>BSBM01000030.1:9567500-10017500 GCA_027924585.1 Larix kaempferi
TATTATTCCTCTATAAGGAAGTTTCGTCATTTATATTGTAAGTGTTGTAACTTATACTTGATGGGTTATTAGACCACCTTGTTGGGGTCGGCCCTGTATAAGTCATGTGGGTCAAAGGGTTATTATACCACCCTATTGGTGGTCGGCCATGTGGGTTAAAGGGTTATTAGACCACCCTAGTGGGGGTTGGCCCAGTCAACATTATGTTAAGTGGTTAAGTTGAGGCCGACCTAGTTGAGTAAAGGTCAATTCAAGTTAGTGTATAAATAGAGAGTGTGTCTCTCTCATTTTACACAT
Source organism: Larix kaempferi (assembly GCA_027924585.1). Classification (NCBI taxonomy): domain Eukaryota; kingdom Viridiplantae; phylum Streptophyta; class Pinopsida; order Pinales; family Pinaceae; genus Larix; species Larix kaempferi. Next base: position 9,567,798 of record BSBM01000030.1, read on the forward strand.
TCTATTCTCTCACTCACACTATGGAGAGTGGTGCACTTGTGGAGGAGGAGGATATGCTACTAGGAGAAGACTATCTCTTGTATTCTGGTTGTATCATGGCTCTATCTATCTTTAAGGAAGTTATTGGGGTTTTTCACCTTTATGGTTTTCCCCAAGTAAACTCTGTGTCTCTTGTGTGCTTGCATTATTATGTCCATGATTGATATGCTATGGATTTGTTGTACATGTGGTTCTCTCAGTTAATATCGTAGATAAGATTGAAGTAAATTCTGAAAATTTAACAAAACACGCAGCATAAAATATTATACAGCAGAAAATTGTACTAATTTGAAATTTTAATTATTATGTTATACATAAATTCTTTTCAGTTACAGGTATGGAGAACTCAGCTGAACAATTAGACGATAGATTTCAGCCAAACAGTCAAAGCTCAGAATAGCACTATGTAGCAGAAGGTCACAGTGAACTAAATAATAGTTCGACAGAACTGTTACGTGCCTTTCATGAATTAAAAGCAGAAATCAGATCGTTGAAACAAGACAATGAAAGGATTCTGCAAGCACAAGAACAATTAAACCAAGTGTTATTTGAATAGAGCCAAACTGAGGAACAAGAGAAAGATAATGAAGATATTTCCAAAGTTGAGGATCTGCCTCATGTTGATAAACACAAGAAAATGAAAAACAACAAGGTGAATGACAGTTCAACCTCATCAAGAGATGCTATTGAAACATGTAGAAAGAAATGTAACTACACCAATGATAGCAGTGAAGGAGATTTAAAACCCAGAAGGAAAAATCATAAGGAATATGAGCAGATTTCAGTGGAGTTCAAAAAGATTTCAATGAAGAAACTGAGAAGGGAGAGAGAGCTAAAGCTTGGCCGTCCGGTATGAAGAAATAATTCCAGATTTATAACTATTCAAAGTCCTTGAAGGAAAAAATGGTTAATAATATATAACTTGACCGGAAAAGTGGATATTTGGTGGCAGGACATCAAAATATTAAAAGGCATCAAACATAAAGATGTAAACTAGAGTACCTTTAAATGATACTTTAAAAAGAAGTATTTTTCCTAACGGTACTATGAAGAAAAATCTAAAGAGTTCTACGATTTGAAGTTAGGAGGTATGAACATGAAGGAAATGAACAGTAAGTTTCTGAACTTACTAAGATATGTGTTATACCTCATAGAAGAGAAACTGAAAATTCAAAGGTACTTGAGTTGTTTACCTTTCAATATTAAGGACAAAATCGAGTATGATAGTCCTAACTTAAGACCTTGGAAGAGGCAATGAGAAAGGCAATTTTCTATTATGACACAAATCGGAAAAGAGAAGGAATGTCAAACTGGAAGAGTCATAAGCCTAGCAACTTTGAGTAGAAACGGAAAAATTTCAGGTTCAGCGGAAATTCCGGGTTTCAAAAGAAAAATTTTCAGAATCGGAATTATCAAGGGAACAACTCTAGAAACAATTCACAGCAAAATTCTACAGTACCCAGAAATGCACCTAATAATACCAGAACCAGTGATCCAAAGGCACCTATCAAATGTTTTGAATGTTAAGGCCCCCATTACGCATCAGAATGTCCCTTGAGGAAGCGGAAATAAAACAACATCAACTCTATACAGGCTGAACGTACGGTTGGAGATGTGGCGAGGGAAATGCCCAGAATCAATGCAGCACTTGACAAGAGGCAACCAGATCATTGAATCTCCATGGTAGAGATTGAAGGTATACTACATGATCATACTGTTACTGTTTTAATTGATCCAAGTGCTAGCTTAAGTTATATATCACTAGACATTGTGGAAAGTCTTAAATTGAAAACTGAAAAGTTTAGTAAATCTTGGCTAGTTAGACTAGCAACTGGAACAAAGAGAAAAGTATCAGATTTTATAGAAAATTGTGTTTTGTCCATGAATCATTTAGAAACACAAATCAAGTTGAATATTCTACCTTTAAGTTCTTATGATATTATAGTTGGGATGGACTGGTTAGAAGCCCATCATGTCATCCTAGACTGTTATGGAAAAATTTTTACATGTTTAAATGACGAAGGGGAAACTGTAGAACTAAAAGGAATCCCAAGGAAGGTAACCCTTAGACAGATTTCAGTCATGCAAGTTAAGAGGGTAGTTAGGAAAAGATGCCAAATGTTTGTAGTAAACGTGGTAAATGATGAGTTTATGGATAAAGAGGACAAACTGAAGTTAGAGGACATGCCTGCCCTAAAGGATTTTAAGGATCTATTTCCTTAGGAGATTCCAGGATTACCTCCCAAAAGAGATTTAGATTTTACCATAGAGTTAATACTAGGAGCAGTACCAAATTCGAAAGCTCCATACAGAATGAACATACTGGACTTAAACGAATTAAAATCACAGTTGAAGGAACTTATTGACAAGAAGTATATTAGACCCAGTGTGTCTCCTTGGGGAGCACCTGTAATCTTTGTTAAGAAAAAAGACGAAACCTTGAGACTGTGCATGGATTATCTCTAGCTTAATAAGATGACCATCAAGAATAGGTATCCATTGCCACGCATAGATGATCTGTTTGATCAGCTACGTGGAGCAACAATATTTTCAAAGATTGATCTAAGATCGGGATATCATCAAGTACGGGTTAAGGATGAAGATATTTTCAAGACAGCTTTTCGAACTTGGTATGGACATTACGAGTTCGTAGTCATGCCATTTGTCTTGACTAATGCCTCGGCTGTATTTATGTGTCTGATGAATAATATTCTACATAAATACTTAGACAAGTTAGTTGTTGTGTTTATAGACGACATTTTAGTGTACTGAAAAAGTAAAGAAGAGCATGATGAACATTTACGGATTATGTTACAAGTTCTAACAGATCATTAACTATACGCCAAGTTTAGTAAGTGTGACTTCCATAAAGACAAAATTCAGTATCTAGGACACATAATTTCGAAAAAAGAATCTCGGTTGACCCTGACAAGATAAGGGCCATTAGTGACTCGCCAGTTCCTAAGGACGTGTCAGATGTAAGATCATTTATGGGCATTACTGAATATTACAGAAAGTTTATAAAAAAAATTTCAAAGATTGCCAACCCCATAACTTATTTGCAGAAGAAAGGGAAGAAATTTGTGTGGGATCATAAATGTTCTGACAGTTTTAAGAAATTAAAGGAATTATTGACGACAATACCTATCTTGAGGATACCAGATCCCAACAAGGATTTTGTAGTTTGTACGAACACATGCAATGACGGACTCGATGGAGTCCTGACAAAGGAAGGGCATGTGGTGGCATATGAATATAGAAAGTTGAAAGTACATGAAAAGAACTACTTTACCTATGATTTAGAGTTATTGGCAGTTATTCATGCCTTAAAAATGTGTTGTCACCACCTTATTGGCAGGAAATTTACATTATTAATAGATAACACAGGTCTGAAATATTTATTAGATCAGACAAACCTGAACGCTAGACAAGCTAGATGGTTGACGTTCTTAAGTGAGTATGATTTCAAAATTCAGCATATTACAGGGAAGGAGAACAAGGTTGCAGATGCCTTGAGTCGAAAGTCAAAACTAAATTTTATTTCAGCAATCAGTACTTATTCAACTGATTTGGAAAATCAGATTCTGGAAAAGAGTGAAACAGATGAAGAATACAGAAAAATGAAGGAAAAGACAACAAACAATAGTTCTGAAAATTGTATGGCAGATTACAGCATGAAGGAAAACGGACATACTATTTTTATACAATCTATTACTGTATAAAAATAGATTGTATGTACTAGACATACTAGAAATAAAATTTCTGATATTAAATGAGATGCATAAAAGTCACTATTCTGGTCATCCAGGTTATCAAAAGACCATTACTATGTTGAGAAAAGAATACTATTGGCCCACAATGAAGGATGAAGTAGCAGAGTACATAGCTCAATGTTTGGATTGTCAAAAAGTGAAGGTTGAACACCAACATCCTACTATATTGTTGCAACTGTTACCGATACCATGTTGGAAATGGGAAGTGATCAACATAGATTTTATTACGGGATTACCTAAAAATCAGAAACAACATGATTCTATCATGGTGGTAGTGGACAAACTCAGCAAGGAAGAACATTTCATACCCGTAAAGACTACTCATAAAGCTCCAGATATTGCAGAGATATTTATGAAACAGATTTTTAGACTACATGGAATACCGAAAGTAATAATTTCAGATCATGACTCGAAGTTTACAGGAAATTTCTGGAGGTCACTATTTAAGGGGTTGAATACAACTTTAAATTTTAGTACATCATTTCATCCACAGACAGATGGACAGACAGAAAGGGTAAATCAAGTTTTAGAAGATTTATTAAGAATGTTTGTTAAATATCATCCTGGTAAGTGAGAAGACTACTTGCACTTAGCAGAATTTGCTTTTAATAATCATTATCATGCATCGACCAGACTTAGACCTTTTCAAATTCTTTATGGTAGGAAATGTAATACACCTGTTTCATGGAATGATCCAGTAAATAGATTTGTTTTAGGACCTGAATTATTGTAGGAGAACGAACTAATTGTGAAATACGTGCAAGGACATTTAAAAGTTTCCCAAGATAGGCAAAAGAGTCAAGCAGATTCAAAAAGAACTCATAAAGAGTTCTAGGTTGGTGAACATGTATTCCTCAAGGTAAGACCGAAAACGAGTTCATTGAAATTGGGAAGCTATGCCAAGTTGGCACCCAGGTATTGCGGTCCTATTGAAATACCGTCTAAGGTTGGAGCAGTGGCATACCAACTAGCTTTGCCACCAAACCTTAAAATACATAATGTTTTTCATATATCATTTTTAAAGAAATATGTGCACGATACTACTCATGTTGTAAACTGGAATGATGTACAAGTGGGACAAGATGGAGATTTTCCGGTGGGACCAGATTGTATCCTCGGAAGGAGGGAAACTATTTTCCGGAATCGCATCATTGGGCAAGTGAAGGTGCAATGGAAGCACCTTAGCCCAGAAGAGGCAACCTAGGAGTTGGAGAGTAGTATGTAGGCAACATACCCAACTCTATTTCAGGAACACTCAAGGAGTGATTAACCAACATCGAGGACGATGTTTAGACTTAAGGGGGGGTGTATGTCACCTACCTAAATTTCTGAAAATTATTATTTTATTCGCAAAATACTTTATGTTAAATTTAATTAAAAAGTTTTGTAATTATGATCAGTTTTGATCAAGGATGAATGTAATTACTGAATATTATTATTTAAATAAATTAATTAGAAGAAAAACACCCAAGGGGACTGTTAAATGAGTGTTCACCGACCCACTAGGAGGAATGGAAGTTGTTGGAAAGTATGGGACAGATGGCAGCAATTGCATCACACCACTAGCTGTTAGTTATGGGAAAACTACCCCTAAAAATGTGGCATTATCCCCCAGGTGGAGGGAGTGAGCAGGAAACTCATTTAATGACCCAGTAACATTTGAAAAGGCCTAGGTAGCCTACAAAAGGAAAATTTGAATTGAGCAGACAACTCTTACCCAATATTTCTACAGAATATTTTCCTCATGTGCATCAGGTGATCACTGGGACATTCGAATAGGGAGGCTAGTGGTGATTGCAAAGCATAAGTCTGCAAATTATTTGTTAAGCAGAACCAGAGGTGCTAGAGAACGCCTTTTAGATTGCTATTTCTTGAAGATTCAACAGTTAGTGGTACTGCAAGTGGAGATCCTAATTTCTAGAGTTTCTTCCTCATGGTGGTTCAATGAACAGGCTCGCGGGTCCTAAGGCAAGTACTTGATTGCTTTCAGGAATTTGTTGGGTGGAACAGTCTTCTTGGGATGTTTGTTTCCCTACAGATTTACCCAGGTTTTACAAATTTTCTAGTCTATCTCAGCTAGTAGTTATGTTCTGTATAGTCAGTAATTTTCTGTTTTACGTTTCGAAAAAGAATCTAATTCTAAATTTGTTTAAATTATGAATGTTAAAGTTTAATGATGAATTGGAATTGATAAAACAATATCTATATTTTTCCACATGCTGTTTTATGCATCATACTCTAGTATAAATACACAAATTATGAATAGATTACAGGATAGGCAATTTGCCATTGAATTTGATAGATAAAGATAGTAATTATATGTTCATCATTTTCTGTCCTATAATTAATAATAGTAGAAAGCTCTCTATAATATCTAATGTATATTATAGAATGTTTCCCTAGTTTTATGAAATACAAACATTGTATAATTCCTGCATAGTAATATTGTATTTCCTTTATCATTACTATGTTCATAGAAATAAATAGAATCCAATTTTCTATATATCGATTATTTCCTATATAGTTACATTGCATTATTCTTATCATTACTATGAATATAGGAAATAGATAGAATGCATATTTCTATCTAACATATTATGTTTGCAATATAATATCCTAGTTGCAAATAAATAAATATGTGTTCATTTTATCAAGGTTGTACATAACAGTCATCACATAGTCTTTCACATTGCACATGCATACACTATTTTCATTCTTACTATAACCATTTCCTATAATTTTATAGTTCAAATAGATAATGAAAATATTATAAACATTTTATTGCCATTAGTCATTTTATACAATAGATATTCTAAACTGAAAGTGTCGATTTCCAAACTAAGACTCATATCAAAACCTAGTTAGGTTTTCGATTCCCATTAATATCGTTTTACAAACACAATCTACACAGGCTTCAGACCAAACCAAAGTACTTTTGAAAATTCATTTTTCAAACATTTAATTTCTTTTCAAACAAAACGCAAGCTAGGGTATGGCCCATTCATTTCCATTACAACGATTTGAACAAATTTCCAAACAGCATATATTACAGAACTAACATCTAAGACAAGTTCACAACGCCTAGTATAGAATGAAAATCACGAGGTTAACCTACAACATTACGTTTTATAACACAGAGGATTTTTACACAAAAACAAATAGCATACTTTTTCATTGCCGAGAAGGGAGCATCATATTCACTATAAACAAGCCTCGGCTCCTTGTATCATTTCTTATAACTTAAACAAAACAAGTCGTGGCTCAATGGCTTTAACCAGTACAAGTTCCATTCTTAGAAAACAAATTACAACATGAATTCTAAAAAAAAATCATATAGGGATATTCCCAAGTTCAAACATTTGAAATGAGTTCTTAAACCCTCGGCATTAACGAGTTTTACATTGCCCAGATCGACGGAGATAAGTATCAAGGTATAAAACCAAGTATTACATAATAAAACAAGAGTCACAGCACTGAAAAAACAACATTTGAATATTAAAATGTGCTTCGAAGTTGTTCAAATAACAACCATAGCGAGTCACGGCCAGGACCAGCTACAGAACCCTTGAAACCTCATCAACCAAAGACAGAAACACCTACGAGGGTTTTTGGAAGACCCGGAGCTTACCAGAATGGAAGGTCGCCTTTCTTTACAAACCCTTGCTCGATTCTTTTCTTCACAACCTGCAAAGCTGACAAAACAAAGGTTCGACTTTAGACAACTGTTACATCTCAAAACGAAAAACTGAAATGCAACATAGAAAATCGTTATTTTGTTTACCTTGCTGTAAGCGACCAAAGCTTTCCACTTTCACCAGTTAAATGATGTTTCCACACTGTAGATGCGACAGGAAAACCCTCTGTCCATTTACACCAGGGTGTATCTTTCACTCCTCTTCTAAAAATGAAAAACTTAAACATTAACTCGATATCACTCCGAACCAGAAGACCCAGTTCTTAAATTACAACGCTATTCAATGGTTTAGAACCTGCAAATTCTACCTACAGGTCTCGAGGTCGAGACCTCTTGCAAAATTGCTAACCCTAGAATTTTCGTCAACCTGTTGGCCACACAGACCGAAAACAATAGAAACAATGAACAAATTTTCAAACTCATAAACCAAAATCAACGATAGATGTTAGGGTTTCAATCTAATGGTCCCAACTCATCACCATCAATGATCACAACAGTGCCAACGAAATAACTTTGGGACAAGCAACAATTACATTTAATGCCCACTCCAGAGTACAAGCTTGGCATTACCACTTTGTCACATGGAGAACCGATCAACAACCAGTTCGAAGGCATTTCAAAACACTTAACCATTACACATTGGCAACCGCAGCAACGATTACAACGAATTCATAATACGTGGATCGCTGGTAGATCCTTGTCAACTGGGGAGTCAACTCCAGTTATTAATGCAGAATTGAAAGACAATCTCCCGATAGCTCAACGTTCATGTCATATTAATGAACCAACACTCGTCACCCTGTCAACATTCAATGCATGTCAGTGTCATCGAGACTTACGTTATAGCTCCATAACATATTCAAAACCTTCACGTAGGACTTTATTAAACTCGAAACATTGTTTGCATAGTGAATATAGGTTCTAACTTTATGATTTCGAATTAAAATATCAAGGCTTAAGTCTAAGCCATGTATTAAAACCAAATTTCATATTATTTCGATTTGGCGAACTTTTATATGAAAACCATAATATTGCAATTTCATAACATTTGAAATATTGCAAACTTTCATATATAAATTTATATTAAGAATAGTTTCCATTATAAATTATTTATATAGGATGTCAAACAATAAAAATTGTATGGTTAGTAGAACAACCATAAGTTCTATTATCCCTTTCACAAAGGTCATTTTAATGTAGGGTTTACACTTTTTGAAATGTTAACAAGACCAATGTTTGCAAGAAGTATAAAATCATGTTATGATCTTGAACTTCATACCTTGACTCTTATCACAAAGCATATGACGTGTAGCGATAAAATCACAACACTAATACTGTACAGTTATGAGTTATCTTACGACGATGACAAAGCCAACTATGACAACAACAAGAATTACAGTGATAAAACTATCAGCATGATGACGTACATAAAGGACTATGTTCTAAACATTGTGAGTTGTAAGACAACATCTGAAAACACTAATTATCACTATGAAATCCATACCTGCACACTTTTGGTGAGTCGCAACAGAATTTATAACATTTTATTTAATTATGACGTTGAAACTGAACTATACACCTACTTTTCTCTTACCTGTCATCTGCACAGTAGAACATTCAATTTGCTTTAGCATTACAGCTAAGTAAGCTCCAGGGTACCTCGTAGGACACCCTCATGCATCAAAAGTCAAACTGTCAGTATCTTTGCAAAAGAAAAAGTGTTGTGTCATATTTCCAAGCTGTTAATTCATTTTTCATCATAATCATGTTCATTAATTACTTGATTAAAACTGTCATTGTCATATTGCTGCTAAACAGAAATTAAAGTATGTTTAGTGCTAACAACTTTTCGTTTGCTGCTGTCATAATCAACAATTATTACTTTCGCAGTTATAAATATCATAATTAATGCTGTTATCAAAAATTTTAAATTTTTATGAAATTATGGGATGTTACATTTTTCCTAACTCATTTTTTCTCCATATTGTGTGCCTAGTGCCACCTCTCTATGTCAATGCATAAAGCAACCTCTTCTTGGTTTGTGGTTCTAGTTGGCCTTGTTTTGGGTCTTGTAGTGGTTCACTAATGTCACAGCCCTAGTCATTGACACATTAAAACACCTTAGATCTAAGCCCGAGGTGAATCAGTATTCAGAGTCAAATCACAGTGGCTAGTACCTCGTAGTCGTCAGTCATCACTCGTCACCTTGCAAAGCTAAGAAGTGAGTGCATGACATGAGTGAGTGAACAACTAAGTTTACCAAGGTTGATTTCCTCCCAAATGTCGTTATTTAATTATTTATCCTAATGGTATCAACGACCTTTTTAATAGATTGTTAAAAAGGTTTCTATGCCTCCAAATAACTACAAAATATGCCAAATAAGGGGAGCACTCTAGTCTCCTAGGAAAGCAAACAACCGAAGGATGCCAACTCAGCACCTGATAGTCAAAATCATAGAGGTCATTGACACCATTAGGTTAAATAATTAAATAACAACATTCGGGATCAATGTGTTAGTTGCAATCAAATGTGTGGGGAATGTTATGTAAGACCCTCAAACAACCGTTATACACCACATTTGCTTGATGCAAACATTCAAATAAGAGATGATGATGCCAAACAAGAAGACAATGAACATCATCTAAATACTATACACTAATAGTATACCATCAAAACAATACCACCATGGTGATGTGCTCTTTAGAGCAAAAACCATAGAAAATCATGCATTAGAACAACTCCATCAACAGTAAATCTTCCCTTTTGTCTTTAAGACTAATGTTAAAATCCTTGACAATTTACGCCTTAACTTAAGTGAAATCAACAAGAGATATAAGTGTTGGAAACAACCAAAGCATGACTACAATGATAGCTGAAAATCAAATGTGGAATAAGTCAATTTTGAAAAATAAAAAACACCATGCATACAAAGAAGAAATGAAGTCCATGTTCAACACCACGTGCACCTAATAATTGTGCTAGGAAGTGTTAAAAAAAAAAAAAACAGACTAAATGGCAATCCTTGAATCATGCATGTTTAATGTCACTAACTATCATGCATGTTTAAATGGCAATCCTTGAATCATTTTTTAGAAAGCATATATCTAACTAATCAAAAGAGTGCTAAAATTAATTGTTCTAGGAATTGGCACAGCTGCAGAAAAAAAATGAAGCTTATGCATGTAAAAGTGTAGCATATTGTATAAGAGAGAACAGTAAAAGGCAATTACCATTCCAAAATGTAATTTGAACCAAAAACACATCCAAGTCAAGATCAACATCTAATGGCATGCAAGAATTTTGAAAGATCCAAGGTATATCTCAACCTCCCAATGAAAATGAAACCTCATCCCTATGAAACCAACAATTCTAAGCAGTTTTTAGCCATTCTTTGTGGTCAAACCTAAACATGTTGGGTATAAATTGAGACTATTTCTGACCTCGTGTTCATCAAAACCTTATCTCTTCTGAATCTGGACTAATTATGGGCTAATTCCTAACAAATATGGGCAATCCTGAGCATGGTTAGGGATTTTCCTATCCCCTTACAGTAGTGAAAATGAGATTTGGGAACTCCTAGGCATAATGTAACCATCAAAGAATTAGATTCAAATCACCTCTTATTTGGATTGTGATGCACAGTGCAACATCAACATGAAGAGTGGATAACTAGGGTAACAAATGATTATTACTTTGAAGTAGTACTTTAAAAAATACAAAGAGGTAGTACTTTGAAGTAACAAACGATTATTATCCTAACTGCAATCGTGCTTGCTGATGAAACTAGCTCGTACTCAATATGTCTGGAACTCAAACTAATCTAACATCAAGTTATAGCAGCTCCTGCTTGTCATTTATTGTGATGAATGGAACAAAGGTTGGGAACTTGTTCCATGAAACTTATTCCAGATCCAATTCGAGATTAAGTTGTCTAGTGAAAGCACCCATTGAATAACCAATTGCTCATGGACCAAAATACCTAATTCTATTTTCTTATTAGTTGAGTCTTGTGATTACCCAAAAATAGACAACTAGAATATAAGCTCCATTGCCACAAATGAGGCATGCAACTATTGCATTTTCACATAACATGTAATAAGTCCTATTTGGGATATGTAGTAAACACAACAATTGTTGGCATATAAAACTGGTCTAGATGTTTCCAATGTAGACCCAGGTACTTCGCGGTTCAAGAAACCAACAAAACCCCTATTCACCGGCCGTTTCGGCAACAGACTGCGAGCATCTTGAGGTCTCACCCGAGGCGAACCTAAGGGGGTGGTTGCAAAATCAGGTTTCCACAACCTGGTGATGCGAGTGTCCAAGAGACTAATGGGCAACGTGATAAGGGACTCTTGCTGTGAAAAAAATACTGCGTGAAGTCTCTACTTTGCATTGGATACTTCGACGAGTTGAGGCGCTTGCACAACCAGCGCATCTAAGGACCAGGGATGATTTTAGGGGCGAATTATAGCCCATTGGCGAATTTTGGGGGGTTTTAAATTTGTTTGGGCAAATTTTTTATATTAAACTCTTTTTTTTCATTGTTAAAATATAGCCCAGAATTTATTTATAAAAAAAAATGTTCAATATAATTAGCCAATTCCTATTTACTAAGCAAAATGAAGAAATATGGGTTTCGCCCGCTCAAATATAGAATTGCAATTCACCAAAATGCCATTCGCCCCCGATTTCCAGTAATGGTGGTTTCTTGGGGCAATTTCGCCCCCGATTTCCAGGAATGGTGGTTGCCTGGGGAAATTTCGCCCCCGATTTCCAGGAATGGTGGTTGTCTGGGGAAATTTCGCCCCCGATTTCCAGGAATGGTGGTTGCCTGGGAAATTTCGCCCTTTCTAGTATCTCGAAATCAAAGAAGGAGTTGAATTCGCCCCCGGATTTCCAAGAATGGTGGTTGCTGGGACAATTTCGTCCATATTGAAGTTGAATTCATGGTTTGAGTGGGTTTTATAGTTATCTTCGCCCCCAAAAAATCGTTTGAATCTCGTTCTAACCCTCGGTTGAGGGTTGCACACATTACTCACAGTCTCACAACTCGTGTTGTTAATATTAGTATACTTTTTTTCTGGGTTTTTATAAGCATTCTGATTTGAAGGACCAACATTCCAGTGCACACCAGAGCTGATAGGACGGGTCAGAGGCTGTGGACAGGTCACAACAGTCACTAGAAGATGGGGGACGCGTTACAGGCTATGGATGGGTAACGAAAGTCACCAGAGGACAGGTCATGGCTGTCACTAGAGGACGGGGGACATGTCACAAGCTGTGAACGGGTCATGACAGTCACCAAAGGACGGGTCGCAGCCCACGGGCTGGAGGTTAGTGTTCCTTAGTGTTCAAGAACAATTAATACTCAGTTTTTCCAAATATCACAATAAATGGTGGATAGGCCCTCATATTCCATTGGATCAATTAATGATGTTTGTATGTAAGATATGGTCGTGCAACAAGAAGTTGAAGGGCTTGAGGGAGATAAGCATAGCATGATGATGTAGGGCTCCTGTGATTCTTTTTCATGTTGACAAGCTCTAGACCTTCATCATCTATGTGAGAATGAGATTGTTGGTGCTTTGCGATCTCCAATCAATAATTAGTTTAGAATATTCCAAACCAACAATTAGCTCATGAGAAGTGAACATGTTACCAATGGGATTTGAATGAAGATGAGAAGGATAACAATTTATTTTCTTATATTTGTGTACAACTTGAAAAAACCCCAATCGATAACTCGTGATTAAAAATTAATTGAAATTTACTTGAAATCTTATGGAAATATTATGTCTCATAAAATTTATGCACCATTGTGCCACTGTACCCTGCAACTTGCAATATCACCACAATTTACATTGTCTCATTATCCATAACATCTTCACAATTTGCATTGTCTCATTACCCATAACATCTTAGAAGCTTGCTACAACATTTCAACTACCTCTTTCAAACAGTGATCTTGTCACACGTCATCACAAGCTTGGATTGCTTGTGAACAACTATGCATCTTTTAATTATCCATCCTTTATGTCATCTCCTTTAGAAAAATTATGTGCTCTAAAGGGATTTCATTGCGCTTTACACATAACAAATTTAGTTGTAAACTAGCTATTCACCCTCTTATTTTACATTTCAATGAGTTTGTTTCTTACGATCCCATTGCCTCAAAAGATGATCCTATTGTGTACCAAAGTATCCTGCAGGTCTAGTAGAACTGCCAGGCATCCATAGAGTAGTCCAATATATAAAGTGACTACCAATATTGTTCTCACCAAAGATGAAATTGTTTCCAACCAACCAAGTTCTATCCATTAAATCAAAAGCTATGTTGAATGTGGTACAAGGTTGAGATTATATTCTGCAATAATAGGCTTTGAATCTCAAACTTCAATTCTCCTATTGCTTTACTCTTTCAACTTCTTAGCCCCATAATTATTAGAACGTGCCCAGATTTAGGGAAAAAATGGGTTATTTTCTAGTTTAAAGGGCCCAGTATTGCTGCCCTTGTCCAAATTCATGCCCATAATTTTTTTTAAGTCTCTTCATCACTGATATGATTGTCCAAAACACACAAAACATCACTTATTAATGTTGGTTTAAGGTCCAATAAAGACCCAGAATTGATGGCAAGGCTTCATTTGCAATCTGCTTGCAATCTCTCCTTAGAATGTCATGAACATATCAGAACGATAACCTCAATAAGACCCAAGTGAACACTTGCAGGGCACATTTGTGGTGGATATGATGGGTTTCATTAGTGTTTTTGGTATTTTCTTTAGTTTAATCACTGGGAATACTTGTATTTTTCTTTGTGCACATCAATTCACTCTTTATGTACGAGGAAAGTCAAAGAGGGTTTGCTTTCCACAGGGAATGTTGTGGAGATTTATTGTTGGAATTTATTTGGGATCCCCTACCATGTATTAAACCTTTCTTTCATGAGGTTTGAGTTAGCAAGGCTTATATGTTGTTGTTGTATCTTATGGTTTATGAGGAGCCTATTTGTTTGAGGTTTGTCAATGGTGGTTTTACATAAGATAATATTGCTCATAGCACATATTTATGGTGTCCTCTTGACATTTCTATGGTAGAGCACATTCACAAGGGCAAATGTGTTGTGTGTGAGGTTTTTGACCTGCAAGAGATTTTGAATCCATTGGTCCAACAATTTGATGCTTTATGTGATGCAAAACTCCACTTGAAATAGAGCATTGGAAATCACATCAATGCTCAACAAGATCTTTTTAAAGATTTGGAAGCAAGAATGTAAATTCGGGGAATAAGGATGGTTAAATTGGTCATTGAGCTAGACATGCATTGCAATATGATACTAAGTTTTTCCAAATATCAAAATAAATGGTGGATAGGCCCTCATATTCCATTGGATCAATTAAGTATGTTTGTATGTAAGATATGTCCATGCAACAAGAAGTTGAAGGGCTTGAGGGAGATAATGATAGCATGATGATGTAGGGCTCATGAGATTCTTGTTCATGTTGCCAATCTCTAAACCTTCATCATCTATGTGAGAATAAGATTGTTGGTGCTTTGCGATCGCCAATCAATAATTAGTTCAAGAAGATTCCAAACCAACAATTAGCTCATGAAGAACCCCGATTAGCTCATGATAAGTGAACATGTTACCAATGGGATTTGCATGAAGATGAGAAGGATAACAATTTATTTTCTTATATTTGTGTACCACTTGAACAAACCCCAATCAATAACTTATGATTAAAAATTAATTGAAATTTATTTGAATTCTTATGGAAATATCATGTCTCATAAAATTTATGCACCATTGTTGCAATGTATCCTGCAACTTGCAATATCACCACAATTTGCATTGTCTCATTACCCATAACATCTTAGAAGCTTGCTACAACATTTCAACTACCTCTTTCAAACTGTGATCTCGTCACACGTCATCACAAGCTTGGATTGCTTGTGAACAACTACGTAACTTTTAATTATCCATCCTTTATGTGATCTCCTTTAGAAAAATTAGGTGCTCTAAAGGGATTACATTGTGCTTTACACATAACAAATATAATTGTAAACTAGATATTCATCCTCTTATTTTACATTTCAATGAGTTTGTTTCTTATAATCCCATTGCCTAAAAAAATGATCCTATTGTTCCTTACACTTGCCTCAAAAGATGATCCTATTGTGTGCCAAAGTATGTTGCAGGGCTACCAGAACTGCGAGGCATCCATAGAGTAGTCCAATATATAAAGTGTCTACCAATATTGTTCTCACCAAAGATGAAATCGTTTCCAACCAACCAAGTTCTATCCATTAAATCAAAAGCTATGTTGAATGTGGTACAAGGTTGAGAATCGAGATTATATTCTGCAATAATAGGCTTTGAATCTCAAACTTCAATTCTCCTATTGCTATACTCTTTCAACTTCTTAGCCCCAGAATTCTTAGAGCATGCCCAGATTTAGGGGAAATATGGGTTATTTGCTAGTTTAAAGGGCCCAGAATTGCTTCCCTTGTCCAAATTCATGCCCATAATTTTTTTAAGTCTCTTCACCACTGATATGATTGTCCAGAACACACAAAAAATCACTTATTAATGTTGGTTTAAGGTCCAAAAAAGACCCAGAATTGATGGCAAGGCTTCAGTTGCAATCTGCTTCCAATCTCTACTTAGAATTTCATGAACATATTAGAACTATAGCCTCAATAAGACCCAAGTGAACACTTGCAGGGCACATGAGAATGTGAAGTTAAAACATTCTTGAACATATCATATTAAAAAGAATGGAAATTATTGACAGAAATGGCATTTAAATAGAAAAATATTGAAAGTGGATCATTGAAGGTTAACCCCTATTTGTTTTAGATCATTGTTCACCCTCAAGAAAACATCTTCACTATTCAAAATGTAAAGGGTGTGTATCCTATGCATATAAAACATGAGCACGAAAATATTCTTCAATTGTTATGGGTGAGACCCAAACACAACTTACATATTGGCTTGCAGGACTATGTGGTTTAAAAAGATCATACATTTGAGCATGATAGTTTCAACTCTCTCATCATGAGATTCTGAGAAAATTCTGCTAATGTCAGACTCAAGCAAGTATTGATTGAACTGCGAGGAGTTTGCTTAATGTCGGATAAAATCTCCCAGTCATCAGAAAATACAGAGAATGTTCCAAACAAAAAGGCATTCTCAAGGGAATAATTTTGAACCAAAATGAGGGCCATATGGTTAAGGGACATTTTGGAACAACTAAGTCCAAAGGCTATGAAGAAAGAAGCAATATTTTATGACCTAGCATTGGGTTAAATTATTAGTCCCATTAAGTATAACTATAGACCATATAGACATCAAGCATGCCTTATACCTGAACATATAATGTTAGAATATAATTTATTACATTTTAGCATAAATGACACCACTTGAAATCCAATAAGGGTATGTACTTGGGAGTCAAGGACACCATATAGACACATGGAATGACACTTAGGAGTCAAAGACACCATAGAGAGGACATGTTTCATGATTGGGGCTCGACTCACAATGTGTAAGTCCTAGAAGGTTAATCTTCCCGTGAAGGACCTTTTTTTCCTTTTCAACCATGGTCTATGCCCCTGGACCCATCACGGGTCCCCAAAATGAATTAATCATAGACATATCCCAATTAGAGGCCAAATATTCCGTAGAAAGGTCTTATGTGGTGTTGCAATGCATATTTCACCACACTTGAGCCAAAGAATATTTGTTAAATGACCAAGGATCTTTTTATACTGTCCTAACCATTATCAAGATGCATACACCCATCATTGTTACTAAAAACATTATAATGTCCTTTGGTAAACTATTCATAGTTGAAATATGGCCATGAGATGCAATGCTTTATGGATTTTAGATGTTTTTAATGGAAAATGAGCCTAAGAAGGATTATTTTGGGAATAACCTCATTGTCTTTGTCCCATGAATTTTCCATAAACCTCTAGACCCATTTGTGGTGGACAACTAACCTATTTGATGTGGTAGTTAGAGGACTCATCCATGGTGCTTGATCTTGAGAATAAATGTTCAGGGATAGAGGTTATTGTTTCCTTCCTATGTCTACGGTCAAGAACCTAAGACGCACTCATGATTGCTATGGCCTCATAATGGTACACATATTCAACTCATATTTGAAAGAATCCTTGGGCAAGGCTCATGTGATTTTTTCTAAGTATTTTTTATGGTGCTTGAGCTCAGGAAGGTTAAATTATAACTTTAGGTTTCTAATTCCCTGATGAATAATTTATGTTCGATAAATGCTAGATATATTAAGGTAGATATAAAGTATTGTATGATAATAGGCCAATTATGGAGTTAGATTTAACGCAAGCTATGAGAAGGCATCCCTTTGATATTATGCAATAGTATCTCAAGCTATGAAGCATGGTGTTTCCCTGATGTGTTGATCCTTGTATGAGGCATTGTTGATATGTACATACTGCAGATTTGTTCTTAGGAAGTTAGGGAAGAAGAGATGGTAGAAAACTAACATGGATAATTCTACAGTCAGACCTACTTATATAATTACTAGAAGAATGAGGCAGTGCTTTCATGCTTACATCACCTCTATACCATCTATTTTCTCCAAGAAGCTTACTGCCATCATAATATTTTCTTTGATTAGAAGCATGGCTACAAGATACCTAATAAGACCCTTTAGACCTTTTTGTTGTTGTCACTTATAAGATTCCTGGATGATTTTTTGAGTATATGATACTATTTATCGTCTCAAGAATACAACAAATCTTTTTCATCTCCTGGTAAGATAACTTCAGCAAAATAGTAATGTCCATGAAATAGTTAACTTTGCCAACACAACACCAGATATACACTTGTCAACTCTACCACCACAAGATCAGTTATACACTTGTCAACTCTACCACCCCAAGACCAACTAGGAGGTTCTTTCTAAAACCCTTTTTTGTGGTAATTAGCATGGTTATTCTGGAGTAAATCACTCAACCTTTTGAGTATGCTATAGCATGATGCTTGTAGCAGCAACATTGGGAAGATCTGACCACTTATATTTGTTAATAGGTTTGCTCTCATCCATCATCTCTATG
Source organism: Larix kaempferi (assembly GCA_027924585.1). NCBI lineage: Eukaryota > Viridiplantae > Streptophyta > Pinopsida > Pinales > Pinaceae > Larix > Larix kaempferi. The sequence continues at coordinate 9,586,408 of BSBM01000030.1, forward strand.
AATATAAAATATTATAAATATTTTTTTATTGTGTGGTTTAGTCATGATAGAAAACAATTTCCTTTCCAATTGTTTTGATATATGAAGAAAACCATATTTTAGCTAGAGGATGAAGAAAATATGAGATGCATGTAATTCCTTCTCTTCTATATTACTTGAAATAAGCTTTCATGGATCAATTTGAGGATGAACATAATTTGACAAACCAATAAATTGCAACAGCTAGAAATGGATTCAAGACCATCATGAATTTCCTTGGCTGATCAAGAAAGGGTGGTGATATTCCCCCACTAGGCTTCAATTCTCCCAAGAGTGTGGTATGTTTAACCACCCTCCAAATAAATACTAGGAGGGGACCTTCATGGCCAACAAAAGGGAAAGAGGGCATGGCGATGGATAATATTCACAACCACTAGTTTTGTTAGCATTCCCTCAATCACAAGGTTGATTAAGCAGCACTGATCGAATCTTTCACAAAATAAGAAAAGTATGTAAAATCTTGGTGAATTTTTCACTAGAGAGAGAGAGATCCTAATTTGAGGCCTACGTGCATGAGTAACCTACCTGGGAAAGAGTTCTCTAGGTGAAAGATTACAAGGGAAGTGCACCTTGCCTATAAATAGCTAAAAACACCTACCTCATGCACCTAAAATTACAAGAAAAAAGAATCCTAGATCAACACTGTGTACCAAACTTGAAAATACTATATATAAGAGCACACTTGCTAATTTTAAAGCAAATACAGATTTGAAAATTTTTAACAATAGCAAAGGGAAAATTTAGAAAGACTCTAGTCTGGCTCATGCATGCATGTGCCCTGCTATCTATATAATTCTATGTTCCTCCCTAGATGACTAGTTTTGTGCCTTCACTCACTGTAATCTTTTCACACACAACAATCTGCATTCTACTGCACACATTTACTAGTGCACCTTCCACACCAGAACAATCACTGTTGCACAGAAACCTAGAAATGGAACTGGGCCTTCCCATCAGTACAGTGCCAATCATAACTCCATTGTCATTATTGTTGTCTGCATAGTAATTATGGCTGAATGGATTTGCAAAGTGCGCTCTCTGTTGAAGGAGATCAATTTTTGAGCAACAAAAATTTCTAACAAACATTTCCAATATAACAAACAGCCAAGTGAGTATCACCTTTTACTGCAAAGAAAAACAAGATAGAAGCAAAAATAACAATCTATAATAATATAAAAAAGTAATGAACATACTTGTAATAATAGGCAGTTATGTAGGAAGTCATTACTTGCTCATATGTGCTTGCTTAAGCAATAAAGGTAAAAGACAAGTTAGGCAATAAAGGCACCGTATTCAACATATGAAAAATAACTCATCTCACATAGAGCTAGCAACTTAAAAGCCATGAAAGGCTTTTGCCATTCCCTTTAGTTATATAAGTACCTTTTCCCTTGAGTTCATCTATATGCAAACTATGGCTTGTTTTCTTGGAGTTCCATTAATTATATAGATTCTTGTAATTATCCATGCAAATATCCTTCCAATAATTTTGATGAGTAAACTATACAAGCCAATTTTGTAATAAAATTCCTCATACATTGTGAAAAATTTGAATATTTTACAATGCATGGTTTATTCCTTTCATAAAATGCATACTTTATAGTTTTTTAGGCCTTCTTATTCTTATGAGATAAGCTATTCATTTATGCCTTGTTATTAGTAGTTTGGAATAAGAGATTGGCATAACACAACATGCCATTAACCTTGTAGATTCATAAGACTGATTCGTGGTACCCAACAAGGGTTGGAGTTTCTCTTGAATCCTAGTTAAGAGACACTATGGCATTAGAAAAATGAAATCTTAGAGATTTGGCATCAACACTTTCATCTTGAAATGTGAAGGTCCTTCTTGAAACTTGGTTCAAGCTATTCCAATAAAATATAATACAAAATTGGAAGTGTGCAAGGTAAGTACAATTGGATAGATGTGTTAAACTAATCATTTACACGTATGAGAGGATCAACTATAGGTTTGCTAGACCTGGTACATTTAAAAACACTGTGGATCTATAAAGGTGGATTCAATGGATAGTGCACGGTATTTTCTCACTTCAGTTAGGAAGTGAAGTACTTGTGGTGACAACACACTTCCATATCTGACACCTGCTGTAAAAATCATAAAGATACAAGGTAGTGGTAAGAGGAGGTTCGCACCACAAACTAGTCCCTTGAAAAGAAAACAAAAGCAGAAACATGTAATGAGTGAAAAGGGTGAACTGGTATATGGCTGTAGATGTCTTTAGAAGAGAAAATAATCTTGTTTTGGAAGTTTTCTTTAGTTTGGTTGAGAACAGGTATACATATACCATGCTTAGCAGTCTGGATGTTAAGTTGAGAGAAACCTGTCTAAATGTGAAGTATTGGTTGGACTGTTTTTATAATACCATTTTCTGCCATTTGTGGTCTATCATGTGATCCAGCTATTGCCAACTTTTAGGAATTTTCTTGCTTGAAAGGTTTGGCTGACTAATCCTGGATTCATCTGTAGGAAATGAGGGAACAAGGAGTTACTGAAGATAGACTTCAACTGCTCTGAGATGTTACAGGTGCATCCAGACCTGGTGTTCTTACAGCATTGATGGGGTTCAACGGTGTAGGGAAGACAACTCTCATGGATGTGTTAACTGGAAGGAAGACTGGAGGATATATCGAGAGTGATATCTAGATCTCTGGATTTCCCAAAGAGAAAGAAACCTTTTCTCATATTTTTGGTTACTGTGAGTAGAATGATATACATTCTCCACAGGTCAGTATTCGGGAATCAGTGTTATATTCAGCATTTCTCCATCTTCCAAAGGATGTTGACAAAGAAACCAAAGTTGTATGTCTACAAAACTAATCATTTTTTCTTATTTGACATGGTGCCAAATTGTCATTTTACTGACCTACAAAAGATTCAATTTACAGTACTTTTTTGATGACGTCAAAGGACTTGTGGAATTAGACAATTTAAGGGATGCACTGGTAACCTACCTAGTGTGACTGGATTGTTAATTGAACAAAGGAAAAGGCTAACAATAGATGTGCAGCTTGTTTCATATCCTTCTATAATTTTCATGGATGATCCCACTTCGAGTTTGGATGCAAGAGTAGCTGCAATTATTATGCGAACTGTTCATAATACAGTATATATTGGAAGGACTGTTGTCTGTACCATTCATCATCCTAGCATTGACATCTTTGAAGCCTTTGATGAGGTAAACCAAGGTCTAGATTCTAAGATAACTTATATTGTTTCTTTCAGAGTGGTGTTGATTTATGACTGACTTACCATAATGGGTTCAACTATTGTTGATGAAAAGAGGAGGGAAAGTCATTTACTTCAGACCAGTGGGCTGGAAGTCTCATAATATTTTTAAATACTTTGAGGTAACCACTTGGAAATGTCCTGCAATCATTAGAAAAGGATCACTTTGAACAGAGCACTACTAATTTATTGCCTAAATGTGAGTTAACTTTCTTACTTTCATCGCGACAAATTGCAGGCTATTCCCAGAGTACCAAATATCAAAGATAAATACAACCTAGCTACATGGATGTTGGAAGTTAGCTCTATTGATTTCAAACATCATTTGGGGATAGACATTGCAGAGCATTACAAAAACTCTTCCCTCCATAAGTAAGCATTAAAGTCATCCATGTTTTATCACTAGAATCCTTCTGCTTATAATAGATATCATTACAACAAGTCTACAAGATACAAAGATATCAACTTCAAACTCACACTCTAACATTTCATCCCTTTCCTTGCAAATAAAGGCGGAATAGAGACTTGGTTAAAGAGATCAAAACTTCTTCTCTGGGAGCAAAGGATCTATACTTTGCTATCTAGTACTCACAATCTTTCTTCAGATAGTTCAAGTCTTGTTTGTGGAAGCAGTGGTGGAGTTACTAGTGAAGTCCAGATTATAATTTTGTTCAATACTTCTTCACATTAGTCTGTTCTCTACTCTTTGGAACAATATTTTGCAAAGTCAGCATAAAAAGGTATGTACTTAAGATTTAACTTTGTAAGACAGAATACTTCCCAGAACATTAAGTTGCTTGGACAGGAAAATCACCAGAATGTTTGATGCTCTCATTTTGTATGATATAAACTCTTCTCAGACACTAAGAAATAGATTAGCTGCATATCAGGGACAACATCAATGATCTCTTTATCGTTGTAGGGACGGTTTAATAGTACGGAGACATTACTACCCCAATAGACATAATGGGTGAGGGATCAAAACCACTGAATAAATTTGAGGATTACTTCGGATACAAGCATGATTTCTTGGGTGTAGTTGGAGTTGTCCTAGTGGGGTTTTATGTTTCCTTTGCAGTTGTGTTTTCTTTCTGCATCAAGGTATTGAAAACATACTGTAACAGGATGTCCATCACCGATCATTTGAAATCTGAGCTAATGCTCAATTCCGTGCCTCCAAAGCTTCATAAAATGGTCTGAGTTAATAGCTGTATGTATCAGATATTTAAAAACTGAAAACAGCTGTCCATACAGCCCGCCATATCCGAAAACAAATAAGCATACTGTTACAGGATATGTATCAGATATTTCTATTGAATTTTAGACATGGATAAATTTTGATGCCTTCCTTATCTTTCTCTCTACTACTATGAAGTGAACTTCTCACCTTGTATGGTAGCCCTAGAGTCTAATTATATAAATTGAGCATTGGTCTGTCATCGATACTAGTTAGAAATGATTTAGTACATATACCCTAAGGACATGGAGTCCATGTTATAGCCAAAATTATGGTAGGATAATTAATTAGGGCCATTGAAATGTCTTATAATGCTTAAATCTTGTACTCTACTTCTAATTCCTTATTCTTTCTAATTACCTTTTTGATAAATCTTTGTCTCTTTTTTATAACCCTAATATGCATATTATTTCAATACTAGATCATTCTTGCCCCCGTTCTATTTAGGTTTAGGTTCTAGCTCCCATTCCTCAATTTCCTTACTACCCAAACTGTTGTGGTTAGCATTATTTTCTCCCTTCCTTAACATCAAAATATATACCCCTAAAAATGTCCCTTGGCTCATTTGAACCCTTGTAATGACATCATAGTTCTTGAATGTAAATGTAAACATTTAAAATTGTCTGTATACCACTATCAAGGACATAATAAATTAAAAAGTCCCTATGTTTTCCTAGGGGATTTGAATATTTACTTTGATAAGTTCCCAGGATTGGATGAAGGCTACCATAAAATGAGAACATTGTTATCTTTCTGTTTAAATGAAAACTTTCATGAGTATGGCTTAACTCTACACAGATAGTTGTTGTGACCTAATAGTTGCTGTGACCTTTTTTTCCTTGGAAAAAGTCGTAATTTTATTTCAAAAAGATGAACAAAATTACATTCTGCACATGTATTAGGATCACTGTGATCCCTACATTGACACATATTTACTGTCCCATATTAATATCAAGTCCAAAGTTCCATACTACTTCAAAACAATGAGTCCGTCTGTTCATACAGCCCGCATTTATCCGATTACAGATAGACTACTGTATCAGACCATCACATAGCTGCTATCTACAGCCGGCATATATCCATACAACTAAATAAAAACTGTTACAGAAATTAAAATAGGCGTCCATCCCTGGTCATCAAAATCTGAGCTATTGCTCAATTCCGTTCCTCTATAGCTTCATGAAATGGTCTGTGGTAATAACTGTAGGTGCCCCCAATAGAGTGAATAGTAATCCTCCAAGTGCCAAGTGCTAAATGTTGTTGCGTCGCTTCTTTGGAAATCTGATCGGCCATCCCATTCCTCTCCCTGTAGACAAGTGTAAATGTAATATGATTAAATGACTGTTTTAACCGTATTACCTCCTCCAGTATAGGTATGAGTACCATCACATGACAATGAGTAATCTCCTTTTCCCAGTCAATAACTATCCTGGAGTCGCCAAATATCTGAAGAGATAGACATCCTTGTTCAAGTGCAAATAACAGCAGCAGCCTAAGAGACATAAGTTCAGCATAGTTGTTAGATCCCCTCCCCAAACCAGCCATGATATGAAAGAAATGAGACTCGGTTTTGAAAAGGACTCCACCCCCACCACACTCCGATCGATGGTCAAGAGAAGCACCATCAAAATATGCCCACGGCATGGTTTTATCGATCATTTCCTCACTCACAGGTTGAGTTCTAATCTCTTTGACAGGTGTCTTGTAGTGTTGGATAACAGCCACAGCTTGTGCCACTACAGTCTCCTTCAGAATCCTGTAATCTTGAAATATGATCTTATTTCTGGTAATCCATATGCCCCATGCAAAATTACAAGGGGAAGCCCGGATGGTGTATCAGCATTTTGTTTGGCTTCTTGCTTTCGTAGGATAGCCTCATTAACATTGCATCTATCTCCAGTATGTTACATCTTTAAGACCAAGCTTCTCCCATCATGGTGTCATCCATTATCTTGTATGCTTCAACTCATACTGAGTAATATAATATTTTTCATAACATGAATCTCTGCCATAATTGTCTACACGTCCTAGCCTCCTCATGGAAAATATTAGTGGCTATCAATAACGTGCCAGGTAGAACAAACATGTAGTTAACATGAATCAATACTGTAATGGGGAAGAATTTAATCCAGATCGAGTTATATATGTAGAGTGTGCTTTCACCAAGATAAGGTTCCACAGAAGTTAAGGTTTTGTAAATAGGTGTGAACAGTTCTTTTAGTTGCCCTGTATCTAGCCCTCTTATTGGTATGAGGTATCTCTTATCTGTTCCTGGGCTTCACTTAATTTTTGTGAGCATGATAACTTAATCCAAACAAAGAAAAATATATAAAAGGAGATTGCTCTACACTTGAAATGGTATACCCTCAAACACATCAGAAAAATTTAGTCAAGCATATCAAGAATCAGAGTGTAAGGGAAGATGCAAATGTTCAACAGTCATCTCAACTGGCAAGAAGCAAGGATTCAAAGATTGACCACCACAACATGGAATCAAAGATGGCTCATCTCTATCTTTTCAGAGACCTTTTCGTTGACCACCACAACAGGGAACATAGCGTTCCGAGCACAGTAATCACTCACGCTTCCTCTGATTGCTCTGCAAATAGTAAGTTCACAATTATACTTATGAATGTCCAAATTCATTCCTCGAATGGATACAACAGATAGCACAGCAATTAAAACTTAAAAGTACCATAAATGATTACCTGATAAAACTTAAACTCAGCTCCTCTTTTTGATAAATCATCTTATAGTTTGGAATTTTCTCATGGATTTGAATTCGCATTTAGCATTCACTATGCTATTCCATTTCAGTTTTAAAATATGTGGAATGCTATAAGAAATTTATTCACTGGGATTGCTAGTCATTCTATGGTCAGGAAAGTTACTAAGAATTCAATCACTAAACCTGTGGTGTAGCAGCATTTTGTTTGGCTTCTTGCTTTCGTAGGATAGCCTCATTAACATTGCATCTATCTCCATTATGTTACATCTTTGAGACCAAGCTTCTCCCATCATGGTGTCATCCTAGATCGGAATAGCATTTGATCAGGCCACGAACATAAAGATGCTAGATCGCCTTTTGCGTACTCGGGGAGCAGTTTCCTCAATGCTTCTGATGCTTCTTTGCTTAGAATCATAATTTAGTTGATTGTTCTTTTATTCTTTCCAGTAAATGCATATTAGAATAATTTCATTCCTAGCATTTAGTTCAGCTATTTTTCTTGTTACAAGATACCATAGGATATTTCGTACAATTCCAAAAAAGAAAACAATTTTTTTTTTTTAAGTAGATTTACTCAGATTTTCAGTTTTGGAAAGAAATGATTGAAAAAATGAAAAAGAGCTTTGTTGTAGAAAGTTTTGATTTTATGGAACTTTTGTTTCCTTGTTGCAACCACGCCACACAAAAGCACTACCCTTTTTGAGTAATAACAACCCTAAAAACTTTTTAATAAAATGAAATAGAAACATTTTTCTTTTTTAGGGTACACTACACCAACTAGTTTTGGTTAGGATCTTGAGTTTAAATCACCTTAAACCACTCAATATCACACATTACGCAAAAATCGTAGTGAGACTATCACAGGTAAACCCATTTCACTCAAAACTTGCCTGGGATCTATGCAGTAGGTCATTGCGAGATCAGATTGTTGGGAATACTCCTCCTACTTTCTGTTCGAGCATACGCCAGGATTGGATTGCGTATTGGGGACTCTTTCGAGTTTCGGGCTTAGCTACCCTTCCCACGCTTTCTGATTCGACCGGTGACTGTTCCCTCAGGAGTTTTCGGTGTTGTGGTATCCTTAGTATCTGACTATAGGTTCATACACAGGTGATAGCAGAGGGTGTATCTGTTGTACCTAAGACAGACGTGGGAGGAAATCCCTTGCAGGTCTTTGGGAGGGTGGTTGGGTGATTCCAGCGCTTGCACCCTTGGTCATTGTATTGTGGACCCCGGGTAACTGTCTTTCTTCCTTCGTTGATCTGTTCTGGGCCCTCATCATCCCAGACTCTTCTCCGGAAGGCATCTTTGTTTGCCTGGTTTGTATACTTAGGACTTTTTAGTTGGCGTGCTATTTGCCCCCTAGTTGTAGTGGCCACCAGGTTTTAGTCTGTTATTTTATATTTATAATCATGGAGAATCAAGAGCTTCGTAGATCGAGGAGGTTTCAAAACCTTCCACAACTTAGAACCTTTACAGCCAGCTAGACGATAGCGGGTAAACCCCGGTATTTCTTCAGAAACTACTCCTGAAACAGAATTTCCTGAAGAAATTCTTGCAACAGAAAACCTTGAAATAGAGGTTCCTGAGGAACCACTACTAGGTACCACAGATCAGCGACACCCCGTATTCAACGACAAAAAAGTATTCACATGAAGGGGCATGAATGAGTTGTCATTTCCCACAGATGGTGTAAAATATTTCCTGTTAGAAAACACTCATATCCAATCCAACAAGGGGTGGAATCCCCCAGTGGACTCATACCATTTGGACTATCTAGAGGGATGTGTCAAGTAGAACATCTTGTGTTTCGAACCAGTAATGGTGCCCACCATGAAGGGGCATGTAGCTCAATGGTCAGTCGAGGGTAGGTCACGGGATTGACTCCTAGCCTATCCAGTTTTCAACATGGTATCAAAGCCAAGTAGGTCGAGGTGGCTAGAAAGCCTAAGCCAAAGTGTAGCTTAGTGGGAGAGGGGAGGGTTCAGAGCAGTGTTGGAGGTGGCAATCTGCACCCTTAGATCAAATTGTTAAAGATGCTCATCATGAAGGGGTATGTAGCTCAATGATACAACAGTTTGTCGACAAGGGTAGTTCTTGAGTTTGATTCATAACTTGCCCAGTTTTCAAAGTGGCAACATACCCAAGTAGGCTTATATGGCTGGAAAGCCCAAGCCAAATTGTGCACTTAAGGGGGGTGTTGGAGCCTGGAGGTAGCAATCCACATCTTTAGAACAAACTGTTGAGGGTGTCCATGATGAAGGGTCATGTAGATAAAATGATAAGGCAGCGCATCATCCAAGAATACGTCATGGGTTTGAATCTTGGCCTGTCTAGTTTTCAACATGGCATCTACAGTAGGTTGAGGTGGCTAGAAGTCCTGGGAAAGTGAGGCTTAAGGGGGTGAGGAACCACTCCGTCTTTCAGTTTCAATACTGGTACATTACGTATGCCAAGTTCAACAACGATGGAATCTATTCCTACACCTACTGTTGGACCTAGCAGTACAACCAACTTTGCACCACCTCCTGCTTCTCAACCGTTATATCAGATACCTAGTACTTGGATTTCCACACCTGTTGTAGGACCAAGTGCTTCTGCAACCATGCTAGTCATGAGCACCATGACTGCACCGTCCACATCAGCTTCTACTGGTTTCAATACCTTTGTAGGCCCTAACGTGAATCAATGTAGTATGCCTACAGGTAATGTCCCTTTTTCCTTATTCATAATATGTGCATCAAATTTATAGAATTTTATTAGGAAAACCTGTTCACTAGATATCAATAGTACCCAAGATGTTCACTGTATGTCTCTCTCCAATCCCAAATAGAAATGTGACAGAGACAAGAGGAAACCCTTTGGAAGCATATATCCCAAATTAGATGGTTGAAAGGAGAAAAAAATTCCAAATTATTTCATCGATCAATGATCCAATATTAACATCATAATCATATTAGTTCTCTTCTTAGTAGCCAAGTCAATAAGCTAGTTAAACATGAGGATATATAGAGAGAGTTAGTATCCTTCTAACAATCTTTACTCAAGGAGCCACCAAGGAACATAATGGAATCCATTCACAAAATTACTCAACGGATCCCCACCACCACAACCTTGGGAAATTTTTTATTGTGGTGTGTTGTTTGTTCCCTGTTGTTCTAGTGGCCCCTAGATTAATCACTCAGTATATTTTTGGTGCAATTGTGGAGTACCAACCTCCTCGTAGGGAATTGCAGTTGTACTAATTTGATATCATTTTTCTCATGCAGGCCTCCTTCTGGTTTCTATATCGATTTGGAATATCAATTGTGGAACATTAAGTAAGAAACAAGATGTCAAACATGGATCATGGAGAGAAAAATAAAACATTAAGACAAAAGGATGTAATGTCATATTTTCAAAAACATCAATCCAATCATCCACATCATATTCATGGTTCAAGCTCTCTTGAGCAAGGTATCGGTGAGAGAGATGTCAACACTTTGGAGGATGCCTCTGCAAAACATACAATGGATGGTAGAATACATTCCTCTAGTGATCAAAGTGAGGCAAATGCATTTTCATCAGAAATTGGTAGCTCAAATGTTGAAGATTTTTCCTTGCAAGGTGACATAGACCATTCACTGAAGAGGAAAAAAGGCCGATGGGACTTCGGGAGACAATTCCAATCTGATTGGGTATCAAGATTCCCATTTATTGAACCGATACCTCCAACAAATAAGAATGAGACCTCACGAGAAGTTAAATGCATTTCATGTAGTTGGAAACTTGGCAAGGTAGTGAAATTGCAAATGAAGCTGGACACAATAGAGAAGCATGTTGGGAAGGTGTATGATAAGAAAACTGGAAATGATGAGAAGAAATCTACTGCTAGATGGAAATCTGATAGCCGACATCTCCAATGTGAAGAGGAATACAATAAATACTTAATAAATAAGAGAAAACTAGATGAAAGTGGAGGAACCATCACTTCTCAATTCGGAAAGATGATGGAAAAAAATTTGTTATCGAAGTCGATACAATTAAGCACTGTATTTCACATCCTATCCAATGGTCGTCCTATGACGGATTATCCAAAAATGATGAAATATCTATCTTTTATTCAAGTGCCAAATTTTCCATCTTCTCATTGGTCTTTAACGAGTGGTTGGGAATGGGGAAAATATCTAGCTCAAGTAGAAAAGGATGATATGAAAGAGAAAATTGCGAATGCAACATTTTTGTCACTGTCCTTGGATGAAGTTACAGCTGTTGATAATACTGCATGGATTTGCATGAGCATTTATACGGTCAATTACCATATCAGGAATTCCTATCTACTTGGAATTCATAAAATGAGCAAAAGTTCTACAGCAGAAAACATTTATGAACTTGTTATTAATACTTTGAAGGAAACTGGTGGTATGGATCATTCAATGATCGCAAAAAAGTTGGTATGCGTTGGAGCAGATGGGGCATCAGTAATGCAGGGACAAAGGAACGGCCTTTGTGCTAGACTACAACTCTCATCTTCACCGTATATGATTGGTATTCATTGTATGGCTCACAGAATGAATCTTGCATTTAAAATAGTGAGCAACTTTCCATTGGTTTCAAAAGTTGAATATCTTGTACGTGAGGTTCATGCATACTTTTGTCGGAGTCCCAAACGGTTTTCAGAGTTTAAAAAATTTGCCGACGGTGTTACAAATGGAAACAAACTATTAAAAGATGTTGATACAAGATGGATCTCACTGAAGGGACCAGCTCAAAGACTATTTGATGAATATGCATCCTTGGTAGGGGTGATGTATGAACATCGCCTAAGTGTAGAAAAAGCTCAGACTCTTCTCTTTCTATTAACTGATATAGAGACATATTTAACATTGGCTGGAGTTCTTCCTCTGCTTCATGAAATGAATAGCCTCGTGAAGATGTCTCAGATTCGCACGATGTATATTGCTGAATACACAAATGCTAGAAAACTAGCATGCCTTGCATTAGATAATTTGTATATGATGGCAGATTCTTTTACAGGTCTAGCATTTACAAATTGGGCTAAGATAATCAATATTGAAAATGATGAAAATTTATTGAAGTTTGATGAAAAAGGGTTTCTATGTATGGCAGTGCGTGGGTATATGGTTCCTTTTTATTATAATGACAAAATAGGAAGAACCACCAAAGAGTGCCCTGTGTCAAGAGAACAATTTGACAATGTTGTGATTTCAGTGAGGCGCAGCTTGATAGAAATTGCAAAATCACTATCATCAGAGATAAGAGAACGATTTCCTCGAGATGAATTGTTGGAGGCCATGTCTGTGGTATACCCTCAATATTGGAACAATCTTCAATGTTCAAAAACTCTAAAGGTTGACTTTATAGCTAAAATCAAGATTTTGCAGAGCCATTTTTGTCGAGAGACCGAGATACAAGGAGAACATATTCAAGGTATTTTAGATGGAAAAAAATTGAAAGATCAAGCCCAATGCTTTGCTGATACAATGTGGGAGCAATTTTCTAAGTTGGATAATGCTCTAGAATATGGTGCAATTACAAAATTGTGGACTACACTCAGTGGTAGTGAATTTCTACTGCAAAATATGTCAGAGTATTTCAAATTAGTAGATTTATGTCAAACCATGATTTTGGGATCAGTGGAGGATGAGAGAATGTTTAGTGCATTAACATTTTGAAGTCAAAGTTGAGGAATAAGCTTGATAAAAATGTGGATACATGCTTAAGATTATATGTAACAAAGTATGAGGTTGACAATTTTCCATATGAAAGAGCAGTAGCTCTCTGGCGATCAAATTGTGAGAAGGGGAGAAAACAATCTGGCAAATTTATCTAATGAATTTGATATGGAACATAATGTTGTTGAGGATCATAATGACGGCTCATTCGAAGGTCATGTTCAGAGTGCCGAAAATGAGGACCAGTCCCAGAATGTGAATTGGGAAATGGATTTTACCTAAGATTGTATATGATCCAATACACATGAGAGACTCTTGAGTCTTATTTTGGTATAGGTGTTCCATGGACCCTTGCGGGTGATCATTATATGTAAATTTGAGCTAGCATTTTAATTAAAAATAGATTCTACATTGTACTTTTTTGTTATAACATTGATGATATGACATACATTTCCTTGATGCAGTTTATTTTAAGATTGATGTTTTTATATTTATCTTTTACATTGTCTCTTTTTTTATGTGATAGGAAATGACACTGGAATTTGACAAAGCTAGGCCTAGGAGCTATCTCTTCACATAGATAGTGTCCTGACATTGAAGGATAAATAACTAATTTGACTACACTTTCGCTAAGCAAGAATGAGCTCATTCAAGTACATGAAACCATGTTGGTGTTTATCTCAAATATTTTTGTGCAAATTTTTATGGTTTGTTTATTGCTTTTATTTGAAACATTTTGTCGATTTGTGGAGTTTGCATGTATTTTGGTTAATTATTGTGTTAGACCCTTGAATGCTTCTAGTTCTCATTTGATGCTTGATTTAGCCCTTTGTTGTAGCTTGAATCAATATTAGATTTAGTTGATTTCCATTGATTTAGGGTTCGAGAAAATAAGTTTTTATTACCTTTTATTTGCATGAATTAATTGTCTTCACTTTTTCGATTTGTTTATGCTGATTGTATATTTTCTTTGTAAATACTTATCGTTATTCAGAAAAATAAATGAGCTCTACATAGCTAAGCGAAGAGAAAAATGGTCTATGCACTAGGTTCCTATGCATTGATCATAGGAGACCTATTGGACGAGACCAACATTCCTCTAGTCCAATTGGCTCAAAATTTTCCTAGCCTCCATGGGCATAATTGGCTAGTGAAGGCCAAAATGATGCATAATCTCTGATTCTATTAGTTTATCGGTTTGTCAAGGTCCAAGTCCCCACATGTCATGGAAACTCTAATCAATAGAAAAAAAAAATTTGTAATAAAAGCTCTAACATGGGTTATAATAACATCTACACACCAATATCAACAAACAATACAACATCTACAATCAAAATCAACTACTAGACACATTTAGATATGGTATCAACAAATGGTATAACATTTAGATATGGTACTAGTGTTGAGGAATTTAGATGGAAAAAAGTTACATTGTCCAAAAGTATGACACAACAATAAGATAGCCCCCAATAGTCGACACTACAGGATGCCAACAAAATCACTATAATGTTATTCAAAGTATGTGCCAAGAAAAATACTAAGGAACATGCCTAGCTTAAAACCTATGTACAAACTTGCCTTGAAGTATCAAAAACAGTCTAGGGTAGCCACACAATCTATTGAAGGATAGTCTGTGGGTGCAATTCCTTTGTTGATTTAAGCAATTCAAAAAAGTCATCTCCCAAGACTATTAAAGAAGAAAAAGAAGAAATCTCTAATAATTGCAGGGAGGACTACAAATAGATTCTAGAAACTCAAGTAGTAGAGGAAAAAATTGTAAGTAAGAAGAAGATGCAATGCTAACGTCATCAGAGCTATGAATGACAATCTCCACTCGAAGAACCCCTCTGATAATGTTCCTCCCTGCCATGTCCATGTTGAGCACATCTTGAAAGCATTGCATTCAATGAGGCTGTATTTCGCTTTGGCACTTGGCCAAACACTTTATGTGCATCCTCCAAACACCCACATTTAGAATACATGTCTCCAAGATCTACTCGGCTTTGCTTGGATATCAAGGCTTCATTAAGGTCACCACCATTTGGTATTGAGACCAAAACTTGAAATAGAGCAATTGAACTCAACATTTGAAGAAGCCTTGAACTCATAATTAACAAGCAGAGTGTCATTCAATGTGTTTTATAGATCAATGAAAGATTCGCCAAATTTTTACAATATTTTATAATTCAGTGAAATATTCGCCAAATTTTTACAATATTTTATAATTTAGTGAAATATTCGTCAACTTTTCACAATATTTTATAATTCAGTAAAATATTCGCCAAGATTTTACAATATCTTATAATTTAGTGAAAGATTCGCCAAGATTTTACAATATCATATAATAAAATGAAAGATTCGCCAAAAAATTATATATACATATTATATTATTGATAAAATCGCTTTCAAATTTTCCTATATATCGGGGAGATTCGCCAATTTTTTTACCATATAAAATTTGGGGGGGGTTCTTAAAATCATCCCTGCTAAGGACTACACAGTATTGGGTACTTCCAGCGTTACGACTATAAGCTATCAACATCTTACCTTGCAACACTCACCATGGGTCAATGCATCAACTAGACCATGCGTCCACTTCAGGACTTGATCAATTCTAATCAACCTTACTTAACGATCTTTATCCATACAACCACACTTAAGTTATTATCCTAAAGGCGCATGTAATTAAATGAAACACGTAATATTGCATGCTCTAATGCTACGCTCAAATCCAATGCTAACTATGTGATTATCCAACAGATTCATGCATTCAAAGACTTAGGCATGCTGAATGCTTAACATTCATCCACACATGTATTACTTATCATATTATTCCCTTCATTCGTGCGGTGAATACATATAAAAGCAACCACATAACAGATAATTATGGAATTACGTATCCATACTAAGCAAATGAACAGTTGCAAAACACAAAACAATCACACTACACAGAATTTAACGTGGTTCACCCCCCAGATGAAAGCTAGGTCCACAAGAACTATTTTTATATTGGTATTTTGGGAAGGGTCCAACAGTTTTTAGTCTGCGCACTCAGATGCAGACTATCTTCTCTCTCAGATAGATATATGCGCACACAGCTGCAGAGCCTCTACAATAGCTTCCAAGCTTATAGATTCTAACAATGTTCAACAATGACCAACCCTTTCCTTAAAAAATCATGACTTATTTATAGATCATGTCCGTAGGTCATGTCTTTACAATTCATAGGAAAAAACCCTTAGGTTTACAAAACATGGCATGGCTAACTGCCAGCCTGACTCTCACCATTGACAACTTGCACCTCCTGCTCCAGGATTTCCACCTGGGCCACTCATGGCTCACATGCTCTCCTCACAGCCTCAGTCACCAAACAGTTACAACTGCATCATGGCCTGTCTCTTTCTGCGTCTTCTTCCTGCCTATCGTTTTACGCGTAGTGTCCTAGCTTCTCAACTACTTGTCGCCACTCTTCTTAACTGGTTTCTTTCTTCTTCCTTCAACATGTTCCTTACTCAAAATAGGTCACTTCATCATCTGACCTTTACCTATATTTCATACCAAAAATAGCTCCTGCGCGAGTCCTGTGCATCTGCGTACTGCGCAATCCTACCTTATCCATTGTCGTTGCACACGCAATTCCCAAACCTGCACCCTTACCTTGTCGTAGCGCGCCATGCGCACTTTTCTGCACTTGTGCATATATTCCAACTTGGGCCCCTCCCAACAACAACTGTCAATAGAAATCATGTATCTGATTAGGTTCAAATATGGAAGACACTTGTTATGTTCTGCTATTTTTGTTATTTTTCTCTTTTGCAAAGCAGTATCCATTTTTTGTTATGAAATCACATAAATCAACCTAGTTAAAACTACACCATGGTAATGGATGTAAACTCAAATTAAATATTTATGCTATTTAATCAACATGAAGAGTGGAGAATTAGGGATCCCATATGATCCACAATCACCAATGAATGATTGTGATTCATGCTATGGTTAAACCTAAATATATTTCAGATTGTATGATATAAAACAATTTGTCTAGTCAAACACTAATACAAGAACTAACTGTTAGGATATTTAGACACTTAGGAGTTAGTTAAGATCAACTTGTGTAATATATCCATTAGGGATAGTGTGTTTCTTTAGTATGCATTAGTATGCATATGTAAATACTTAATCCAACGGTCACGATATGTTTCCGACATAGAGTGATCCGACGGCTCAACTTCTCTTAGATCAAACCTAACCTTGATCTGTGGCTTAACAACTGATTGGTCCATGATCTCTATTTAAAGAGCATGGAGGGTCATTGTTTAGTTGATCGATTATGAGAAGCTCATTTGTAACTTTCTTTCTTTGCATAATAAATTGTCCTGTAGAAGCTATTTGGCTGGGGCCGTGGAGTGTTTCCCTCAAGAGGGTTTAAACCACGTCAAAACATCGGTGTGTTGATCTGTGATCTGTTTGTGTGAAGTGGTTGCTCTTGGTGTTCGGTCCTTTGGTAGTACCCTGTGTACCCGAACACTAATATCTAACTTATGCTAGACATTTAATCTATGCTTCTATGGAAAAGGACTATACTGCACCAGATCTTGAGTAATCACTCTCATTCTAAGGATAATGCTAACTGCAGTGGATAGAATACATGAGCCACTAGTTACACCTACTTCATTGGACACAATAAGAAGAAATACAACAATTGAACAAATAAGACTCTACCCCATGAAATCAATGCTTAATTACTTAAGCTGACCCATCATCTTTATTTTCTTTCTCATATTTTTACAACTTAAGGAAATCAACATCTTAAACACTGTGATATGGTAATCGATATCCGTGTTTACATAGGAATCATAAGATCAGGAAACTAAGAAACAAGGTATATATGGTTAATCACCTGACACCCCAAATGATACCCAAGTTGTTTAGACTGATAATATGGACAACTCTCCTCCCTAGATGCAAATTTGAAACCAAGCTCTTAAGAATTGGAAAAAAAATGCGTTATCATTTTCCAAATAAGAAAAGATGATCTAAGTCTACCTAACAAATGTAAAGATATCCCATATCAATATCCTATGATGAATATTTTAATTGGCACATTGATGTACACTATACTGAAAAGACAAAAAGCTAAGACCATAAGAAGAGTTACATCAAGAAGGTTGGGTCCAGTGGTTAAATCAAAGTTCCTTCAGTTCTCAGACCCTAGACATGTTTCCATGTTAATGTTACCTAGAAAAATTAATCATTTCATTTTGCTAGACCTAGACCTGATAAAAGTCCCAACAACTTTGAAAATGTATATAAACAAAGTGTCTTCACAAGTTAGGTCTATGATTCTCCCCTACCTAAACTGATGACTACGTTCTTGAAAGATTGATATATTTAAATTGCATTTTATTTCTGAAACGTCATATGTATTTCAAATTTAATTTATAATTTGGGTGAATTCCTTTTACAGCTTTTACCATTCTTTTTAGAATTCAGTTTTCTTCCCCAAAACTAAAAACCAAACTTAAATAAATAACAGTGAATGAACTAAACCACAGAATATTATCCTACATAATATTTTCTTGGAACCCAACACAGTTAAGATGCAGATGCAAGTATCGAATCCCCCCCTACCATTCTTTTAAACATAGAAAAATCGCAAACAAGGATGGAGGCATTTGTTAAAGGAATCACATTACTGTAAATCCCCGGGTCTTATCAACTGCACCCAACAATATCAAGACCTAGCATTAAAAAGAAATCTAGCTGCGGCCTTCAAAGCCCTTATCAACAATAGCGATACTTTATTACACAGTGTTCATACTTTCCATCACCAACAATTTCACATCCAAACTATTACCTACGAATTTAGCTGTACATTGCCATTAAAATAGTCTCTTACTACCAAAGCGAAAACACAAGAGTATGCATACAACACGAATTCTCTACCTTTAGGTTCCAAGTGTTTAAACATTTTATCAATCTATCATTTAAACTGTGTAAGTGACAAGTTCCCAGAAACAAAACGAAAGACAACCCAAAACGTAGGCTTGGATAACCACCAAATTTAGACGCTATGCTTTCTGCACCTTTAAAACCTCATGTCTATAAACATTTATTACGTTTTATCAAAACCCTAACGGGCATCACTTCCGAAACAAGAATCAAATCCACATCAAAATGAAAACAATACATTGGCGAGGACTATTCGTACCCAATTCAAATCAAATCCACCTAATTTGCACCCAAAAATGTAGAGATTCAACTTAATAGAGGATTCACACCCAAAAATGTAGAGATTCGACTCAATAGAGGAGGGTTTCAACTTATGGTTTCCATTGAGGGTCTACGGGGATATGCAGACACGGCCGGAGTGGGTGCCACAAAGAAACCAACTTCAATAGCCCTCATAGCAAGTCGAAATGAGGAAAATGCCGGAGTGGGTGCAACCAAAAACCAGGTGGAACATGCACATTAAAGACTCATATCAGAGTGCAATGAGGACAATGTCGGACCGAGTGCCACCAAAAGACCAGTGGAAGTTTCACAGTGAAGGAGGACACAACCCAAGACCCGGTTGCATGCAGGGGGGTGTCGTCGAACCCAACAGAGGGGCAACATAGCGTTTTGGCCAAGCTAGACATGTATGTTTTGTTTGTTGTTTACAAAATTATAATATATATTAATTAAATTATAATATATATTAATTAAATAATAATATATATATTAATATGTCCATTCCACCAAGTTGTAAAGCATTATATATTAATTAAATAATAATATATATAGAACTTTGTCCATGCCACCAAGTTGTGATACCCAAAATTTTATTATTTTGTGTTAGGATTGGGATTTCTAAGGTCCAAATTAGATCACTATTTGTAGTACAAACAAGATGGTGGTCATTTACTTGTTATCACTTTGTATGTAGATGATATGTTATTTTTTGGTAACAATAGGGATGTGAATTGTGATTTGAAGTCTCATATTTTAGCACAGTTTGACATGAAGTACTTGGAGGACTTGGAGGCTACAAAATGTATATTAGGAATTATTAGAGATAGAGCAAACAAAAATATTTGGTTGATCCATTGTAAGTATGTGAACAACATTTTATGGTGCTTTTGCATGGTAGATTGTAGACCATTGAGTGTTTTGATTTATGTGGAAACTAAGATTTTAGTTGAACAACGTCCTACAAAACTCACATAGTTGGAGGATATGGCTTATATTCCTTGTGATATTGCATTTTGTATTATGATGTATTCTATAGTTTGTACTAGACCATACATTTCCTAAGTAGTGAGATTTTTGATGATTCATGGATAATACTAATGCAAACATTGTGTTGTAGTTAAGAGGGTATTTAGGTATTTACAAAGTCCTTCATGACTATTCCATATTTTTTCATAGTAATATTTCATAGGACCCACACTTATTGGACATACAAGGTTATGCCAATTTTTATTAGGTAGAGGATGTAGATAGAAGGAGATGTATGAGAGCATATGTGTTTTTACTATTTGGTGGAGCAATGAGTTGGATGAAAAAGAAACAAGTTGTGGTCAGTAGCAACATAGTATATGGAGGCTACTCATGCTTGTAAGGTAGTCATTTGTATTATGAAAATATGTTTAGATGTAGGGCTAAGTCAAAGATCTATTATAGTATAGTGTGATATTAACATTGTCATTAATTTGTCTAGCTAAGAATCCCACCTTTCATGCAAAGACAAAACATATTGACATCTAGTACCATTTCATGAGATAAAAAAATGATGTTGGTTCTAGTTGGGGGTGCTTCCACCATTATTGTTTGAGAGATTTCAAACAATCCTGAAAAAATTCTTATGTGCAACAGGAGAGAAAGTTAACAACAAGAAGAGTCAGAGCTAAGTGACATTTATTTGGGACAGAGCTATGTTGTGACATAGATGGAACATGGGACAGAGGAACCTCCATGAAAAATATTGAAAATATTTTTTTTGTCACTCAACATAGATTAAAAAATAGCACGTCAAGAAGTCTTTTCAAAGGAAAAAAGACTTATTAAAGCAACAATTTATCTCAAGAAAAAATACTTGATTGATTGAATTTAAAAAAATTAAAAGAAACATATAAACAAACTGCACTTGAACTCAAACCAAGATGGCTCAGAGGGTCATTAAAAATGAGTATATTTGTAAAAATCACATCAAGAACCTAAATTCCAAACAACCTTGCCAAACATCCTTTACATTATACAAATCCACTAATTAGTAATTGAAATAACCCAAAAATTAACACATTAATCTTATAACTTCATTTTATATCTTGCTCAATCGAGACATGTTCGATTCAAACCATTACCACTACAACCTCCAGGAACAGCCACGTTACTGCACATGTAGAACATAATTAGATTAGAAAACTAATTTTCAAATATAACCAAGTTAATCAACAAATGAACATATGGTGAATGCATTTACTTTAACCTAAAAACATTGTGTACCTCTACTTTTCAACAATTAAATATCATTCATCTTCTTCTTCATCCAACTCAACATCTATATAAGGATCTGGTTCTGAATAGATATTGATGAAAGGATCATTTACATTGTCATCAGCATCAAAGTCATCTTCGCTAATATAGTCATCCATATCGTCAATGAGATCATCGTCTCCTACATTTGCATGATCAACCTCTTCAACTTCTTCATCTAACACATCTATTGTAGCCTGATCTGAATCATCATCATCTTCTTAGTCTTCCTGATTATCTTCATCATCTAGTACATGATTATAATTTACTGGTCTCCCTCTTGGATCGTATTGAACAACGTATGACCAACCTACTTTACCTAGTACCTCGGAGTAGTAGACTTGCTCACATTGACTTGGAAGAACATAAGGGTCTATACCCAGTTAAAATTCCCTTGTATTAACCATGGTAAATCCATTAGCATGCTCAATAACAGTTCTTTCAGGATCACGTTCATGCATCCGTAGCCTGTACTACTTCACCTCAAACAAAACTATTTTAAAGGAATTAAAATCACACTCAATAATGTCCTCCAAATGCCCATAGTACCTATTCTCAGTTTCTTCTGGATGTCTATCACTTCTAGAGGAAACATTGGTGACCCTAAACACTGCATTTATCCCACAATCATAGGTTTTTCTTTTATCATCCAACTTCTTGATCCGAAATTTATGACCATTACACCACATAGCCTTGTGATGTTTCAACTGCAACATTAACAACAGGTTAAAAATACATTGTGAATTAATAAACATCATATAGGAGTTAGTAAATATAATTGAAACTTAAACAAACAAAATGTAATTGGAAAAATGGATCGAAGTAACTAGAAAAAATGTCGGTAAACAATTTACTTGCCTTTTTATCTTTTAAACCATTGGCTAAATCAACTTCCCTTTAAGATGTAAATTCAGAAAATTGTTGTCGAATACGACGAGTTGTTTTAATCATGTTACTGACCCCTTCCCATGATAACCTACCGAAGAATTATTCACAATCTTTTATCCAATGCTCCCTCCAATCAAGGTTGTTTGCAATGTATAAATGTAAAGCATCCCACACTCGACCAACTATAGGAAAAAATAACAATTCAATATCATTTATTAGATATCATTAAAGGCACATAATTTAATATAGTTGCAAATGCATAATTATTAAAAAAAGTTAAAAAACAGTATGATAATATAAAATTGGAAAAATAAATGTGTAATATATTAATTCAACAACATATAATAATTACCTTTCACAGTCCTCAATGTACCCCCCCCCAATAGGACCTCCCCTTCAAATTTGTTGATGGATTCGAGATGCCAAATGCAAGGCACATCCATATTTTCTGCTAATTTAGGTAGATATTCACTAATATACACCATGCATTGATATACCATATATCCTTCAGCCATAGAACCCTTGGGACGTGCTCTTTGTCTAACAAAATCCTTCAATTACTTCAACTGCCTCTCCACCATCCACATCGACCTTGTGTGTACTGGTCCACATAATTCAATCTCCTCAACTTCGTGTATGAGGTAGTGTTCTTGTGCATTGAAAAATGCTAGAGGTAGATACTGTTGCATTTCACACATTAGTCGGGAAATTTCTCTCTTCCAATGCCTTATATCTTCTTTATGGATTTCTTTTGATGAAATCCACCTACAAATGATGCAATAAAATATTATCAAGGCATATATAATATTTGCGGGAAAAACATAATATGTCAATAAGTTCCGCTACAAACCACAAACCAATTACATTTTCCATGTAAAACATTACTTACCTAATGTATTTTCCAAGAACATAAATAATATGTTTTATGTTGTTGTCAAAGACGTCCGGGAGAGATAAAGGTAGAACATACTATATCAAAAAACACATAATTATTAATATTTATTTCAAAATAAGAGACTAAAATAATGCATACCGATAATGAAATATATTATAGACTCATAATTACCTTAATGAATGTATGCCAATCATGTGGTTTAGCACGAGTAAAATCACATTTTTTTGTCAAGATATTCTTTATGTTAGACGAAAAATCCATCAGAAACCTGATTTTTTTATGACCTCTTTTACAATATTGTTCTGTTGCTTTGTCAAGCACCAAGGAAGACTAATATTCTGTTGACGGCCATCACCATTAGAATTAACGATCACACTTTGCAATGCGTGATTAGCTTCTTGGATGTCACTACAAATATTTCCATTTTTTTCTTTGTCAGTCCTTCCATCTAATATTCGCCAAAACATTTATGTTATGTTCTTCCCGATATGCATTGTGTCAAACGAATGAACTATTTGCAGGTGCTCGTAGTATGGCAACCTATTGAATTGAATCGGGTAAATTTTCATTCCTCGTAGAAGCCCATTCGTTCCTTAACGACATTCAGGAAACATCAACAAAATCAAATTAACACTAATTAATCAATATAGGTATAACATATCGCGCTCAACAAAATTCAGTAAAAAAAAATTTGGCATACCTTGACGATTTCTATTATATTCCAACTTCCATCGGTGAGGTGTAATTCTTTGTGGTTTTTTTCCGTTCTCTTCTTTACCATTAAATTTTCCTTTGTCTGTAGTTCGATAACTATGGTTCTTAGGCAGAAAGTGCCTATACTCATAGAACACTTCCTTTGCTAAACTCCTTGAACGACCAGATTTTATCCCGGGACCGCAAACTAGACATGCAAATTTACCCTTTGTTTGAAGACCTACAAGATATATGAATTGGTGTAGCAAATTATAATTACAATTTAAAATAATGCATGATATTTTCAACAAATATATAAAATATTAAGGAACACAAGAAAGTAACAATATACCACAAAAATGTGTTAACCCAGGAGCATCATGAATTGTAAATGCATGTATTCCATGGAATTGAAATCGCCTTTTCCCTATTGGTCTAGAGATGTTAGACATAGTGAAGCCATCCCATAACTTCAACAACTCCTCGATAAGAGGCTCAATATATACATTCATATCTTTAACCTAGTACTTGCATAATTGGTCAAACATACATGATTAATTATATTTAGCACCTATATGTCATTATATATAAAAGACATAATTATCATGCACGAAACAAATCAATGAAATATTTAGTGATCAGAATTTCAAGTAAAAAATTACATATTAATTAAATACCTGGAACAATCATCACCAATAGTGTCTGCTCTCTCTTGATCGACATCCAAGGTGGAAGTTTATTGTTTATAACAAAAAAAGGCCACACTGAGTAGGTAGAACAAAGCTCTCCAAATGGATTGACACCATCAGCTGCCAATGAAAGTTTAACATTACGAAGTTCTTCTTTAAAAATTGGCCACTTTTCATCGATGTACCTCAATGCGGAACCATCTGCAGGAATTCGAAGAACATCATCATGACTTTTGTTCTTTGCATGGAAATCCATAAACTGTGCTATACTTTGACACCTGAACAACTGCTGGAAACGTGGAATTATCGGAATATAACGAAGAACTTTTTGAGGCACCTTTTTCGTCACTTTATCGGTTTGATACCTACTTGTTTGACATTGTGGGGATTCATTTTCTAATGCATATTGTCCATAGTATATGATATGATCATTAGGACATGCATCAATAGCTTGATACTCCATTCCAAATGCTTTAATAATGACATATATCTCTCTATATGTGTGTGGTAAAATATTTGAAGTTGGTAATAGAAATTCACCTAACAATCTACAAAATTCAAAAGAATAAGTCAATGTAAATAATATTAATCATCAATATCGCATCCAAACTTTACAAATTAGATAACAATAGCAATAATATAGGAAAAAGTCAACCCTTTCTATAGATGTGAACATGCAGACAAAAATAATTAACAAATTACATACCTTAGTATTTGTGTCAGACAGGTGTTTGATAAACCATTCAAAGCCTTCAAGTTCACTAACAACAATATAGCAGATAGAAGATTCATTTTTGAGCCTTCATAAAGAGGTTGACATGACTTCTCGAGTAGAGGATCAACATCATGACTATCAACCTGGTTTTCCTCATCCATTGGAGCAAATGTGTCTTGGATCAATCTATGTATCTCATCTTCCTGATTTGTATCACTAATGTTATCTGCATCCATATCATCAGAAATAACTACTTGATCATCTTCAATATTTTGTTGTAGAAGTTCGTCAGGCTGTAAATGAGTATTTCTGCTAGTACTTGGAAAATAACTCTCTGGAGGGCGACACTTTGGGGGAATTGTCTATAAATTTACAAACAACGTAGAAACATTAGTGTGTATAGAACATATAGTAAAAAAATAAAACATTTTACTGAAATTCATGACATGATGAATATTAGAGTGAATATATTAAAAAGTGAATATTGACCTCTTACCAGGGGACGATATTCATAACCACCTTTGGTGTGCCCCTTCTCCCTATAATGTCTTTCAGCTGTTGTTATTAAAAGTATTTGTTTTTGCAAGCCCCTGCAATCAGAGCAAGGACAATAACATTTTCCATCTCCTCTCGCCTCTAATGCAACTCTAAACTAAGAAAGCTTCGTTGCATTTTCATTCATAGTGACAAATCCTTGTAGTGGTACAAGTAATTGTCTTACCTAAACGATACCAAACAATAACTTTATCATTGATCTAACAGTATAAAATAAAAATGAAAAGAAACATCAATCTTATGAAACACGTGCCATTCATAAAATAAAATACCAAAAAGGGTTTATAAATGCATGGCAATTTTAATGTGGCAAGTTAAGGGTACAATAAGAACAATATATTGGACCCTGTATACATATATATAGCTTCTTATACTTGTTATTTTTTATGTTTTTAAATTAAACTTACCATGGCAATAAATACCTATATCAAAGAAAACAACCTTATAACCTTACATGTGTCATCATGTGTTCAAGGGCATAGTGGATAAGGGTTACAATGTACTAAGCATTAGTTGGTTTGTGGTAAAAAATGTGTTAAGGGAATATTGTGTTGTGGCTCATAGGGACTTGTGATCATAGTGGTTAGGTTCTCAATGTTATCGAAGTCAAATCTTACTTGGTTAATGATTTTGATAGGGGTGATAACGGTTATGGGTCATATATAATACTAGATAGGGACTAAGGTGTGCCAGTGGGTTAGGTTGTTAGGAATCATAATGTGTTCACAATAAAAATGGATAGGGTTTATAGTGTATTAAGGTGTTGGTGTGTTTCAGGTTAAAGTTTGTTAAGAGACATTAATTATGTCAAGGGTCATCTTATTTCTATAGTCATAATGGTTAATGTTGAAGGTGGGTCAAGGCTAAACTAATCTAGGATTAAAAGTATTTCCATAACCTTATAATTCAAAACAAGAGAATAATCTTGTTATATGTAATATGGGTGACCTAATTCTGATCTATTATATCATATTTCTTTACAATTATTATAAATACATTCATAGATACATTTAATAGATGAAAAAAAAATAGCCTAACCCTAATAGATGTATCATTTAACAATATTATCCTCACCCATTTAGATGTATCATGGAAAAAAATTAGCCTAACCCATTTAAATGTATCATGGGAAAAATATTAGCCTAAGCCTCATTACTAAACAATATAAAATTCTAACCCTTATAAAAATATAGACAAAAAAATATAAAATACTAACAGTGCGAGTTCAAAATTAGAACTATGTAGAATATCCAAGCTCAAACAATCACCTCGCAAGTTCAAAATCCGCGCTCAATGTGTCTCAACCATAGCAAATGTGTAAATAATGGTTAGAGTATGTAGTATATATAGCTTGACCTTTGTGGATATAGGGACGAAAATTGAAACATTGAAATTTAGTGGATATAGGGACGAAAGTTCATGGATATAGGGGCGAAATTAAACATCATTGCTATTGCCACAGTTTTTCAACCATGAAATTAAAAAAAAAAACAATAAAAATTCATTTCATGGACCCACTAATGTTGAAAACGTGGAAATATTGCGTGGAACAATCCTCCCATATGTAATAATGTGATCAGAACCAGCTCTATCTCAGTTGAATCCTCAGCAAATTCATCAGGAAGTGTTGGACTATAGTTCTTGTCTAGGGAAGCTCCTCCAGAAGGCTAAAGAAATTCTAGTTAATAATCAGTACCAGAAAACGAACACGACTATAATCAGTACTAGCTCCTCAACAGAGACCTCCAACTGCGTTAACACCTCACAAATATAGCAATCTGCTGATGATACCACCTTGATTACATGGTCCTGATTCATTAAAAGAATTATCAAACAAGAAAGGAATACTGAAATGCTCTGATTGCCCTTTCGATTCCATATTGAAAAGATTGCCCTTTCCTTCCCCACGTGGCAACAGATTTAAGCTTAGCAAAAAAAACCGAAATGCCCAGTTTGATTAGTTTGATTACCAATTGACGTTTGGGTAGTATGTGAGCCCACCCTAAATCTAAGCCATTGGATGCGTGCGTTCCACGAATCCTTTTGAGGTATATGCCAAAACATTGAATTGTGGCCATCCATCCTTAATCAAGATTAAAAGTTCCACGAATCCTTTTGAGGTATATGCCAAAACATTGAATTGTGGCCATCCATCCTTAATCAAGGATTAAAAGGCCGCCCTAGCCCTCCAATTTTCATTGTAGTCGCCTATCGGCGAATAAATGGTAGCTATGCATGGATAACTCGTAGCTGATGCATGAATAACTCCTATTTGATGTACGGATAATCACTTCGTGCAACTAACTAATTCATAAATAACTAGTAATTGATGCATGGATAACATTCATGGGTAACAGACAATTCGTGAGCATAAAGAACAAGTAACTTGTTCTAACTAATTGTAACCTATCAATATTCTCCAGCCACAAATAGTGATGTTATGTCATTCCATACAACTTCTTCTGCATTATTTATGAAACCCAGTAGTCTTTATCATATTACTAGTCTTTATCATATTACTAGTCTCTGCATGTTTGATCTAGCTCACCCGTATTCCAGTTACTGCTCTGTTATCTAGTATTGATCTCCCTTATTTAAGTAATATACCTCCTAGTGGTTTTATACCAACACCATATAGTCCTTACTTTGTATCCATATGTAATATGTAAACGGCCAATCGGTATTGTATACAGACTAATTAAGGTAGAATCATAGTAAGGTAATGGCCTAAGCATGTTCATAAAGGTTATCATACCCAGCTGCGATAAGAGATGTGAATGCTAGAGACGTTTACTACTATGAATAAGATTACCCTATGCTTATGATACACGTTGTGCAAGAAGTATCCCTGTACTGGAATCACACTAGTTAAGCTCAATCAAGCTCTGTACGTGCTCTAATCTATTGCATTCCTCTTATGGGTAAAGCTATCACTCTAGGTAATCAACCTGATTACTATGAACCCCATTGATTTACTCAACTATCTCCATATATAGTAAGCTTTGTCCTGAATCACCTCTCCTCTTTAAATAATGGCGCCTATCCATTTCATAATTATCACTACGTCATTACTTCAAATTTAAGATATCAGATGGCCGTCTTTAGTATAACTATCGAAGGAGAGATTGTGGAACTTCTCCAAAGTAAAATGTTGAGCATGTATTGGCACCAGCCATCCCTGTAATTGACGGCTCTGTTCTTCTGGAAAGTGAAACGTTGACCATGCAATAGCACCGATCATTCAGGTAGTTGCCGGCTCTATTTCGCGTGAACACGATTTCCACACGTATTATTTGTTTAACATTAAACACCGGCTATATAGACAAGGCCAATTCCCTATGCTTCCCTCATCTAATCTCATCTGCTCAATTTGAGTTTTGTTCAGGCTGAAGAAGGGTTCTCTTCCACTCCTTCAATTCCCATGCCATATATTTTGATTCCGTTTTGACCATTGTGAGGCTTTAGAATTCAGTCTATAATTTGATTCTGTTTTGACCATTGTTAGGTTGTAGAATTGTAATAGAGATTTTGGAAAGGATGTCTCATGAAAAACACGAGCACCGCCATCACTTCCACCATCAGAAGAAAGAGGAGAACCAGAACTTGACGCCGTACGAGAAGGCGATGAAGGAGGAGAAAAAGCATAAGCGAATGGAGCATTTAGGGGAGCTAGGAGCAGTTGCTGCTGGAACTTTTGCATTGGTAATTAATGAAATCAATTTATTTTTATTGTTCGAATGTATTAATGGTGTTGTGAATCTTAAATTCCTGGAACTTGTGACCAATCGATAAACTAGAATTGCTGTGGACCGAAAGATTCGCTTAGATGATAGCTTTACATATATATCATTGGAATAATAATTAATGTAATATTGCGTGTATGCAGTACGAGAAACAACAAGCAAAGAAGGATCCAGAGAATGCGCAGAGACACAAGATTGAGGAGGGTGTTGCAGCAGCAGCTGCGGTGGGAGCAGGGGGATATGTCTTCCACGAGCATCACAAAAAGAAGGAATCCAAAAAGGATGTAAAAGAAAGTCATGGCAAATGAAACATGACGACCAGATCTATCTGCCCACTGCCCGTGCATCCATTCATTTTAAATAATTTTTTCTTTAGCTAAGGAGTTAGTCATCTTGTTCATTGTTTTGATGTCAGCGTCCTTTGGAATTGCGTGAATATGTGATCTCACTAAACATTTTATGTGAATAATTCAAATATCATGTAACTGTTGTTTATATTAAGGACAATAATTAATAATATTGAGAACTCTCGATACATAAGAAGAGGAATATAAAGCCAATAACGACAGTCATAATGGATTCTTTTCTAATCGAAGACTTAGTTTGATAGGTATTTTCAAATCTCGATACATAAGAAGAGGAGGAATATAAAGCCAATAAGGACACTCATAATGGATTCTTTTCTAATCGAAGACTTAGTTTGATAGGTATTTTCAATGTTTTGAGAAATGCATGTATTCTGCTACAAAAGGAGAAGACGCCATTGAGGCTCGTATGTAATAGCTTCTATATGAATTTTATTTTTTTCCATACTAGTTGTCTTACATTAAATTTTATATTGTGTATTAATGGTTGTGCTTTTACCTCCAATTTATTGTGGTTTTTTTAAGAAGTGTAGCATTCCATTTAAATATAAGTCTTTTTTTAAGAAGTGTAGCGTTCCATTTAAATATAAGTGTTTTTTTAAGAAGTGTAGCATTCCATTTAAATATAAATACCATTGGTGGTATTATGGAATTTTTCAATATTTTTATTTGTGAAAATGATTTTGTTAAATGAGTCTTGCTAGTAGAATTGTTTATAGAAAAGGTAGTTTTATTGGAATGAAGATCATTGTGTAGATTCTTGAGAGGGAAAATTTTAGACAAATAACATAATGGCACATAGAAGTGGAGAATGGATACTAGTCAAATGGGATAAAGAAAAGCAAATATGATAATTAAATAAAGAAATTGTTTTGAGGTCCTTGTGTATGGTATAATGGATGTTTTGAAGGAAACATATAGAAAGGGCATTGTAATGGATATATGTTATTTGAGTGTTGATGAATGGGAATAAGAAGTTTTAAGAGATGAATCTAAAGAAAATAAGAATGTAAAGGAGATAATCATAAGCGCCTTGAAAGATTTGATAGGTAGACTTAGCATGGAGACTCATAGCTACTGCAGCAACCTAAACCTAGATGAACTCATAAACTAGACTCGTGAGATTAAGAAATTCATTAAATTCGAGCAAATCAAAGACCATTGGAGAGTAAGTATTATAAGTACCATGATAAGGGTTCATCGATACTTGCGGTGTGACAATCAATAATTAGTCGGGTAGAATAAAGGAAAATAGAATATTTGAAGATTTGGGCTTAGCAAAAGATAGTATCCATGCTAAAAAGGATTTATTGTTTGTGTACTATTCCCATAATCTATTAAGAGAGCTACAAAACAAGAGATAAAAGGAGATGATGGCTAAAAAATGAATTTAATAGTTTCATAGGTTGCATATCATATCTAAACAATCGATTAAACTAAAGAGGTCATTTATAGATATATCCCCAGTATCAAATATGCTATGCAAGACAATATTAAGATGGTGATAAGATAGTGTGTCATAGAGGCATACCAACACACCTTCAAGGATTAAGAGAAAGTATCAAGAATAATCATAGTTCCCATCGCATTGGAACAAGTAGAAGTGGTAGTAACATTTCTAGTACATGATATACAAGGTACCAACATAAGTTCAATAAGTTAAAGATTATAAAAAATTATGAAGCTCATAGAGATCAAGGATGTCCAATGGGAAGAGAAGCAATGCTCAATGGAACATGCTTCATGTGTTGAGCACAAGGGTACCAAGATTATGAGTTTCCAAAGAACTTAAGTCATATTAAAAGAAAACAAAAGTAGAGAGAACATAGATAAACAGAGACCACAAAGATGTTCTAATGTTCAAGAGAGTATTGTCCATACTAAATGGGAAACATAAACAGAAGAATTCAAAGTAGAGACAATGTAATGTCTCTAAAACCAATTGAAAAATAACAAGAAAATATTGTTCAGTTATTTTTAATGGAGATAGAAATGAGAATTTTGGGTCTATAGAGGTTATTTAGAAGTTGAGTATGAAATATACACCTAACTCAAATTCATATAGAGTCTATTCTATGCAAAATGCTCATTATCCCACCATATTTGAGTAAATTGATTGGTAAGTCTACATAGGAAATTATTAAAATGAGGTTTTCTTTTATTTCCTAAAAGTTATTATGTTCTTCATAGCTAAAACCACCATTGAAATTGGGCAACTAATAAAGTTATGGAAAAAATAATAAGCCATGGTTTATTTTGTCCCACCCAATAGGTTCCTAAGTCTAAATCTAATTCCAAACTACTAAAAAGGGAGCATTTAACCCATATCGATAGCTATAGGAAGATTGCAAGACATCGAATAACAAAATTATGAAAGAGGTCAAAGATGCCATTGAATATTCATCTCTCGATGAAAGTACAAAGAAGAAAGTGAGATCCAATGGGTGTATTATGCCCCACATTTATGGATTTCCAAAAATACACAAGGACGGAGCTCCCTTAAGGCCAATTGTTAACACAATTGGCTTTCCAAGATATCAACTTGCGAAATTTCATGCTCGAACTCCTTCTCCTCTCTTTGTACACACTTCTATTTACATAAAGGATCCAACCCACTTTGTGAATAACATAAAGACTCTAAAAATTGATGAAATGATATCATGGTGAAATTTTATATGGTGTCTCTTTTCACTAAGATCCTCATGAATGATGTTATCCAAGTCATTGAAAACGTCATTGACATTATAGTGACCAAACTGGTTAAACTTTGTTTAAAATCTATATACTTTAGTTTCCGTGGTGAAATTTAGGAACATTTTTGTTGAAATATTGTAACTTCGAAGAATATTCTATTGTATTTTATTATTATTTATTCAGAGATGTTTTATTCCTCCATTGGGATGTTATTATTATATTTGGTCATCATAGAGTCATGTGGTAAAACCTCCTTTGTAAGTTGGTTCAATAGAACCCTCCAGAAAGTAATATTATATTGTTTTGAGTATTCCTAGGTAAGTTGGCCTAGTTAAGTTTGTTGGGGCCGACCTAGTTAGTGAAAAGGTCAAGTGAAAGATAAAGTATATATAGGAGTGATGTGATCCTCATTTGGAAACATACACTCACTTGTGTAATTCGCATAGGAGAGAGAGAGAGAGATATCTGCAAGGAGAAGGAGCACTTGTTTGGGGATTTTTCTTTGTAATTTTGATCATCTATATTGAGGAAGTTTTTGTTGGGTTTTCTTCCCCTAGAGGGTTTCCCAGGATAAATCTGTGTCTATCTTGTGATTGTGTTTCTTTTAGTGATCCTTTATATGCTATTGTTGTGAAATTGAATTGAATACTGATATTATCTATCTTAGCATATTGAATCTTAACATGGTATCAGAGCTAGCCTGAATAGGCCAACTTTCACAAGGTGAAACTCTCTCTCTTCTCCCTCCGACAAGAAATTAGGGTTTTTGTCAAAGTTGGAATTTTGGAAATATGATTGCATAGAAAGTTGCGCCTTCCTAGGGAACATCTATTGATCCCTAGATCAAATTTTTTGAGTGGGTATATCTTCGATAAAGTCAAACCCTAGTTTGAATTTGGACTAGAAAACTGCAAAAAACCAGAAAACCAGAAAATTGCAGATCATAATTTTGCAAGTCAATTTTAATAGGTGAAAATTTGGAATCTCCAAAAACCAAGTGTACCAGTCAATTCGCCTCAGTCAAGCACATCTCTTGGTAAGGCCATTTTTGCATTCTCATAAATTTCATTTTTTGGTGACCTCCTGGATTAGATGGCCCCAAGCACTAAGCTTGAGGATAAGCTAGAAGGCATAGAGAATTTTCGAGCATGGAAATATAGGATTGGCCTCATTCTTGAAGAGAATGATCTTTCCAAATACATCAAGGAAGAAGTTGAAGAAGATGAAGAGGATGAAGCTAAGGAGAAGCACAAGAAGGACCTGATTAGGGGAAAGAGGATCACATAATGTATGAAGGAAGGAACATCAATAGGAAGATGAATTTGAGATCTCAATTAAAGAGTACCAATATGTACCAAGGAGAATCCATCCAAGACTACTTCACAAGGGTCTCCTAGTTGAAGGAGAAACTAGAAGCCATTGGAGACTCCCTTGATGAATATGACCTTGTTATGACTGCTCTCAATGGTCTCACTAGACCTTGGGATTCATTCATCTAGACTATGTGTGCCAGAAAGGAAAGCATGAAATTTGACATTGTATGGGAAGATTGCATCCAAGAGGAGGCTACAATAGCCAATATAGAAGCTCTACTTAAACAAGATGATCAAGCCCTAGCCACCCATACCAAGAGAGGAAGAATTCAATCTAACTTCAAGAAGGAAATCCACAAGGAGTCTCAACCTCTGAAGAAGTTCCAAAGGACAAGAGGAAATAATCCAAGAATAAACTACTCCAACTTTCAATGTTTCAATTGTGAAAAGCTAGGACACGTTGCTAGAAATTGTCCATTGAAGAAAGAAGAATACAAGAAGAGGAACAATAACAGAAGACATCATGCACACCTAGCTGAAGATGAAGATGAAGAAGAAGAGGAAGAAGGACCTCGAAGAAAACAAGCAAAAGAAGAATATGTAGAAGAGTATGTATTATTCTCTGCACTCTCTGGGTCTGTGACACCTGGAGAAGATTCATGGCTTATTGATAGTGGTGCTTCAAAGCACATGACGGGACAAAAGAAAAATCTATCAAAAATTGAAGAGAAAAAATCTCGTCATAAGGTATCATTAGGAGATGGCTATCAATATCCTATCAAAGGAATTGGTGAAGCAAGCTACAAGATTGATTTTGGAATCCCCGTGAAGATGAAGGAAGTCTTATATGTACCAGGTTTGAAGAAGAACCTACTTTCTATATCAACATTAGATAAGAAAGGATATATGGTTGCATTCATAGATGGACAAGTACTTATGTGGCCAAAAGGAAAATCAATTGAAGATGCAGTTTTCATTGGTGAAGAAGAAGTAGGCTTATGTAAACTCAAGGGACATTCAAAAATAGCCCTTGTTCATGAGACCACTAGCCCAAGTGAATTATGGAATAGGATGCTTGCTCACATCGACTACAAAGAACTACCCCATGTGAGAAAAGTAGTGACAAGATTACTAGATTTGAAGATCAATCATGAAGGCATTTGCAAAGGATATGCAAAAGGAAAGAATATCAAGAATCGATTTCCGAAGAGTGAGACAAAGACTAAAGGTATGTTGGAATTAATCCATTAAGACGTATGTAGTCCAATTTCCTCCACATAATTGAGTGGTTATGAATATTATCTTACATTTATTGATGAATATTCAAGAAATACATGGATATATTTCTTGAAAGCAAAGGATGAAGTATTTGGAAAATTCAAGGAGATCAAAGCCTTGATAGAGAATCATTTAGAAAGAGGAATCAAGACACTCAGAACAAACAATGGTGGAGAATATACTTCAAAATATTTTGACTCCTTTTGTAAAGAAGTTGGAATCAAGAGGGAACTAACTACTCCCTACAATCCCCAACAGAATGGTGTTGCAGAAAGAAAGAATAGGACCATTACGGAAGCAATGAAGATAATGATACATGAACAAGATCTTCTAATGCATCTATGGGATGAAGTAGCAAGGACGACAGTTTATGTAAAGAATAGATTATCCCATAGTGCCCAAAATTCAAGACTCCAGATGAAATGTTCATAGGAAAGAAGCCTGAAGTGAGCCACTTTGAGATATTTTGTTTCCCAATATATGTCCACATACCAAAAGAAATGAGAACCAATTTGGACCCTTCCGGAAAGAAGGGAATATTTTTTGGATACTGTGAAGTCTCCAAATCCTTCATAATATACATTCCAGGATTCCATCACATGGATATTAGTAGAGATGTAACATTTGATGAAGAAGCAGCTCTCAAGAGATCCAGAAAGTACCATCATGAAGAAGTATATGTAGAATATGTACCTCCCAAAAATGTAGAAGCTACACCCTCCCCCAAAGATGAAACACTAGAAGACCATGATATGCTAGAACCTCAAGAACCTCCCACTATGAATATGTTAGGAAAGAGAAATCCTTCTTGGGCAAGAAAAATTATACAAGAAGAAGAGAAGTATGGAGCTCTAGAAGGCTCCACAAGAGTAATCAAGAAGCCAAAACCATTTTCTAGTTATGTGGATTTGATGTGTGATCTTGTAGATCAAGAACCTACCAGTTATGAAGAAGCTATACAAAATAAAGAATGGGTAGAAGTAATGAAGGAAGAATACAAATCAATAATGAAGAATGATGTTTGGGATATAGTTCCCAAACCATAAGGCAAAAGTGTGTTATCTTCCAAGTCAATCTACAAGATAAAGCATGCAGCTGATGGGATTATTGAGAAATACAAGGCAATGTTGGTGGCTAGAGGATTCTCTCAGAAAGAGGGAATTGATTATGAAGAGCAATTTGCACCAGTAGCAAGGTACACTTCCATTAGAACCATCATGGCACTTGCATCCATGATGAAGTGGATTTTACACCAGATGGTGTGAATACATATTTCCTGAATGGTGTGATTAAGGAGGAAGTGTACACAGAACAACCACAGGAATTTGAAGTTTAAGACAGACGGACTCACGTATGCAAGTTGAAGAAGGATCTGTATGGATTGAAGCAAGCTCCTAGAGATTGGTACAAAAGGAGAGATAGATTTTTGACAAGCTTGGGATTTACCAAAAGTAAAGCTCACCCTAACCTTTACTTTAAGGTTATGGATGATGAACCTATCATATTATTGTTGTATGTGGATGGTTTATTTCTGACAGAAAATGAGAAACAGATTGTAGAGTGCAAGAAGAAGCTTGTTGAAGAATTGGAGATGAAAGACCTTGGATTGATGCACTATTTTCTAGATCTGGAAGTATGGAAGAACCTAGAAGGAATCTTTCTCAACGAGGGAAAGTATGCTGCGGAAATCCTAAAAAGATTTGATATGTTGGAATGTAAAGCATGGCCACAACCATGGATACCAACCTGAAGTTGTTAGCCGATGAATTGTCAGAGTTAGTGGATGTGACTAAGTACAAAGAGATTATTGGGTCGTTGATGTATCTGATGGATACCAGGCCAAATATATGCTTTGTTGTGAACACCCTGAGTCAGTATCTAGTTGATCCTAGACGTGTTCACCCAGTAGCTACAAAGAATGTGATTAGGTACCTGAAAGGTAGGATAGACTTTGGTCTATACTATGTTGGAGATCATGACTACATATTGTATGGTTATATAGACGCAGATTGGGATGGAAGTGTCTCAGACAAGAAGAGCACCTCGGGTGGATGTTATTGTTTGGGATCCGCCATGATCTCATGGTTTATCAGGAAGAAGTCTAGAGTTTCTCTCATCATAGCTAACACAAAGTATAGAGAAGCTTGTTCTTCTAGTTGTGAAGCCATATGGCTTCTAATATTGATGTCAGGTCTATTTGACCTGGATTTGGATACCACGGTGATTCTATGTGACAACCAGAGTTGTATAAAGATGACGGAGAACCCAGTGTTCCATGACAAGTCAAATCACATAGAAATATGGTATTTTTAGATATGGGATATGGTACATAAAAGAGCTATAAAGCTCCAGTATGTGAGCACTGATGAGAAACTTGCTGATGTGTTGACTAAGCCTCTGTCTCGAGTGAAGTTTGAGTACTTTCGTGATAATCTTGGTGTGGTTCGAAAGGACCTTCCACGAAAGGGGGAGCAATGATGATGATGTTGCAGTGGGATTGTATCATCCCTATACATTAGTCCTAAAGTGATCTGCAGACTTTTGTCTCTGTGATGTTGTTGGGATTGTATCATCCCTGGACATTAGTCCTAGAGTGATCCACAAAATTTTGCTCCATGATGTGGTTGGGATTGTATCATCCGTTGTCATTAGTCCTAAAGTGATCCGCGTAATTTTTTCTCCGTGATGTGGATGGGATTGTATCATCCCTGGACATTAGTCCTAAAGTGATCTGCATAATTTTGTCTCCATGATGTGGTTGGGATTGTATCATCCCTGTACATTAGACCTAAAATGATCCTCAGAATTTTGTATCAGTCATGTGGTTAGGATTGCATCATCATTGGAATTATGTACTAAATTGAGAGGGATTGATCATCCCATAATTGGATCATGTGTGTTGCAGTTTAGGTTGTTGCAGATGATGTTGTTCCTGATCGAAAGATCAAGAGTTGTTGTAGATAATCGAGAGATCAAGTGTTGTTGTAAACGATTGAGAGATCGACTGCTGCAGAAGATGAAGATCAAAGATGAAGACTCAGTGCTGTAGAAGATGATGCTCCAGTACTGAATATGTTGAAGATGTTCCGGTAACTGTTCCAGTTGATGGTATTGTTGAAGAAAACTTCCGATGATTTATAGATGTATCACCTTGATGTTGTTGATGATTCTCTCTCTCCTTGCTCCTATAGTTGGTGTTGTTGTTGTCAGTAGAACACCCTTCTCATTAAGGGGGAGTGTTGAAATATTGTAACTTCGAAGAATATTCTATTTCATTTTATTATTATTTATTCGAAGATTTTTTATTCCTTGGTTGGATGTTATTATTTTATTTGGTCATCATAGCGTCATGAGGTAAAACTTCCTTTGTACATTGGTTCGATAGAACCCTCCATAAAGTAATATTATATTGTTTTGAGTCTTACTAGGTAAGTTAGACCAGTTAAGTTTGTTGGGGCCGTCCTAGTTACTGAAAAAGTCAAGTGGAAGATAAAGTATAAATATGAGTGATGTGCTCCTCATTTGGACACACACACTCACTTGTGCAATTCGCAAAGGAGATATATATATGCAAGGAGAAGGAGCACTTGTTTGAGGTTTTGTCTTTGTACTTTTGATCATCTATATTAAGGAATTTTTTGCTGGGTTTTCTTCCCCTAGAGGGTTTCCCAGGATAAATCTGTGTTTATCTTGTGATTGTGTTTCTTTCAGTGATCCTGTATATGCTATTGTTGTGAAATTGAATTGAATACTGATATTATCTATTTTAGAATATTGAATATTAAGGTGTGGCTATGGGATATCCTCTATCTCCCGTGGTAGTGAACCTATACATGGATCACTTTTAGAGAGTATCCATTAACACTACTCCTCTCAAACCAAAAGTATGGAAGAGGTACATTGATTACACTAATGCAATCTAGCTACATGGTAGAGATCAACTAAATTCCTTCCTTGTTCATCTAAATAACCAATCATAATGCATTAAGTTCACCATGGAAGTAGAAAAGGATCACTTCTTCCCTTTCCTTGATTTCTTGGTTACCAAGAAAAGGGATGGCTCAGTATCCTACTAGGTCTACTGGAAGAAGATACACACCAATATATATCTCCATGCTAACTCCCACCACCATCCAACTAGGAAGAATGGAGAGAGAGAGAGAGAGTGTGGGTGGTAGAGAGATAAATAAAGGAGGGGGTTTAGGTAGAGAGTAAAAGAGAGGGGGGATGGGAGAGAGGGAAAGATACTAGCAGGGTTAGGGAATGGAGGAGAGAGAGGGGAGTGGGTTTATAGAGAGGGAGGGTTGAGTTTATAGAAGGGGAGGGGGGATTAGGGAAAGGTGGGGTTGGAGAAAGAGATAGAGAGAGAGGAGGAGGAGGATCGTTAGGGAGAAAGGGAGAGATAGAGGGAGTTAAGGAAAGGAGGAGATAGAGAGAGTGGGGGTGGGTTTATATTTATAATTATTTTTAATGGTTGGATAAAAATTATGAAGTTGATCATCTGCATATTGAATTGAATGAAGTTCAAGATCAAATTGATATGTATAGGTAATAGATCTTATTTAATAAAGTGATCAAATAATTCAAATTGAGTATTCTTATGATTTCCCTTTTTTAATTGAGCTCCTTCTTGATTCAGATCTTGATGGTGAGTTGATTCTCACATGCTATTTGACTTGGATGAATAGTTGACATTAGAAAAATTGCTTGAATAGTTCACGTAATACAAAAGTAGTACACAATCCATAAATTCCCAAAGGACAATGCCCAAAAATTAATAATGAAGGTGGTCATAAAGTGCCATCTTTAGCAGCAAGGCTATCCATATAGGCTTGATCCTCCCTAGGATCTACACCTCCATTTTCATCACCACCACCATCATCATCAACATCACCAAGATTAGATGCAATGTCATGTAAGGGTATTCCAACCAAGCTTTCATTTGGCAAAGGGTTATCCTCATCTTCATCAATCTGAGTAGCATATTCAGTATCCACATTGACCCACTATGCCATAATACCTACTAAGTACTCAAGTAGCTTCCTTGAACAAACTCGAAGACTACTA
The DNA here is from genome assembly GCA_027924585.1 of Larix kaempferi. Taxonomy (NCBI): domain Eukaryota; kingdom Viridiplantae; phylum Streptophyta; class Pinopsida; order Pinales; family Pinaceae; genus Larix; species Larix kaempferi. The sequence continues at coordinate 9,626,746 of BSBM01000030.1, forward strand.
TGCACATAAACCAGTTTCTATGTTCTCTTAGAGGTAAGTCTATTCCTCTTAACAAAGTGGATGAAACTATGAGTGGACAAATTCCTTTCAACTGCTAAGAAACTAACAACTTGAGATAGCAAACGTGAGGAAAGATGTTGAATCTCTTGAAATCCCCCCGAATACATTCTCCACCATCCAATGGGATTCTTTTTGTGCATAAATATTAATGTCCCTCTTTTCATCTTGGCTGAAAGTAGGGTGAACCAAAATCAATGAATTGTTCTTGCATAACATTTTCTTCATCAATGGTATACATCTTGCTTATGGCATCAAGAAACCCATCTTTTACCTCTTCATCGTCAATGGGTAGAAACCTATTTGGTCTCTCCATACACCACTTAATATTAAGGGAATATGTAGCCATGTGAAGAGAGCTATTGAGTTTGCTCCATCTCTTCTCTATTATCTTATCTATTTCCTAGAAAAACTAAAAAGAAGGGTTTCTCTAGTGAATTATGTGCCTTACCTTTCCCACCATGCAATCCATATATTCATATATTTCCCCAAGACTAGGGGAATCCGAATCTTCATAACTAATCAAATCCACAATTGAGGATGTGAAAGAAACAACACATCTACACTCAACCCACTACTCTTCTTTAAAAAACATATATGTTATGTTAGGTTGCTTGAGTTGATTTAGACTCGAACCATGCATTCTAATCTTGAGAAATAACAGTGGCTTGCAAGGATGCATGCACCTCAACCATATGTTCAGGAAGAATGAAGTATGTGCCATATCTTGTTTTTGCAAGATTTAAAAAATGTTTCCTTGAATTCATCTTGTAGATTGCTAATGAGTCATGCTGGTTGCAAATTAGCACTTGTGCCTCGCTTGCATTTGGTATGAGTTTTTAAATCCAATATATTTTTCCAATGTCTTTGAGGACATTGTTAAGGGAATGAACACAACAAGGAGTCCAAAATATATTCTTATATTGAATTAGGATCATCAATCATGTTTATGTACAAAGAGATGTTGCGTCTGTGATTACATGTACTACATTCGAGGGACCAACTTCTTCAACTGCATCCTTCAAAATTTCAAACATGAAGGTAGCATCTTTCAATTTCATTACAATCGATTGCTCTCAAAAAGTACGACCTGGATGGAGATGCGACAATAATATTTAACAATGGCCTTTGTTGAATGTCTGTCCAACCATTAATGACTATTGAACACCCTTAAAATATCCAAGATTGTTTGAGCTCGCCCATTATCCCCTTCATTCTTGTTTCCCCCTTATCCAGCAATGATGTCCTCATTTTGTTGTAACCTATGGGTGTGTAAATTGACCCAGCAGCTATGATTTTTTTCATCATATCTTTGTAATATGGTGAATGAGTAACATTAAGTGAAATTCCATTTGCCATAAAAATAAATCAACTACAACATCATCAGCCTCATCTCAATGTACCAAATTGTAGATTTTACGAATTTTTTCAGCAGCAACACTAGGAGACCTCTTACTCCTCTTGGAAGTAGGACCCCCCTTATACTCAAATTGGTTCAATTGAATTTGATTCATTGAATATTTCCTCTCAGTAGAGGATGGTACAAGTTTAGGTATCTTAAAAGAATGATCATTATCCAAATTTGTCTCATTAACACCTGTGGAAACCATATGAAGCTTGGTCATCACCATCATTTTTTCAAGCCCACATGAGGAACCCTTAACCCCATCACCTGCAAGTAGAGATAGAATATGATGTCACATTCTAGTGTAGCTTCCCTATAACACATGGTTTCATAATATGCACATCCATTCTTCACAACCCCCACTATGATTTTTCTTTTTTTTAGTAATTTTGTTCACAAACTTTAATAAAGGTTTCTTGGGGTTTGAGATTTGTTGGACTTGGACTTGCCTTGCAATTGGACGTGGAGTAGAACTAGTATTATCTACTACCTCAATTTTGGGCCTCCACTCTCCATGAATTCCCTAATTGATACAAAACATGACATGTTTAAAAATTTAATATATTAATGTTTGTCAAATTGAAATGTACATACATTAAAAATTTAAAACATAATCAACAAGTAACTACTAACAAAAAACATAATAACATGTTATTATTATTGAGTAAATTTCTAAATTAAATTGCAGCCGACATGTAATCAACAATATGATTTTAAGAACATAGTTGAATAAGTTGTAAATTAAAAATTATGAATTTTCGTTAGTAAATTAAATTGAAATCTACAAAGCAAATTATTATGATAGTTGAAGTAAATTATTACGTTGGTTGAATTAATGAGTAATCCCAAATCATAATAGTAACTGTCGAGTTCAACTAAAAAATAGAGATTTAGAATGCATGAAACATAGTCCTTTACCTTCACATATCATATTTTTAACTCTATTCTCTTGAGGTTGGTTATAAAGGAATAAAGGGATAATTCATTAATTTAAAAATTTAAAGTTTAAACAAAAAAAGTAAAAAACATGTTCTTATACTTATTATTATTTATTTTATTCATGTGTGCTTCAATAAGAATGCCACAAAGAACCAAAATTAAAAATTCTTTGATCCAAAGTGAAGTTATAATTGAAAAGAGAAACAATAATGTTCAAAAGAATATGATTGAAGTAACATCCTTCTATGCATTTGGAATTTGCAAGACTTGGTCTGTATCGGAATTCATAGAATAAAAAAGTATAACAACAATGCAAAAAAGAAATTAGTAGTATAACAACACTACTACTGAGTGCAAACTACAAATAATGAATAGATAATATGGTCAAAATAAATTACAATGTTGTTATGGAAGATTTTTGGATCGAGGAAAAACTTGAGGAACCAAGAAATAACTACCCAGGATCATCCAATAGATTTTTAAGTTTATATATACCAAACATGATAAAAAAGATCCATACCGAGATCTATATATGTTCAATTTATTGCAAATTTATCTGGCTAAGATTAAAATGCTCTCAAATATTTTGAAATTTAAATGGTACTGAAAAGAAATAGACATTGAAGACTATTTCAACGGTAAATAGATAGATAAAATCAAATTGTAGCAAACTGCTTCAACCTACATGGAAGATAAAGAAAATTAGGCATTCTATAGTATAAAGGAATATTATGACAATCAAATAGATTCTAGCCAATTTAATGTTAGGATGCACCAAGGAACAAATGCTAGCAATCATTCATTGTAGATTAGATACTCATATAAATTGGTGCTTGAAGATGTCTTGCACACAACAAATATGGAAAAAGAGGGAGTTTAAACTTAAATCCAATTTAAAATGCTTCAAATAGCATGATAGATGAAGCAAGTCCTAATAATGAACTTTGATAACCAATCATTAATAAACACAAGGGATTAAGCTGTTAATTATTAACTATCAATAGGAAGGTCATGTATATAGTCTCAAATAGTTCAATCATCATTTGTGAATAACATCCAAAATATTTGGGAAAGCATTAAATGTATAGAAAAAAAACTCAACAATAATAACTAGGAAAAAAATGGTAGGAAAAGATACGGAAGAACTGAGAAAATAAAGCCATCCCTGAACAAAAAATAGAAAAACATAAGGATAATATTATCCTCCAACAACATGAACTTGAGGAGATAACCAAATTTGGAAAGGGAGCCAAATTGTCACCACGGTTTGTGGGACCATTTAAGATTATAGAGAGATTGGGACTGATTTCTTACCATCTTGCTTTTCCATCATCACTAAGTTATATCCATGATGTTTTCCATGTGTCAGTTATGCGACATTATATGTCAAATCCCTCTCATGTTATTGACTTGAGTAACTTTTAAATTTCATATGAGGGGGCCTTGGTGGTTGATTTGATCGATATTTTGGAGCGGTAAACTCGACATCTTCGTCATCGATTATTTGAATAGGTCAAGTTCCAGTAGGATAGCTATAGTCCTAGTTTTGAAACCTTGGAGGAAGCATTGGAGATTGAATAGTTTCCATATTTATTTTAGAACTTCAAGATGAAGTTTCTTGAAGAGGAGGTGTATGTAGTGCCCCATTTTGTCACTTGACTTTAATTGACAATGTTGCAATACTATTGTTTGAGGGAATTCATATTCAAATGAATCGACCATGTGTGGAACTAGTACTTTAATTTTTAAAGATATCTATTTGAAAACTATCTATTGTGAGAGAATGTTATGATGATGATAAATTATTATGTTATTTTGATATTGTGAAATGATTTCGATGATGGTCTAATGTTTATGTGAAATGATGAAATGATTTTGATGATGGTCAAATTTTTATGAATGATACAAAATTATGAAATAATGACTAAATGCATATGATTATGTTATGGATAACATGTACTCTGATGAGTTGTCAAGTGTGGCAGGAAAAGACAAGTTCATGTGATAGAAGGTTGCGTCTATACCACATGGACTTCGGACTGAGTCGAGTATCATCAGCAGGTGATGTTAGCCTTATATATATGATTATATTATGATTTTGATTTAAAATATTTGATGCATGTGTTGTGCAGGTGTTGGATTGTGATTTCCAATTGGTCCACATAAGGTAACATGGTTGAATTTAAAAATGATGTAATACTAGGATATTCCATGCGACGAGTTAGGAAAAAAAATAGATCCTTTTTCTCATTAGATGCATGTTTCCATGAGGGTAGGCCACATACTCATCCACTCACAACGAATTTATTGGGGAGGTGCACAATAAGGATATGAACTTATTCTCTAGGAACTACCAGCCCTCAACAAAATTGACCGAACTAAGTTAACAATATCTCAGTCATTGTACCAAGGCCCCCCCATGGAGGGAGTATTTGAATGGTATGCATGAAGCATGGAACCCTTAATATCCCCATCACAATGAGAATGTCCCAGTTTAATTAAAATACTAAGCGGGGGAATATTGGAAGGGAATGCATGGATAATGACATCCTTAATATTCCTATGTAATGAGAGCACAATAGTTAAATTAAATTATAAATGGGGGGCATTAAAAAGTATTTCAAAATATTTAGAAAAATCATTTCAATTAATATATAAATGAAATATTAGATTATTTTATTTTAATTATGAAATTGTGAATAAATAAAGGTGAGCAAATAACAATTAGTAAACTCAAAATTACGAGAGGTTGAAGGAATATTCAATGAGAAATTATATGCAATAGACGAGAGTAAATCTCAATTAAAAATAAGAAAAATGGAAAAGTTGATAGAACTAATACTGGGAGGGTGAGTAATAAAATAAAATAAATAAAATGATAATTCCAAATTTATGCAGGAGAATGGATAAGACACATTGCAAGTCTCAAAAAGTTATAAAGAGATGGAGAGAGCATGAGGCTCTCATCTCTTTTACCCTATTGTTGGATGGCATAGGTTCTATTATATTTTGATGGTGTATGTTGAGGTTGCGGTTCATATTGGTACGCACGATGTTGGGAGCCTCATAGAAGTAGTCTATGCACGAAGATTTCACTAGCTATTTCTATCATTCAACCCGTTGTGGATCGATGGTCACTGGGGAAGAAGAGTGCCCGTTGGGTATGGTCGGGTGGTTTCTAGTGGACTTCTATTGATTATAAATAAACATGTGAGCTTGGAGCAGATATACGACATCTTCCAAAACATTCACCAACACTTTGCAAGTAAACTAATAGGTCAGTATTAGTGTTGTTTGTAAGTTTCCTATTTTCTTTGGATTAATGATTGTGTTATTATGGGTTCTGTGGATTGAACATGATAGATCAATGGATTTTACTGTATATATATCTTTTTTATTTGTTTAAGAAAAATGGTTCATTTGAAATTCTAAATTTATATATGCTATAGATTTACAGTTGTTTTAAAAAATTTAAATATTACTCTAGTTTCATATTTGTTACTATCCATGTATGTTTATTAGCAAGTGTAATATGGTATCAAAGCATGGTTCAAAAAAACGGGCCTAAGGGGCTCACAGTGCACACAAACTACATATTTGATTATTAAGTTAGATCTGTTGAATGTCAATTTTCTCATCTATTGTATTCTAGATCTAAAAGATTTCATAATTCCGATTTATATATATGATGTTTCGAGTCTAAAGGAAGTGCTACTAGTTTAGATCTACATCTTTTTTTTTAATTTGCATATCGTAGAGAGGCATTACATGTATTCTATTTTTTTTAGAGCGATTGTAAAATGTTGAATTTTTATTTGTTGAAATCTCCCCGATGTTCAATGGCTTGAAAACTATGTAAAAAAAAACTATTTCTTTTGAAACCTGCTAGTTAAGGTAGCTCCGAAATTGAGATCTGCAAAATTTACTTATTTTAAATCAATCAAGTTACAACTTAGTGCAGATATGTGGATTAGCTAAATATTAATTGAAAGCATCATGGTTACAGTTACATTTGACTCTAGATTTGGTTAGAATGTCTCTTGAAATATAGCAATTTAATGCATAAATCTGGTGTACAGATCCATCTATTGGATTCCAAAATGTAGTTATCATGATCTGTTATTTCTAAATATTAAGAGTTATGAATTCCAAATCGTAGTGGTTAGTAAATTTATACTGATAAAGGTTACTGATCTACTGTAACTCATATAAAACCAATCATATATCTCTGACTGTAATAAAAATCAGATGATTCAATTGTTTAATGTTTGGTATAGGAGGTAGATTCGATTTAATTTAGGTAACCCTTACTATAGTGCAAACCATCAACCTTGATTAATTAACTATTGACTATCCAATGATAGATCAATGGCATAACTTATCCTATAGGTTATTGTTGAAAAATTGGTTGAGGAAATATGGTTAATAAATCGCTATTTACATTATCATTGAAGGATTCTGAGGGATCTATCGTATATCTCCATAATAGAATTTTACCACAATAGACCTAGTATATAAATTTACAAATATAACATCCTTGTAAATTCAAGCATAGATCTATTATATAGGTCCCCATATGGAATTATTATTAAAAGTGTACAAGGTATCCTAACCTATAGATCTAATTTTATTATTGATGAAAGTCAATATGTGGTTATGTATGAATCATTTGAATTTATCCATGTTTGGGCTTGTTTAGACTTCTTGGATCTGCTCATATTTATTCTACAAATCCATATAGATCATTTGGAATGGATTTTATCTACTGTGAAAATCCACATAAATCATTTCACTTGGGATTGTTGTGTAATTTGAGATGTGATCAATAGCCAATCGTTTTGATTTACTTGAAGTTAATTCTGAGTGTGCATGCAATGAGATTTGGTACTTTAGCGAAGTAAGTTTAAAAATATGAGATTTAACCTTAAAAGATGGACCTAAACTTTCCTTCTAATGCATGTCCATGCATGAAGGATGATCTGAATTGGGACGTGTGGAATGGAGGTTTGAAACTGAACCTCGGTTCGACCTTCCTTGGTTTAAAACTCTCATAGAATCAGTCAATAGTTTCTTAGGTATGAGAAGGGGTTGATGATGTTGAAAATTACTACTAGGAAGTTTACATGGTTTCATGGATCTACATTGCAATAGTCTAGATTTAATAAATTTTTGACCTACAAAATAAGTTTAACTGGAAAATTTTGTAGAACTATTGACCATGTTTAATAAAGAGTTAGAGATCTGTAGATTACGTCGAGCTATAGATTGTAGACTTGTATATTTAGTTGAATGGAAGGTAATTTAAACAATACTTTAAACTATTAATTAGAGTGTTAAAGTTAATACTATTCAACAAACTGAGAACCATCACTGAAGGACACACTCCAACAAACATTTGGAAACCATCATGCCCAACTACATGCACACCAATCGACCTTTGGAAAGTGAAGAGAAATGGAGGGTTGAAACTTATTTTTCATGTGTGCTGCGTAGAGGAGGAGATATGCAGACGATTAAGACATTTCTCTTCACTAGTATAAAATGGGTGATAAGTGACTGAAAAAAATGACTAAAAACCATAGATAAATGACTAAAATTGAGGCAGTGACCAGTGATCATAAATTAGCAGTCACTTATCACCCTACGATATTGGTCATTTATCACTTACTCATAAATTGCTTGAATTTCTTCATTAGTTGGTCATATATTTAGTCATTTATTTGGTCATTAATTGTCGTTATTTGGTCATTAATGATCTCATTGATTTTTGTTAACTGGTCATTTATTTAGTCATTGATTGTTGTTAACTAGTCGTTTATTTAGTCATTAATTAGTCATTTAATTACTCACTTATTTATGTAGATAGGGAATGAAGGAATCGAACCACCAACCTCCTACATATAAGGAAGGTTCTCTTCCATTGAGCTAGTGCCCTTAAATAGAATCAAATTTCACACTGAATAAAAATTTTACACTAAAAATGTATCAAAAACCCTTACAAACATTAACACACTACAATTCCAACTATTAAATAAAACATATCACAAACTCTTAAAGGGTATCTATATGATATATAAGTGTGGTCTCTAGAAGTCAATGGTTTTGATCTTTCATTTTTTCATACTTCATAAACTTGGTCGATTTTTCTTTGAAAACATTGCATGCTCTAATTGGACTCTCCATTTGATAGAACGATGATAATTGTTCATCACATAGACAAGTGGCTCTTCTGCCATTTTTGCAACTTCATCCTATTTCAAAAGGTTAGAAAAACATTAGCCATAATTTTATTATTTAGCATAGGAAAAATACTATGCAAGTTCACCATTCCTATTGGATTCTTAGAAGAAAGAAGTCAAATTAATTTAAATGTATTCAACCAATTTAACCATTTTAGGTGATGAAAAGGAACCTCCCATGTAGTTATCAAACATAGGTTTTCATGAAAAAATTGAAAGGAATATTTCAAACATGTTTAAATATGCAATTACCATTGTTGAATAAAATTAATTTTATTTTTATAGTATCTTTCATGGTATTGAAATTTCCATAGAAAAGGACCAACTTACTAAGTAAATCACATTGCATAAAACCTTAATCTATTTTCCTCTCGTCTTTAGAGGGATTATTCTAATATAATGGATATCTTGTGTTCCTCAATCACTATCCCTTGTAGTTCTTTCTTTATAAGAATACAATTAGGGGTTCACCCAAAGGTTGGTTGATAATACCTACTATTAAGAGATTGCAAATAGAAATTCAAAAGTGGAATTTGGTTGCTCTGTGGATGGAACATAACCGTAGTTGACACTTTGTTAACATGAATGGTTTAAATTTCTCCCATTTTCACCTTTATTATGTTTCTAATGGTTTCTAATGAGGATATCATCCTTTTATATATATATATATATATATATATATATCAATCATTGACTCCTAATTTACAATTTGCTAAATGTACATCTCAATGCAGTTGACCTATTTTTGTTAATTAATTACATTAATATAATTACTTTATTTCTAGTAGTTATATCGGCACCAATTTGGAGATTTTATTGGTATATTTCTTAGTTTTTACATTTTCATATAGCTACCAAGGGATACCATTGATGCTATGGAAGACATCAATTTACCAACACCACTTATCACTTTCAATCATATGTATGTGCTAATATAATTTCTTTCTTTAATTCTTGGCAAGAGTTTGCTGCAAGTAGAGGATATTGTATTTTACCTAAAAATACTTGATATCATTTAAGTAGGTAAAAACAATGTTTCACAGGAATACGACCCTTGGGTAATGTATGTTTCCCTTGTATTTCTTGCCAAAGGGGGCCGGGGATATGTGTTTCCCACATCCCACAACATCCTTGAAACCATGGGGGGATTCCTATTTCACATTTCTAGTACATCCCTAGCATACAGGGGTTGTCCCGAGGATTTTCCCATGTCCCTAAATCCTCCATGAATGGATGTTCAGATATCCTTAACAACAAACAAATAGGTCATTTGTTTCACCAACAACTAGACAATAAGATATTGAAATTTTATATAATATATTTAATGATTATAATATTTTATAGCATACCTTTCAATTCCATATTTTTAGTGGAATCTATAATTTTACAAACTAGAAAGTAATTAAGCAGGAGGTCATAGCATAATCAAGCTAGATATAGCATTATCCTCACTTTTCTTATTTTCCTCAATTTGATGAGAAGAACCTTCAAGATCTGAGATACAAGAGTAAAATCCTAGGTGATATGGATCCTCCTTGTGGAAGAGAAAAGATGTGTTTCCATGATATTCATCACTTAATGAATTTTATGCAGTAGTAACTAAACTATTATGACCATAATTAGTTGTTTTCCTTAATAGTTTCCCATTGATGGTTTCACCATCATACTTGGAAAATTCCATTATTCTGTCAAAGGAAGAAGAAGGTGAACTGGGATGTTTTTCAATTTGCACATCTAAGGATAAAATTATAAACTTGCAATTAGACTTTCTAGAACCATCTTATGTAGATTCATAAGATACTTGATTAACAACTTATTGATGTATATCCATTTCCATTTAGAATATATTCTTACCATTGCAGTTATTCTTTTGAGCACCATCTTCTGTAGATTCATAAGATACTTGATCATCAACATATTCATGCATATCCATTTCCTTTGGGGATAAATTTGTATCCTTGCAGTTAGACATTCCATAACCATCTTCTATAGATTCATAAGATACTTGATCAACAACATTTTGATTTCCATCCATTTCATTTCCATCTCTTTCCTTCTCACTTGCCAAAATATGTTTAACATCTCTAAGCTAAGAATATATTTATATTGGATCGAGAGTATCTCATACTCTTCTACACTTTATTTTGATTTCCTTTTTAACAGGTACAAGCACTGATTTAGAGGGGTGTATTTCACTATATATAACCTTCTTTTCTTACCTATGCATCCGTCTGATGGGACCCTGTGATTCTGCATGCCTCACAGTAAGTAAATTTGTCCATAAAATATTGGAAGGATCCTTCTCCTTCCCCGTCAATTGATTTTTTAGTTCACCTAAAAGTATAATACATTTCCCATAGCCATTGTTTCTTAATATTCTAGGAACAAGATAATTCAAAGAGAGTATTGTCAGGATCAGGGCCATTCAATTTATCACCTATCATGCCTTGATCAATATCTTGAGATATTCACTATTATTTAGGCACCATGAAGTTAATGAAGGACCACCCAAGACATGAAACTTGTCATAATTTTGAAAAAGGTTTACAATCCCCCATCTAAGTAGCTGATGGAAAAGGGTGGCATTAAATTTCTCAAAATTGTTATCGGTTTTAGTGTCTAGTTTTGCAGTAATTAGCAATCTTTCCTCCATTATGTAGGCGGGAATTAAAATACAACATTCAAATATTCAACATTTGTATCAATATGTGACTTCTCTAAAGCCCACAAGTCATTTAATTTATTCCAATCACTATCAAATATAATAATAGTGTCAAGTGAAGAAATATTTATGTTTGGTCCACAAGCATGTTTTTCATGTAAGAATACAAACCTCCTAGAGTCCTTATAATTAAATATCTGAAAGGCTTCCTTTTTTTTGCAGTTGTTAAGCCACCATCAACACATTCATAGGATTAGGCACTTAAAAGTTTTCTTAAATGGTCATCCAAAATATCACCAATTGAAGCATAGCCAAACCTACTAGACATATGTTAGAATATGAGCAAATTAATACCAGAAGAAACATCTACCATTAAGGTTTCCCATGCATCTAGGAATTACTACAGATAACACATAAATGAATACACTAAAGAACTGAGACCAATGACCATACTAAAGAACTAAGACCAAAGAACACACTAAATAATTGAGACCAACATAGCATTTATTTTTATAGCATAATGATAAGATAATTAAAATTTAATTTCTTTATACCCGTGTTATCTCATCCTCCCTTATCAATGTCAATGTGATGAACAATTATCGATCCGCAGAGTATCCCCTCAAATATAAATTTTCAAATGTACCACTTCTTCATAATACTCAATCTAACTACCAATATCCCCTCAAAAATAAATTTTCAAAGGTATCAGTTGTTCATAATATTCAGTCTTTGGTTAACACAAAACAAGTGCTCAAAATGCTCACATATCATGCTTTGGTGAAGAAAATTAATTAGAAGTTAGACATGAAAAGTATTGAGCAAATGAAAATGGTAATTTTACCTTTAAAAACTTCATATAAAATAACATGTAATGCTTACGAATATATCAACACACTCACGTCATAAGCAATGCTCATTAGCCTTCGTCTTTCGGTTTCCAACAACCCAATTATCAAGTTGAGGAAAGCAATCCAATATGTAAAACTTACTTTCATATAGTTTGCATGTCCAAGGAAATATACATGAGCCTAATGTGGCTTACACATCTTGAACTCAACATGTGTCTAAAATAAATCAAGCAAAATTATAATTAGAAAGATGGGAAGATTTAGTGGAAAGCAATGAAGTTGAAATGTAGTCTCTCAAAACCTCTTTAAGTTTCGGAAGCAACAAATTAGTAAATTTACACAAAGACTAAATTTTCATACAAGTCTAATTGCATAAGTAAGAAAATCAAATCCAAAAACAATTGTAGGAACCCAAAAAACACCAAACCCTCAGAAAAATAAAACAATAAGCAAAATTATGACAAGAAAGATGGGAATATTCAAGGGAAAGAAACAATTTTGAAATGTAGTTCCTCAAAACATCATTTAATTTTAGGAAGAAACAAATCAATAAATTGACACAGAGACTAAATTTGCATACAGGTACTAACTGCATAAGTAAGAAAAATCAAATCCAGAAAAAAATATAGGCATCCAAAAAACAACAAACCATCAACAAAAAACAAATCAAGCGATTTGCATATTCCTCCTCTTGATATCACTTCTTGCGGTTTTTGAATGAGCCTTTGTGCTATTTTATGATGATCGCTTGATTTGTAAACCAAATTTTTCATGAGAATCATTGAAAATAGCAAGGCCTCCCTAGATCACCTCATTCTACTTTTAGAACCTATAAACAAAGAAATCATTGTTCTCTTCACTTGAACAATCTATCTATACATCCAACACATGATCTTAAGTTGGTGCAAGGATTACCTTCAATCATAAGCATATAGTATAACTTGTTAAAAGACTTCAGTTGATGAAAGAATGAAATAAAATGAAGACCATACATCAACCCTTGGAAGGTTATAATTCAAATCAATATTGTAGATTATACAACAAAATCCATATCAAAATTCCTGACGTGTGAGGTGTAATGTCCATTATAAATGCTTTTTCTGTAGAATTTTTGTAATGATCTATTATGCTTAAATGAAAATAGTAAAATTATATTCCACTCTCCTGACAAGAATATTCACATGTTTAGGATTTGTGCCCAAATGGAAGAATAAAAACATAAGAATAAACAATGAGCCCACTTAGATTCTTTAGTTTTTGAATGCAAACCCTCATGCAGAACCTTCCAAATAGTATTCGTAAAGAAATATGATAATTGTTACAGGAAAATTACTCCAACAAATGATTTGCATGAGATCAAAGGAGGAAAGGGTACCCTCTGATCAAAAGGATCGCATCTAATTAATACACTCATGATACGATAGTGCATATTAATAAGACCAATGTGCATTTCCCTTTACAATCGAGGTGTCAGAATCTTCATTTTGATAATTGTTTATGAAAGGGATTTATCGAGCTCAAAAAAGGTGAGTTCGCACTTATGATAGAATGGGTAGGTCGAGTCCACAATGGAAAAGGATGTGGTTCATCAGTTGAATCAGTTCGATCTGCTTGAATATAACTTGGATCAACAAGTAAATGGATGAACCTCATATCTAGGTGAATGAGCTGAATGAACTTACCATAGACCAATGAACTAATTCCTCTTTGCCACTGATTTGATTATGTTTTGACCTCATAATAGTTATGATATAACACTCACTTCATGAAAGTATGATCGTTGCTTTGAGGTAACCAAGTTTGCCTCTATTCTCCACGTAGAACCATAGCAAGGAAATACCCATATATCCTTATCTAGTATCACAAGGCACATTGTTGATGTATATGTAACTTCGGAATGTATTTCACATATATGTATATTGTATTCCTATAGAGATGTTATTATTCCTCTATACGGAAGTGGTTGTATTCCTATAGAGATGTTATTATTCCTCTATACGGAAGTGTCTTCATTTATATTGTAAGTGTCGTAACTTATACTTGATGGGTTATTAGACCACTTTGTTGGGGTCGGCCCTGTATAACTCATGTGGGTCAAAGGGTTATTAGACCACCCTATTGGGGGTCAGCCATGTGGGTCAAAGGGTTACTAGACCACCCTAGTGAGGGTCGGCCCAGTCAGCATTATGTTAAGTGGTTAAGTTGAGGCTGACCTAGTTGAGTAAAGGTCAAGTCAAGTTAGTGTATAAATAGAGAGTGTGTCTCTCTCATTTTATACATTCTATTCTCTCACTCCCACTTGCGAGAGGGGTGCACTTGTGGAGGAGGAGGCTCTGCTGCTAGGAGAAGACTATCTCTTGTATTCTGGTTGTATCATTGCTCTATCTATCTCTGAGGAAGTTATTGGGGTTTTTCACCTTTATGGTTTTCCCCAAGTAAACTTTGTGTCTCTTGTGTGCTTGCATTATTGTGTCCATGATTGATATGCTATAATTTGTTGTACATGTTGTTCTCTCAGTTAAGATCCTAGATCAGATTGAAGTAAATTCTAAAAATTTAACATGGTATCATAGCTAGCCTGAAAGAAGGCATGATATGGCATGTATGACACTTGTTGCACTTACGATGCTAGGGCTTGATATAGCAAAAACCAGTCATCATAGCACTTTCGCTATAAATCCATTTTGGTGATGTTTTTGGATCTGAAACTTTTACAGGTCGAAGATCAGATCCCCATGTACCTTTTGTCGAAGCGACAACCTCTCATTCGTTCTACTTTGTGATTTATGTTCTGTACAATATAGGGTTTTTGCCTCTTCCAGATCTGAGTCAAAATCAGGTGACTGTGGGAAAAAGGTCATAACTTAGGCTAGGAATCTCCAAATGAAAATTCATAAAAAGTTATAGGTATTACACTGACTGTACTATCTCAGGAAAAATTTTCAGAGGCCGAGGTTGAACTAGTGACATGTGGCACGCCGTACAAGTTTGCTCTCTTGTATTATCCCGTAAACAGGTCACGTTGCGACACTTGGCATAACTCTCTCTAAGAGAATCCAATTGAGGTCAGACCTATCGGGATGGAAAGATAACAGGTCGGTCTATATCAGGAAAAAATGTCATAGGCCGAACTTGAACCAGTGACATGTGCCACACCGTACATGTTCGATCTCCTGTATTATCCCATAAATAGATCACGTTGCGACACTTGGCATAACTCTCTCTCAGAGAATCTAATTGAGGTCAGACCTATCGGGATGGAAAGATGACAGGTCGGGCTATCTTAGGAAAATTTTTCATACCCTAGGGTTTGAAAGGTTCAGAGCTACACCAGAAACAATCAGGTACATATTTCTGTCATAACAGAATTATTTATGAGCACCTTCTTTCATGGCTTCCAGAATTCAGGGTTTCGGAGAAACTTGGAATTTTTGTAATCGAAGACTACGGCTGAATGATACTCATCAAAATCGAAATTTAGAGACCAAGATCAGAATTTTTGGTTGGGCAGAAGGCTGGGCTTGATCAGACCCTAGTTCGGGACTTTGATCAGAAAAGTGGAAAATTAGGGCTTCTGTAAAAATGGGAATTTTTGAAATCTGTGACCACGGCTAGAAGCTCGTCAGAAAAATAGAAGCTTCGAGCTTTGGATCAAACCTTTTGATTGGGCAGAATAGTGGGCTTCATCAAACCCCAGTTCAGGGTCACGTCCAGTGAATCCGGAAGTTTAAAAGGCAAAATTGAGGAGTGAAACTTTGCAGTTTTCAAATTCTGAATATACCAGCTTGATCAGCTCATCAAGGTGCATATTTATATCCTTTCGGAAGTTTGAAATTCAAAGTTTGAATTTTTGGGGTTTCTCTAACAAAACCTAATACAACTCTAGATCCAGTTCCTGGAAATCAAGTGGATTGATTTAATCCTAGAAGAGGATGGATTGTTCACCTTCATGAGTGAATAAGTTCCTGTTTCAGAGGGAGATGAGGCTAAGGCCTTACATAAGAAGATTACAAGTGATCTCGACAGGTATGACTCATCGAGGTATGTTTCGAGATTTGTTCATGATTATGTTTATGGTATGTTTGTCTTCATGTTATTACGGTTAGTACAATCTTGATTTTAGATTTGTCGTATCACCTTAGCAAAATTATGAATGCATGATAGAAGATATTCATTGATTAGGGTGTTGACACTTATGATTGTACTAATGCATTATGGTGTTGTATGAGGTTTATGTTGTCTGCTAACATAAAAGGTACACCAAGAAAGACAAATCATGTTCTACTTCAAGAACATATGATCATGGTGACATGAAGACAAAGATTCATCCATTTTCATGGATCTCATAGAAGATCTACTTATGAGGTATGTATGACTTGGTTCTACAATGGTTAACTTATGAAATATGCAGGTTACTAGCAGAAGTCACTGAAGAGAACCAGAAGACATTATGCGGGTATGTTAGACATAACTAGCTAGCATGCTAATCTAGGTATGTTTTTCCTATATCAAGCTAGAATCCTACCTTGTGTTAGGATCTTATATTGTTTTGTTGTTGATAATGATTATTCATGAAGTCATAGGTTTGAATAGTCATGGTTGTATGCATATTATGTTTCTTACCATAATTGATGATATGACTAACTAGAAGAATCATGAAGGTATAGCTTTGAATAATCATGGGTTTTATGCATATTATATCTCTTATCTTTATTGATGATTTAACTAACCAGAAGAGACCTATGATCAAATAAGAATATGCATGAGTAAAAGAATACTTCCCTGAAACCTTGAATACTAATGTTTATTATCTGTGAATGATCATGACTACACATGTTTAAGATTATTGTGTTTTGATAGTATTAAGATTATACTAATAAATGTGTGATTATGTATGAGTCCTCAAGGATAACACAATGATGATACTAATAAGCATGCATAGTGATTAAGGATGGATATAAGTTCAAGGACAGGTAATCTAGGAAGCAAATATCAAGAGGGAGCACACTCCAGTTGTTCCTGCAAGAAAGCAAAGGAGCACACTTCAGTAGTTTCTGCAAGGATGCATATATTCAAAGGGAGTTGACCACTTCTCAAAATCCACATCAGAATGGAGTTGCAAATATTCAGAGGGAGTCCACCCAGCAACCAAACAAAGATAAGTATTTGAATTGTCATTTCTTACATAATGTTATTCAATGATGTATATGCTTATGTTCCTAGAATTAGGTTGTGTATTATGCATATTAGAATAGTTGCATTGATGAAAAATATACTACTAATATACATGGGTAAGTGGCCTATGGCACTATACAACATTCCATTGCTACTTATCTAGAATGAAACCTCTTTGCTGACATGTTAGGAATTGTGCACACTCTTAACAATGTTCTGGTAGAGATTGGAAGGCATCTAGAAAGTTATGGAATATGGATAAATGTTGTATTGAAGCATTGGCTAAGATAATTGCATGACTGTATGACATATTTATTTATGTGTAAGAATATGTTCTGAAAACTATGAGATGTTTTCTAATCATGAAATTTAACTTGTTGTGTAGGAAAGATCGTATACCATCACCTACAAAAGAAGGACTACAACATTTGTTCAGCAACAAAGTTATCTATTGAAAATATTGAAGATATTGAAGTTCCCAGGATTTGGGAAGAATGCCATGATCGAGGAGTACCAGTCGATCATGAAGATGTTTGGGATGCAGTCCCAAGACCTGAAGGGGAGTCTGTAGTGACTTCCAAGAGGATCTACAAGATCAAGCATGCTGCAGGTGGTATCATAGAGACTTTTGCTCCTATAGCCATATACACTTCCATTAAATCAGTACTTGCTCTGGTTGCAGTGATGAAGAGGAAGATACACTTTCTTGAATGGTGTAGTTGAAGAAGAAGTGTATGTGGTGCAGCTACTTGGTTCTAAGACACATTACAGGGAGTCATATATCTGTAGAACTTGGTATGGTAGGATATACAACTTTCTATTCAGTTTGGGATTTACCAAGAGTAGATCGGATTCCAACCTTTACTACAAGGTTGAGGAAGGCAATCCAATGATACTACTTTTGTATATGGATGACCTATTCGTAACAAGTGAGGATAGATTGATTGCCGACATGCAGCGGAAGCTTGCTGCTGAGTTCGAGATGAAGAACTTGGGGATAATGCACTATTTGTTTTTGGCATGGAGGTGTGGCAAAGTGCAGATGGGATCTTCCTTGGACAAGGGAAGTATGCAGTAGATATCCTGAAGAGGTTCGAGATGATGGATTGCAAGGCCATGGCCACACCTATGGCATTGAACTTGAATCTTCTGTGTGATGCTTCATCTGAGTTGGTTGATGTCTCTATGTATCGTCAAATGATTGGGATCAAGTATGATGCGAATCAAAAGTTTAACCTACAGGGTTATGTTGATTTAGATTGGGAAAGCAATGCTACAAATAGGAAGAGCACATCTAGGTGCTGCTTCAGTATGGGATCAAGTGTGATCTATTGGTTTAGCAGGAAGCAGTACTGCGTAGCACCGAGTACAGCCGAAGCAGAGTATGTTGCGACGGATGAGCAGGTTGCATATGTATTGACCAAGCCATTGGCTAGAGTGCAATTTGAGTACTTCAGAGAGAGGCTTGGTGCACTTCAGATCGAGGTTCCTTCCAAAGGGAAGTGATGAGTTCGGAAGATGCAGATGCACATGAGCTTTTCTGACATGGTTGATGTGTTCTCCCTTGGTTGTGATGTAATTGCTGAGCCATTTTTCACACAGTAGTAGATTTGTTCTCCCATGGTGAAAAAGTAAGGGCTGGATCCTTCCCCGAATGGTGGTAGATGTGTTCTCCCATTTCGGTGGTGTAAGTGCTGGATGATGTGCATTTGGGATGTGCTTCGTGGATGATGAGATGATCTGAAGAGGACGATGCTATGATGATAAGGAGGATCCTTCACATGGCTGTGGGTGTAAGAGCTGGATGATGAGCATTAGGATGATGTTCTAGTTTCTGCTTTGTATGATCAATTGGATCATTCATGTATATATGCATCATGTTGGATGCTGGATATGATCAGTTGGATCATTTATGTATGTATGCACCATGTTGGATGCTAGATATGATCAGTTGGATCATTTGTGTGTATTTTGTATATGCATCATGTTCGATGCTTGGACCATGTATCTGGATATGTATCAGGTGGATACTGTGTATGATCACGTATATCATGTATGTTGATATATATCAGTTAGATGTATTGTGTGGATCATGTATCTATGTATGTATCAGGTGGATACATTGTATGATCAGGTGGATCATGTATGATGATATGTATCAGGTAGATACTTGGTATGCATCAGGTGGATGCATTGTATGATCAGGATGATCATGGATGACGAGCTTCAAGATGTTGCTCCAGATGACATGTAGCAATATGTTGCAGTGATGATGATCAGGATGATCATGTGTACATCAGTATGATGTATGGTGAGTATCAGGTTGATACTCTGTGGCCATGGAACAGGTTGTGCGGATAAGCATGTAATTTGTGCCCTGGGATATTTGCAGATAGTCTTTCGAGGTTTTTCCTATGGCATGTAATTTGTACCCTGGGATATCTGGAAAATGTTGTTTCGAGGTTTTGCTTGGGAGGACATATAATTTGTGCCCTGGGAGATCTGTAGATAGTCTTTCGAGGTTTTTCCTATGGCATGTAATTTGTGCCCTGGGAGATCTGGTAGATGCTCTTTCGAGGTTTTGTCCTATGGCATGTACTTTGTGCCCTGGGAGATCCGATAGGTTGAGCTGTGTGCTTGTAATCAATCCTGGGATGCTCTTTCAAGGTTTTACCATGACCACATGTAATTTGTGCCCTGGGAGATCCGATAGGTTGAACCTTGTGCTCGTAATCAGTCCTGGGATGCTCTTTCGAGGTTTTGTGGTGACCACGTGTAATTTGTGCCCTGGGAGATCCGATAGGTTGAGCCTTGTGCTTGTAATCAGTCCCGGGATTCTGTTTCGAGGTTTTGTGGTGGGGTCACATGTAATAATTCCTGGAGATCTGGACAGGATGAAAAAGGCCTCAGATTCTCTTTAGGGTTCTTGCTAGTCAAGAGACTCTTTTAAGGTTTTGTGACGCATGTAATAAGTCCTGAGATTTCCACAGTATGGCCAGTGATGACGAAGACCTGCAGGTGGTGGGCCTACATCCAGTATGAAAAAGGACTGGCTCTGTAGAACTTCCTATGAAGAGTAGATTTCATAGATTGGTTGAGATAGCAGCAACAGTGATGATGATGATGAATCGATGACGATTAGCCATTGACGATGATCCAGAGACGATGACTTGTGCTAGAAGACCTATGTCGAGAAATACCTTCCTAGTTAAGAGGGAGTGTTGATGTATATGTAACTTCAGAATGTATTTCACATATATGTATATTGTATTCCTATAGAGATGTTATTATTCCTCTATACGAAAGTGGTTGTATTCCTATAGAGATGTTATTATTCCTCTATACGAAAGTGTCGTCATTTATATTGTAAGTGTCGTAACTTATACTTAATGGGTTATTAGACCACCTTGTTGGGGTTGGCCCTGTATAAGTCATGTGGGTCAAAGGGTTATTAGACCACCCTATTGGGGGTCATCCATGTGGGTCAAAGGGTTACTAGACCACCCTAGTTGGGGTCGGCCCAGTCAGCGTTATGTTAAGTGGTTAAGTTGAGGCTGACCTAGTTGAGTAAAGGTCAAGTCAAGTTAGTGTATAAATAGAGAGTGTGTCTCTCTCATTTTATACATTCTATTCTCTCACTCACACTTGGGAGAGTGGCGCACTTGTGGAGGAGGAGGCTCTGCTACTAGGAGAAGACTATCTCTTGTATTCTGGTTGTATCAATGCTCTATCTATCTCTGAGGAAGTTATTGGGGTTTTTCACCTTTATGGTTTTCCCCAAGTAAACTCTGTTTCTCTTGTGTGCTTGCATTATTGTGTCCATGATTGATATGCTGTAATTTGCTATACATGTTTTTCTCTCAGTTAAGATCCTACATTAGATTGAAGTAAATTATGAAAATTTAACACACATGGACTCGAGGCATATACTCTGGCGAGCATCTCTTTAGAAAGGTTATATTTTGGTAGGATGAACTAATCGATTTACCTTATGAATCTCTTTGCACTGATTGGTGGATTTCCGTTCCCCAATTTTGTTTCCCTTACCCAATTTTTTCCCCAATTTTTCTATCCCCCCATTTTTCTTTAGTCAAAATATTTTTTGTTACATATAAATTTGACTTTTTAGAATTTTTAATATTATTATTATATTATATATAATATAGTATTTCACTAGAATATATTTATATATTAAAAATATATTATATTAATATTATATATTATATATAAATCTAACAAATTATTATTTATTTATATATTAACATACTATAATATTATATATAAAATATATTACCATATATCCATATATTAAAATATATAACTATTATGTATTACTAATACATATCATATATAATAATTTTTAAACATAGAGGAATCTGTAATCAGATAGGACTACATGGGAGAGCCTCATGTTCAAATTCAACTAGCTACCACTATAACCCCTAGTCCAGTTTCAAGCAACCTGCAAGTCCCCACTAATTACATGAAAGTAATCACTTATCTAGAGATCATTTTGATGACTTATCTAGATATCACTTTGAAAGTTAGGACTTAATACATGATGATTGTTGATAGCAGGATCATTTGGAGACTGACATAAGGTAACTAATGAGGAAAATAACTTCCTTGATAGAAAGTGTGAGCCATAATTTATATATAACATATATCTAGAGATATATAAAAACATCATATAATATATAGTTATAAAATATTATATTATATTAGACATAAACACTCTTAGTTTGTGTGTGGTGTATAAGGAAATATTTAATAATTAGGAAACCTTATAAAGAATCCATCTTATAGGGAACCTTCCCTTAAACTCTTCAGTTCATAGAATAATCTTTCTTCTTCAGATATCGTGAATTTACAAGATGAGAATCCTACCATTGTATTTGGCCCTAAGAAAGAGGGAAAATCAGATTTTCCTCTCCCTTTCTTCATTTCACTCACTATTCATGAGAAAATGCTCCATAATTTCCTTCTAGATTATGGTGCTTCACACAATTTAATGCCAAAAGTAGTTATGGAGGCATTAGGATTGACTATCACAAAACCATATCATGATCTTTACTCTTTTGATTAGAGGGTTGTTAAATGTCTTGGAGTCATTAAATACCTTGTATTTAGTCTAACACAACTTCCCTTGAAGAGTATTTTAATGGACATTGTCATGGCTGATAGCCCTCCTAGATATGGAATGGTTTTGTCAAGATCTTGGACGAAAAAGTTAGGTGGCACATTGCAGATGGATCTTTCTTATGTGACAGTTCCAATTTTTTTGGGTGAACAAAGAATATTATACAGAGAAGTTAGATTTCTTATTTGGTTAGTGATAATGAGAATCCAACTAATCATCGTGTATATGCAGTTCAAGAAGATATTGGATCCTACATGCCACATTTGAGTGATGAAACTATAGGTACTGTGCAAGTAGAAAGGGAAGTTTCAGTCTTTTCAAAACATGAAGAACAAGACAGTTTATGGAAAACGTAATTTGATGGGTCATATTCTAAAGAGGGATAAGGAGCAAGTATTGTCCTCATTTCTCCATGAGGTGAGATTATATCCTTGATGTATAACCTTGAATTTCAAACCACAAATAATATTGCTGAGTATGAGGCTTTAATTCTTGCTTTGAGGGATGCTAAAGATTTAATTCAACAATTGGTTGTTTTTGGCAACTCTGAGTTAGTGGTTGACTAGGCCAGAAATGTTTATCAGGTAAAACAACAGTTGTTAAAAGTTTATAGGAATGAAGTATGGGTTCTTCTGGATAATTTTTTCTCAGCATTTAATATTTCTTTCATTCCTAGAGATCAAAATCAGACAGTTGATTCTTTGGCATTAGTAGCAACATATTTTAAAATGCCATAGCAAACTCATCTTAGATATCCAATTGAATTTAACTACAGGATTTCAGTACCTGATAACATAAAACATTGGAAGGCGTTTCATGATGATCATGAAATTAAAAGGTTACTAGAGTTAATAGATGAATTTTCCACTTCTTTGATTGATGAAGATCAGGATGCTGAGATGGAAGAGCTTCATTATTTTTTAGAAAATTCAATTGCAAATCATAATATAATTGAATTAAAAGGGAATTTCATTCCAAAGGGTTTGGTTCCTTTGGAAATATGATTTTCAAAAGATGATACTTTGTCAAAACCCACTGTGCAGTCTTCTGAAGAAAATATAAGCAGTTGGAATATTTGTACTGAGAATGAACCTAAGATGATCAAGATTTATAAAAAACTTTCAGATGAAGAGAAGAAAAAATATATCAAGCTTTTAAGAGAATTTGTAGAAATTTTTGCATGGTCTTATGAAGATTTACGAACATATGATATCAGTATAATTAAACACAAGGTTCCATTGAAGCCCAATACTAAGCCTTACAGACAAATGCTCAGAAGGATTAATCCGACAATATTACCAGTCACTGAAAGAGGTTAAGAAGTTATTAGATGCAAAAATTATTATACCTCTTAGATATTCCACTTGGGTTGCAAATTTAGTCCCTGAACATAATAAGAATGGAGAAATAAGGATTTGTGTGGACTTCCCTAATCTAAACAGATCTTCTTAAAACGATAACTACCCTTTGCCTAAAATAGATCAGATTTTACAAAAGGTAGTTGGCACCAAAAGAATATCAATGATAGATGGGTTTTTCAGGTTACGATCAAATTGCAGTACAACAAGAAGATAGAGAAAAAACATCTCTTACTACACCTTGGGGAACATTTATGTATGACAAAATGCCTTTTGGCCTTATGAATGTAGGTGCAACTTTTCAAAGGGAAATGGACATAGCATTTGTTGGTGAAAGGGAGAAATTTGTGGTGATTTATTTGGATGATATAACAGTGTTTCCAGATTCAGATGAAAGTCATCTTAAACACCTTAAACAACCCTTTTTGAAATGTAGAAAGTTTGGGTTATCATTAAATACGAAAAAATATCATTTTTCCGTGCAAGAAGGAAACCTTCTAGGTCATATTGTGTCAACTAATGGACTTAAAATAGACCCTAAGCATGTTAAAGTTATTTTGAAGATAAGTATTCCATGAAATAAAATAAATATTCAGCCTTTTGTGGGGAATATCAATTTTATGAGAGGGTTTATTACAAATTTTGTAGAAATCATCAAGCAGATAACTGCGATGTTGTTAAAAAATCAAGAAGTTAAATGGACAACGGAAGCAAGATTATCATTTGAGAAAATTAAACAGGATCTCATCGAAGCCCCAGTGCTGGTAAGTCCATATTTTACAAACTAAGTCATGACTTTTTCGTTTTCCTTTGAAGATACCAAAACAACAGTACTTTTACAAAAAAATTCAGAAGGTCTGTTTGATGGATAATCCACTCGAGCGGACGCGATCCGGATCTCCCTAGCTCAAAGTGAGTCTAGAACAAATAAAACAGACTATCAACCACTTTCCTAGATCTAGTTAAGGATCAAGTTATTAAATGTCTCACCTTAATTTTGTAGTCCCTTTTCCTGGATGTTGTTCCACGGCTCACGGTCATCAGATCTAACTTGCAATACCTGCCAAGATACACAAAACAAGACAAACAAGTAAAAGCATCTAAACGATAACAGATCTAAGTAAACAGCTAAGCAGGTAAACTACACAATATCATCAACACAACAATATTGGTGGAAAGCATTTATATTACTGTAAAAAGTAGGGAAAGTACATAGAAGACAAAGACTACAACCAGAGCTTAACCAAGTAACCCTTCTCCATCCAATCCAATGCCATATCCTCCCAAGGAAGTGTGAGTCTCTCAATGGATGAGTAGAGATCTCTCCAAGATGATTTCATGAGTATGTAGACACTATAGACTTCCTCCCCTTAGAATGGGAGTGAGATTCATTTATATATGATTAAGTGGATAGGGTATGGATAGGGTAGGTTGAAATATGGTAGGAGAGAGATAGGGGATCCTTCCAAGAGGTTAGGAGCTGAGTGCCATCTCTCCAAAAAGGTCAGGGATAAGGATCCATGTCAGCTAGCTTCGATAATGGGCTCGAAGGACCTATTTCTGTATATTAACTGACATCGTCGCACCCTGCAAGAGAGCATGATGCGAGGTCGCAGGTTGCATGAGTGCATCCTGCAATTGCCTCTCAAAACTGAATGTAAATGGGTTATATCTCTTCCAGGCCATTAACTTATTAAATGAAACTTTAGGGATGTATACACTGAATCTCATGATGGTAATATTTTAGGTGTAACATAATGGCCCCCAAAGCATGAAGTTGTTGAAAATTGGACAGGTGAAATGCTTTGACAGAAGGAATGGCAATGGATTGTCGAACGAAGGATGCTGCTGCAGTACAACTGACTCTGAGTACATAGTCTCATATGACATACAACATGGATGCCAACCAATTCAATGCAGATCCATGGTAGTAATGACCGACTGAACACAATCATGGCTACTAGACACAAGCGTAGGTCCATGATGAGATGATAACACAACCACGACCAATACAAATGTGGATCCGTGTGATATGACTCAATACAAACTCCATCACATCCTGGGTAAATATGACACCGCAGGGTCTTCAAGCTAAACCCGCAATGATACGAATCTATCCATGTGATTACAAATGTCTTGACGTCGAACATGGTATAAACTACTTGAATACCGGTCATTGATGTATACTGTTAACAAGTGCGAGGGAAATCACCATTGATGCCAACGATTCCCAAGGTATCACAGTACATATCATCAAGTGTGAATAAATGAGTTGATGTCGAACGCGAAATGAAATCTTTCAATCAAAATTCAATGATGTAAACTCATGTTGAAAGCAAGGTAACCTTCCATTGAGGCATGCAAGGACAAGGTACTTGGTTGGTTTCAAGATTCAATCCTCGGATGATGAGTTGAAGTCGACAAGGATGAATCCGTCGAAGGAGGGCCATGATGAATCTCCCATCATCGACACAAAAAATGACAAAGGATGTGTAGAGAAGATCGGATGGTACAGTAACATGCAAGATAATGAATGGTGAGAGTATTCTTGAACATGGGCATGGCATGCCTTGGCAGTATTGACTTGATGAGCTACGATAATGAATGGTGAGAGTATTCTTGAACATGGACATGGCATGCCTTGGCAGTATTGACTTGATGAGCTATGATACCAGCTCCTAATGCAACTAAATATGAAAGCGTTCTTTGAATGACTCAAAGGAGTAACAAGACTCGGGAAGTGGGTGAAACTCGAGGACAAACGGATGGTCCAAGTGTAGTATGCAAATGAAAATGAGTGCCATGTTCAATAAATGACTAGGTACCGCAACCAAGAAAGGGTGTAACATAAAATATTTCCTTTTTCCCCATCATGAACGATGAGTGTCTCAGGTGTTTTTTAATGAGCTTGATGAGGGTAAGCAGATGCTCAGTATAGCTCATCTCATAGATGAGTGCAATCCAAAATATTTTCCGAACCTGGGATAGGAGGGGTTTGTCCCATGGCGGGCCCTTCAATGTGAAAGTTTAACAAGTCCATAGAAGGTAAAATCAGTTGTCATTTCATATTTAGAGAGTCTGAAAAGAAGTAAAGAAGACTCCAATGGTCCTTTTTCGTAAAGTCAGCCTCATCGCCCGAAAAAGGGTAAAACAACGCGGGAGAGGAATCTTCCAGTCATAATTGGATGGAGTATACCTTTTTCGTAAGTAATGCCCCCTGGTCTGAAAAAGGGGTAAACTATCACCAGGAAGACGACCATTCAAATTATTTAACAAGCGTGAACGTGACAGGTTCGCTTGGAAATATTTTCGTATTTCGGGAGCCTGAAAAGAGCTTAAAGATAGACTCCGAGGGGGTTCCTTTTCCGTAGGAGTTTAACGAGCCTGAAAAAGAGATAAATCATAACTTGGTAACTTATTCTCATAGTTTCAAGAGCACGAGAAAGAACAAAGAGTCAGCTCATCATCATAAAATAATTACAATCTAACGGATATAAAATAATGACAAAACATTCAAGGGATTGTTCATACATGAGATGATTGTTATAAAACGAGAATGGCGTGTAAAGACCACTTAACAACTCTTCCACACATGAAAACTAGGTCAAAAAGTCAACCGGGTATTCAAATGTCATAAAATAATCCAAACTATAACAAATGACCTAAAAGCATCAAATATTCGAAAAGGAATATTCCATTTCGTTTATAAATAGGAAAAATGAGCCAAATATAGTCGCCATTGTTCATTTGCCAAATTGGGGAGAATAAGTGTCATTTGGAGCCAAACTTCACTTGTCGATTCCGGGAGCTATGAGCAACCATTCCACCAACCGTTTGAAGCAGGTAACTCCAAACTTCATCCAGCATAATTGTAGTGGTTTATATTTTTTATTTTGGTTCATTTTTTGGGTTTTTGGTCAATTTGTGGAGGGCTATTATGTCCTCGGGTCGTCGCAGGTTGCCCTTTCGGGATCTGCGACGAACCCAGGTCATCGCAAATCCCACAAAAGTGGATTGTAACAATGTCACATTGTTAGAATTGATGGGGTGCGATGGTGGAAATGTCCAACCCAACCATCAAACCTAGCCCAAAAAATGACCTTTAAGTTGTTGAAGTGAGTACTAATGATGTTAAAATGCTCCTTGTGGTAGGTTAACAGCAGCCACCATGGTATTAGAAGGGCCTGAACAAGAAGATGAGGTAGATGACATAAAAGCTGTAAATGATCCACAATGTGTAGAAGCAATGAGGAACTATGGTATCCTCAAATTCTTCCAGATCCAGGTCATGAGGGTCCAAATCTCATTGCTGACACATATGCTACGATGTTGGGATGCGGCTCAACAATATTTTGTGATCGGTGAGCATGTACTTACTATGGATGTCGAGGACATCTACTTTCTGACTGGATTGTCCCAGAGGGGGGACAACATAGCTCTTACCAGATCACGGTGAAGTGATCGGACCGTGGGTGACATGATTTTACAGCATTGTACTCCTTAGACCCGTGCTTCTAGCGGGAAGATTCCCATCAAAGAAGTATGGGAACGTCTGGTGCGTGCCATACTTTTTACCATCACAATGATAGCGAGGAGTCAAGCTCCTCACTTAGCTACCAGATCTTAGATGATATACGTGGAGGACTGCATGTCTTCGAATATCTTCAACTGGTGCGAGGGACTCCTCACAAACATTCGAGCTCAACTGACCAAGTGTTGGTGGGGAGAGCTCAAACAGTTCGACTACGGGTTGATAGTGATCTCATTTCTATTGGAGTCGGTTCCCCTCTTGCACCCACAGGTGCCGTTGGATGATAGGGATCTTAGGGATCCTCACATGGATAGATGGACAAAGGTGATGGCCCTCCATGGTGGGGGGCCCATCATCGGATATGGTGCTGAGTTCTTCACCTGGCAAGAGGGCCAGCTACTTATGGTAGAGGACTACCCGTACAGTTGTATGGATTACAGAGATGACCAAGACTTGGCAGTCCCTGAGGGAGCGATGTGGGGAGACATAGGTAAGAACAAAAAACCCTTGTAGTTTTTAGTTTTGTATTTTTATTATTTTTTATTATAGTGCTGACGAGTTAACAACATGTGTGTGCAGATGTGGGCCCCGTACGACCAGTGGGGGTCTCTCTTCTTGCAAGGAGAGAGAGAGGAGAGGGAGCAGTCATGGCTCCAGCCGCACATGTTTCCATCATGGAGATGGAGGACATCTACGCCAAACTGATTGGATTGACGTTAGACGTTCCAGAGCCGATGGTGGATGAGTTACCACAGCTCATGCAGGGGTATATGGTGGGAGTGTCTGCGCGCTTCAATGCGTTGCTTTGTAGGGTCGCGAGAGCAGTTGACTATTTCCATACGCAACAAGCTAGAGCTGCTAGACCTAGTGGTGTATGGGCCAGGCATTAGGCCTTATATTGTTATCATGTATGTATTGAGAGCTTAGAGGCCTCAGATTTTGTACTACTAAAAGCTACGAGGCTTCAGATTTTGTATAGACTCAGTAAAAGCCGTCACGCTTCAGATTTTGTACCAGCACTACTTTTTATGATGATATATATATATATATAGACATTAAGACGATTTTATACATTATGTGTTTTAAAATGGATGAATGGTGTAGTCTTGTTTATGTGTTTGCTTATATAATGAGTTATTTACATGTTATGTCTAATCTTAACAATTCATGAATACGCTTATGTGTGTGCAATGTACCAATCTAAGATGAAGTTGGCCATAGAGTCAGCAACTGTGTTCATGTATCATGGAATGTACAGGTACTTGATGGACTCGAAGGACCTTTCCAAGAGACAGACTCATCTATAAAGACAGAGTAAAGTAGGATCGCGGATGGTGTAGACTCGGTTAAGATGAGAGACCACTAATTGAGAATCCAAGTGGATGACAACATGGTCCATACTTGAAGAAATAGCGTCATTTAGGGTTCCAATGACTGCTTGGTATTCTGCAGCACTGTTGGTCGCGAAACCTGGACACATTCCACCTAAGCTTATGAGCTCGCCAGTAGGTGAATAGAGTACCCAAGTTACCGAAGCAAGGTTGTGGGTATGCTAGTTGACGTCGTCTGCGAATCTATAGCAAGTTGCCATATACACACGGAAACAAAACATGGTATAAGAAATGAAACAAGACCTAAACACGCAAAAATCAAAGCATCACACCACACAAAAACAAACACACGCCATGTACAGTATATACAAAAGTAATTATGCGTGAAAGACTCAAGCATAGTACCTTTTCAGGTAGAGCCCATCGCCGAGCTCACCCAAATATATCCCATCATAGTCTTCAAGCTCATAAGCTATCTTCTCTAATACGTGTTTCACTATGTAAGGTCCATGCCACATGGACTCAAACTTTCATGCCCCTAGCTTATCATGTTTCTGATCATATGTAAGGACCAGATCTCCTTCACTATAAGCGCGAGGTTCTACCAACTTGTCGTACTACACTTTGATGCGTCTCTTACAAGCCTCATTGGTAAGAGCGACATCTCGGCGAGTCTCATCGACCTTAGATAGGTAGAGGAAGCGTTCTTCCTCGGCAATAGTGTTTGGGAGAAGTTCGATGGCTAGCTTGAGGGATGGAATCTCACACTCAATAGGAAGGACTGCCTCCAATCCATACACTAGTTGGAAGGGAGTAAATCCAGTGGCGGTTTTAATAGAATTTTGATATTCCCATAGTGCGGAGAAGAGCATGTTATGCTAATTGGCCTTGTACGTACCCACCATACGATGGACCATAGTTTTCAAGACCTTTTTTATTGCCTCGACCTGT
Organism: Larix kaempferi; assembly: GCA_027924585.1. Taxonomy (NCBI): domain Eukaryota; kingdom Viridiplantae; phylum Streptophyta; class Pinopsida; order Pinales; family Pinaceae; genus Larix; species Larix kaempferi. The sequence goes on from BSBM01000030.1 coordinate 9,657,385, forward strand.
CCGTTTGACTCTGGGTAGTACGGTGTTGATTTTTCATGGCAAGAACCCAATCTATCGCTCAACGCATCAACCATATGGTTCATAAAGTGAGAACCATGATCGGTAACTATCGCTTGAGGAACTCCAAACCACGCTATTACATTATTCAACATGAAGAGTGAGGTGGTCTTGTCATTGTTCGTGTATGTAGGCATTGCCTCAGCCCACTTTGTAAATTAGTCCATAGCTACAATGACGTAACTATGCCACTCGGTCGAGGTAGGCTTACAATGCATGACGTCAATGTCCCATTTAGCGAAGGGGACAATGGCAATAACCGGATGTAGCAGGACGGGATGGGTGCACTTTTTCATATGAAAATGTTGACATCGAGGACATTTTTTTACGGCCTCGATACAATCTTTGAAGATAGACGACCAATAATATCTTACACGCAGAATATTCTGGGTTGTAGCCATCCCAGAGAGATGACCACCACAAGCCCCAATGTGATAGTCATTTAGGACGTGTTCAGCCTCATCAAGGGTCAGACAATGTCGAACAATAGAATCGATACCATGGTGGTACAAAGTATCACTGATAATTAGATAATACTTCGCATGGTGGCATAGTCGACGACGGTCATCATGAGACAATTGAGGGATGAAACGTTGGGTTTGAAGATACAATGTGATATCTCCATACCACGTATCAGATGTACTGATGAGAAAAAATAACTCATCCGGAAAAGAGTCATTGGGCTCAGATTCTACATTAGTACGGGGAAGGTCACAGGTGAGCTCAGCAAACACCAAAGTATTTTTAGACTTGGCTTTTTCGAAAAGAAGATCAAATTCTTGCAGTATCACGATCCAACGTGAATACTTTCCCCCAAGCACCCTGATGAGTCAGAACGTGGTACATGGGGTTCGAATCAGCAATGATGGTGGTGGTGCAGAGAAAAATGTAATGTCGAAACTTATGCATGGCTATGACTGCCGCGAGAGCGAGATTCTCAACATGTGAATAGCGAGTTTTAGCGTCAATAAGACCTTTACTGGCATAGTATATCACATGTTCTTGGGCATTCTGATCTTCCTGTACCAAAACCATGGCGATAGTGGTGTCGGAAGCAGCGAGGTATAGAATGTAATCTCGATAGTAATTCGGCGGTTGGAGCACAGGGGTATGCGTGATGGCATGTTTCAAACTATCAAAAGATTGTTGATATTGATCATCCCAAATGAACGGGACGTCTTCTTACATCAATCTCATGTAACCCTGCGTCTTTTGCGCGAAATTACAAACAAAACGCCCTTAAATAAGTCATTCTTCCTTGTAGACTTTGAAGTTCCGTAATATTAGTTGGAGGTGGGAGTGCAACAATGGTTTCCACCTTCAAGGGATCAATGCAGATCCCATATTTTGAGACAATAAACCCTAAGAGGCATCTAGACTCGACACAAAAAAGATACACTTATGAGGTTTGAGATGGATATTGTACCATCTACATCTGAGGAAAATAGCCGTCAGATGATCTAAGTGGAACTCACACTGCTTTGAGTGGGCAGGGAGGTCATTTAGGTATGGTTCCACAAAGTCCTTCACATCATGGAAGGCATACGACATGGCCCGCTGGAATGTGGCACCACCATTTTTAAGACCAAACGGAAGTTTACGATACGCAAACGTTCCCCAAGGGCAGATGAATGCAGTCTTGTGTTGGTCGGCGGGGTGGATCTCAATCTGGTTGTATCTGAAAAAGCCATCCATAAATGAAAAAATGACACTTCCGGCACAATTGTTGATAATATGGTCAATGATGACCTTCCCAATAATCAACTGTTACACCCAAAATCTACTCATCATTAGATTCAGTGTATACACCCCTGAAGATACCTAGACTAAGTAATCATCCTGGGAGGATTTGCACTCAGTTCTACAATCTTTTGAGAGGTCATCGTAGGTTGCACACTAGCAACATGCGATGTTGTAGCTTGCTCCACTGCAGGGTGCGATGAGGTTAGTTAATGGGAAAAAATAGCTTATTCGAGATCCTTCTCGAAACTTGCTCATTTAGGGGCTTATCCCTGACCTCCAGGGGAGCTGGTACTCGACCCCTAACTCTTTGGGAGGATCCCCTATCTCTCTCCTACCATCTCTCAACCTTTCCTATCCATACCCTATCCACTGAGTCCTATATAAGTGAAGCTCACTCCCATCCCAAGGGGAGGAAGACTATGGTATCTACATGCTGGTGAAATCTCTCTTAGAACACCTCCATTCACTTATTGGAGAACTCACACTTCCTTGGAAGGACGTGGTAATTGGATTGGTCAGAGAAGGGATACTGCGTTAAGTCTTGGTTGTAGTTCTATATCTCTATCATGTACTCATTTATTTGAAGTAATACAAATGCTTTCCACCAATATTGTTCTCGTGTGCAATGATATTGAGTAGTTTACTTGCTTAACTGTTTACTTAGATCGCTTATTGTATACATGTCTTTTACTAGTTTCCCTTGTTTCTTGTCTTGACAGGTCTTACAACTTGGATCTGACAACCACGGGACGTGGATCAACATTCAGGAGAAAGGATTGCGTAGTCAAAAGGTAAGACATCTAGTACTTGGTCCTTAAGTATATCTAGGAAATGCACTTGTAGTCTATTCTATTTGTTCTAGACTCACATTGAGCTAGGGAGATCCTGCTTGCATCCGCTCGAGTGGATTGTCTGATAACAAATCTGGCGACCATACTGGGGATAGCAGTGTTTGTCTTGTTTAGTGGTCATTAATATGAGATTCATTTTCAGTTGAGTACTTGACACAAGCCTCTTTTATCATTTTTTTCCATTTACTTCTTAGGATTGATTTCACTATTAGATCTTCACGTTGAAGACTCTGATTTGCTTCCTCTAAGTTTATACAACTCATTTTCACGCCTGTTTATGGTTCATTGTTGAGAGATCTGATTCATTTTTGAATCTAGACTTCGCCTGTCGCACCTGGGCAGTGGAAACAGAGCGACACTATGTCATTCTGGGTCTTTTTTCTTTACCTGTTAACTGCGACGTCGCACTGTGTACAAGCATAGAGTGCGACGATTTGTCAAATTTTGGCATGCAGGCATCTCCTCTCCATTTGACAGTCTACACTTTGGTTTGTTGTATGAACCCCCTTTGTGCTGCAAGGTCCAACTAGAGATCCCATCTTTGATTTGTCTATTTTCTTTGGCTTACTTGTATTGGTTTTTGGGTCTTTTGAGATTTTGATTCATGTTTGGCACTTTGAGTCAAAACTAGTGTTTTGCTTGCATTTTTGAGCGAAATGGGTTCTATTTTGACCCATCTCAAGGTTTTGAGATCATTTTTGGTTTAGCGTGATTTGCTTGTTTTAAGGACTTGAAGAGTGTGGGATATCCATGTCCTTTTGAACCTCTCTTTCTTGGGTCATGCATCTTGTTTCCCTTACATGCTGAGCTATTTAATCGTTTTTGGCAAAGATTGTTTCTTTGTCTCCACTTTAGTTCAAAGAAGAGCTTGATTTTGTCACTCTTGCTATATTCATGAAATTCGAAAACATAAGTATTATTCTTGCTTTAATTTGATCATTTGATATTCTTAGTCTTATCATCATAAGAAGAAGAAAGGCTTGTTTCAGTTTTGTGTACATTGGAGTTAGGCATGATTATTAAGTGCTTTTCTTTGTCTTGCATTTGATTGGAAATGTCCGTGGAATCCTTTTTTCCATAGCTTAGATGTGTCTTTTTCAAGTGTAAAAAGATAGGAAATGAGTTATAATTATTGCATTTGGTAGATCTTGAGCCTTTCTTGAGTGTCTTTGAGTAGTTTGGGTGCTTGCTCTTTTTCTTTGGAAATTTTCGAATGATTAGAAGTGTTGTAGATATTCTCTCACTTTCTGTATATAGATATGAAAAGCGTCCAGATATCAAATTCCATTTTTGGTACATGCATTTGAAAATTGAAAGTGCTTCATTATTTTGTCTTATACATTGTTAAGATTAGTTGCATCTTTCATTTGCTTTGCGCTTTTTAGGTGATTATTGCAGAAAGTTAGAGTTATTGCACTCTAGGAAGGAATTCTTCTTTTCGCTACTACTTAAGTATTTTTAGTTTGAAAGAAAGAAAAATATCTCCTTACCTTAAGTAGTTTTCATTGAAAAGGAAAGGGGAATGTGAATTATCATGTAGTTGAGGATTGCATTATGTTTACATTTATGTACTCACCTCATGCATCCACCTAACCGTACAAGATAAAATTAACGCTAGCTTAGGTTAAAATGATTTAGTAACTATGTGTAAGTTAGAGACGTGTTCCGGCATTGCTAAGCATGGCAGCTATTGTTATTTTCCAACACTGTATTCCGGGGGTATTGTATTCTTCCACGTACTTATCAGTATATTGAGCTCCTTCACGTACCCACCAAGTACCATAATCTGTACTTAGCGTATATCGAAGGGTGTATCACATACTCAGTAGTATATCGGAAGGTCTCTTGCCAAACTATTGTGCATTAGACAACACCACTACGGATTTGAGCTCCCACGTACCTTGCGTATATCGGGAGACACCACTAGGATTCCTGAAACCAACTGAGTTAACCATTTGGCCGTCTTGGCAAAGAAATACACCGAGAACAACACTCGGGGAGATTAGCACGCACGTACTATCCAGGTAATCGGGTATGTAGGAAAGGGTACGGTCCCGATCCTCCTTGTCGCGTCATATTGTTGGACCCTGCAGTATATAGCGGTTTGCGATGCCTTGATAATCCCGTGAGGTTCCAGAATTTGAATACACTCCTATTCACACAGTTTGCTTGTTTCTTTTGTACTTGAGTAGTGTTTGACTTGTGTGGTACTTTAGAGTCTCTTAGGGAATTTCAGATATGGAAGATTCTTTCGGGACTACCAACCAAAGCACCCCTTTCCAAGTTGTGCCATTTGTTATTCCCCCTTGTGGAACTATTGGTCCTCCCTTTATGGCTACATTGAGTCTTCCTGGATTGACAATAGGATTACCAGTATGGTTATTCTCCAATCCAGTTACACCAAGTGCACCAATTTTGTCCAACCTAGGTCCTTCATTACATGAGCATCAATCTCATGGTGACCATTCTCCTTCTTCATCGAACGTTGAATCGGCTTCCATCTCTTCTTCTTCTCCTACTGAAAACTTTGATGTTCGTAAGAAGGCGGGTGAGAAGAAGAAGAAGAAGAAAAGGAGGATTAAGAAGAAGAAAGATAATAAAGAGACCAAGCGTCAACCATCTTCCTCTGATAGCACTCATTCTATGAGAACACCTTGTAATCCAAAGTTCCCTTGCAAACATTTCAAGGGTAATCACCTTCTCAAAAATTGTCCCAGTCTTTCCCGTGTGTCAGAAGTGTGGTCTAAAAACCCCAAACCGCTTGTATCATCAACCTATGACCATCATGTTGATGACACTCCCTCGACCTATGAGCCATTGGTGAAAGGTAAGAAGAGTAAACTCCTGTACCCTTGTTTGATATGGAAGGGTATGCACCGTACTTTCCTTTGTCCAAGTATAGATGAAGCTTCACGGTGGTTGGAATATATTAATAGTTCTCAACAGGTGCTTCCAACAAGTCATAGTAATTTGCCCCTCGACCCCCCGATGGTTGAACAAGTGATTAATTTAGTTTCATCTATAATCGATCCCACTCTTCGTTCAGAGAGTGAAGTGATCGATTTGATCTCATCTCCACTCGATCCCTCTCTTTCATTGGAGAAAGTCTGGACTGAGGCAGTCACCATGACATAATCTTCGTCTCATCTTATCTTCCAAGTGAAAGTGAATTTGAAATCGTCGATGTTTTCCTAGTCAGTTCAGAATGTCCTAAGTAAGGGGAGACCCTGTCCATTCCTACAGAACCCCCCCAAGTACTGAGGTCATTTCCTTTGATTGGAATGGTCTAACAGAATCTCGTCTTCCTTCCAGTATTCCTTTTCAAATATCTGTAGGAGTTTCCGAAAAAGAAATCTTTCGTACGATAGTTGATGAAGGAGCTTCGTATAGTATTTTATCCTCAACTGCTTGGCAAGCTATAGGTTCTCCTCATCTTGTGCCAGTAACTGACCAAATTTTGGCTTTTAATAGAAGGCCTACAGGACCTTTAGGGATTCTCCCTCAGTTACCTGTCATGTTAAGAGGTAAAACTGTTTATGTTGATGTCATGATTGTCCAAGGTCCTTTAGATTTCAATATGCTCCTTGGACGTGATTATGTATATGCTATGAAAGTTGTAGTGTCCATGCTCTTTCGAGTGATGTATTTTCCTCATCATAGGAATATTGTGCCCATTGATCAGCCTTCCTTCGTGACACCCACTCATCATATGACTCCTAGGCATCATACTTTCCTGAATGTTTCACATGTTTTAGTGGTTTCCTCCCCCTGAGGATGGGGGGTACGAGCACGGTTTATGTTATGTTTCAAGCTCGTTAAAAAATGAAACCAACCACCCTTGCATAGTTTACCTTTGGTTTCAAGCTTGCATAAAAGTGAAACCAATCCATTAGAGCAAAGTTTTATTCAATTTCAAGCTCATTAAAAAATGAGATAGACCCCTCTAAGCATAGTTTACCTTTGCTTTCAAGCTTTCATAAAAATAAAACCATCCACTCGAGCATATTTTTATTCCATTTCAAGCTCGATAAAAAATCAGATGGGCCCCCTCAAGAATAGTTATTGTCTATTTCAAGCTTGTGTAAAAATTAAATAGATATCCCTCCCATTAGTTCGAGTCTCTCGCTATATTTAGAACTTGAACCTCCATTTCATTTGATTCTCGTTTCCCCCCCTTGGTGAACATTTTCATATTAGTCGCCAGGTTGGTAGTTGGGTTAGCAAGCATCATTTTTAGACGAAATGAAGCTTGGGGGGCATACCATATGTCGTACCATCAGCAATCATGTTGAGGGAACACTACCAGGTTAAGCCCCTAGCAATCATGCTGGGGGCATTTACCAACCTCTGGGAATCATGTTGGGAAGGAACCCGTCAATGGACCTTAACCATGAGCATAGTTCTCGTTCTATGTCAAGCTCGTTAAAAAATGAAATATGTTCCTGCGAGTAGAGTTATAATCTTGTGTCAAGCTCGTTAAAAAATGAAACATATCCTTTTTCTTTGAGTCGAGTCTCCTCGTAGACTTAGTACTTGAACCTTCTTTTCACCCGCCTATGCCTTAGGCAGATGAAATGAAGCTTGGGGGCATGTCTACAACCTTTGGAAGTTATGTTGAAGTCAACTCGATCGCCTCTCCACACCACGTTGGAGCTAAGACACTTACTTCTAGCAATCATGGTGGGGGCATGTACCAACCTTTGGATTTCATGACGGGAAGAAATCCACGATTGGGAACATTTTCAAGCATACTTTCCTTCTTTAGGTTTCGAGCTCATTAAACCATGAAAATTATTTTGAGCATAGTTCATTTTCTGTTACAAGATCGTTAAAAAATGAAGCAGACATCATGAGCATTCTTCCAACCTATCTTTGAGCTCGTTAAAAACAGTAAGATAGCATTTGAGCTTACTTTTTCACTTTTTTCGTGCTCTGGTTCAAACATGAAAAAGATCCCGAGTGCTTTTGATACCATTCCCGTGCTCATTAAAAATTTGAGTTAAAAAGGTGTGTCTAACGATTATAGGTTTATCACTTTATCCGGCCTCGCTAGACTATTTACGGAAAAAAAACTGTGCCGAGTTCACTTTTTCCTTTGTTGTACTCGGTCACCAACCATGAAAAAGTTGTTCATGGATTCCTTTTTAAGCTCTTTTCAGACTCCCTAAATAGGAAAAGATTGCCAAGCGAACTTGATGCTTTCACGCTTGTAAAAGCATTTGAGTGATCGTCTTTCTGGTGATAGTTTACCCCTTTTTCGGACCAGGAAGCACAATTTACGAAAAAGGAATACTCCAACAAACCATGGTTGGAAGAGTCCTCTCCCGCGTTGATTTACCCTTTTTCGGGCAATGAGGCTAAATTTATGAAAAAGGACCGTTGGAGTCTCCTTTAGTTGTTTTTAGACTCTCTAAACATGAAATGACGCCAAGTTTTCCTTCTCTGGACTCATTAAATTTTAAACATTGAAGGGCCCATTATGGGATGAATCCCTCATTTCCCAGGTTCGTAAAACATTTGGGATTGGACTCATCTATGAGATGAGCTATACCGAGCATTTGGTTACCCTCATCAAGCTCGTAAAAGACACATGAGGCACTCATCATTCATGATGGGTAAAAAGGAAAGTGTTTGTGTTACATACCTTAATGGCAGTATATAGTCGTTCTTGAACATGGCACTCATTTGCATTCGCATACAGTACTTGGGTCATCTGTTTGTCTATGAGTCCCCTCTTACTTTATGAGTCCTATTACTCCTCTGAGTCTTTTGGAGAAAGATTCCATCATCAGATGCATTAGAAGTTTGTGTTATTCTCACTGTATCAATACTGGGAAGTCATGCCATGCCCATGTTCAAGAACAGGTCTATCATTTGCAGTCAAGTATACCCGTCATCACATCGGCCTACTCTGAGTTAGTCTTGCATGTTACTGTACCATCAGATCCACTCTACACATTTTTTTGTCATGTTTAGTGTCGATTGATGGGGGATTCATCATTCCCTCCTTCGACAGATTCATCCTTGTTGACTTCAACTCATCATCCAAGGATCGAATCTATAAACCAACCAAGTACTTTGGCCCTTCATGCCTCAATGGTAGGTTACCTTGCTTTCATCATGAGTTTACATCATTGACTCTTGATTGAAAGATTTCATCTTGCGTTCGACTTCAAATCATTTATTCACACTTGATGATATGTACTGTGATACCTTGGGAATCATTGACATCAATGGTGATCTCCCTCACACTTGTTAACGGTTTACATCAATGGCCGGTAATCAAGTGGTTTCTACCATGTTCGACGTCAAGGCATTTGTAATCACATGGATAGATTCGTATCATTGCGAGTTCAGCTTGAAGACCTTGGGGGGTCATGTTTTACCCAAGTTGCGATGGAGTTTGTATTCAGTCATATTACATGGATCCCCTTTTGTATTGGTCATGGCTGTGTTATCATCTCATCATGGATATACACTTGTGTCTAGCATCCATGATTGTGTTCAGTCGGTCATTCCTACCATGGATCAGCGATGTATTGGTCGGCAGCCATGTTGTACTTCATATGAGATTGTCAGTTCAGAGTCATTTGTACTGCAGTAGTGTCCTTCATCCGACGAGTCTATTGCCATTACTTCTGTCAAAGCACTTCACCTGTCTATCTTCAACAGCTTCATGCTTTGGGGTGCATTCTATTACACCCAAAATATACTCATCATTAGATTCAGTGTATACACCCATGAAGATACCTTGACTAAGTAATCATCCTGGTAGGATTTGCACTCTGTTCTGCAATCTTTTGAGAGGTCGTCACAGGTTGCACACTAGAAACATGCGACGTCGCAGCTTGCTCCACTGCAGGGTGCAACGCGGTCAGTCAATGGAAAAAAATAGCTTATTCGAGATCCTTCTCGAAAATTTCTCATTTAGGGTCTTATCCCTGACCTCTAGGGGAGTTGGTACTCGACCCCTAACTCTTTGGGAGGATCCCCTATCTCTCTCCAAACATCTATCAACCTATCATATCCATACCCTATCCACTTAGTCCTATATAAGTGAAGCTCACTCCCATCCCAAGGGGAGGAATACTATGGTATCTACATGCTGGTGAAATCTCTCTTAGAACACCTCCATTCACCTATTGGAGAACTCATACTTCCTTGGAAGGATGTGGCAATTGTCTTGGTCAAAGAAGGGCTACTGCGTTAAGTCTTGGTTGTAGTTCTATATCTCTATCATGTACTCCTCTATTTGCAGTAATACAAATGCTTTCCACCAATGTTGTTCTTGTGTGCAATGATATTGAGTAGTTTACCTGCTTAACTGTTTACTTAGATCGCTTATTGTATAGATGTCTTTTACTGGTTTCTCTTGTTTCTTGTCTTGATAGGTCTTGCAGCTTGGATCTGATGACCGCAGGACATGGATCAACATTCGGGAGAAAGGATTGCGTAGTAAAAGGGTGAGACATCTAGTACTTGGTCCTTAAGTAGATGTAGGAAATGCACTTGTAGTCTGTTCTATTTGTTTTAGACTCACATTGAGCTAGGGAGATCCTGCTCGCGTCCGCTCGAGTAGATTGTCCGATAACATCAACACAGACACGAATGGTACCCTGTGTTTTGGTAATAGGGACCACGTTTGAGACCCATTCTGTCAATGGGACAGGATAGATGAAGCCGACCTTCAAGAGTTTCTTTATTTCTGACTTGATTGCTGCAATCTTCCAAGGTTGTACCGGTCGCAACTTTTGGCAGACAGGTTTGACGTTGGGATAGGTTTTAATCTCGTGTAAAAAAATGGTGGGGCCTATCCCACGCATCTCCTCATATATCCAAGCGAATACATCTCAGAATCGCTTGAATATGGCTGTACAAGCAATGACTTCATCAGGGGAACACTTCTGGCCTAAATGAATGTGTTCCACTACACTAGGAGTAACTGAAATGTCTATCAAAGTGGTGGGTTCAATGTTGGCTAAGTTTCCTTTGCAGTCTGTTTGATACATAAGTATCGAAGATTGAGACCCAGAGTAGACATCCGGTATAAAGATGGTGCTAACGTTGTTCTCCACAGTGTCCAATAAGGGACAGAAAGACGAACAATGGTGGAGGTCTTCCCACGGGGATCATCTGCACTCATGATTTCCATAATGGACTCGTCATAATGAAAAGTCCATAGTAGAGGATCGGATGATGTCTATTGTGTTAGAAAAAACAGGATCGCAGAGCAATAACAATAAACAGAAATGCAAATATAATCACACATACACATTACAAGAGAGACATAGATATATCGTGGTTCACCCAACTTGGGCTACGTCCACACTGAATTTGCCAGTCCTTACTATTATTACCATCCAGCAAGTCGAAGGGATATAACCTGCAGCACAACCGCTGCACTTCCTCTTCTCTGTTTTACAGTCTCTCTCCAGATCTCAAAGATCTTTACAATGCATAAAACCTAATACATCAACCCTAGCCGTATTACAATGTCTTTCTTTTATAAGAGAAATACAATGGGAAAATACCACGGGATACCCAAAACCATGGGCCCACAAAACAGCTGGCGAAAACAGCCCCAAAAATTTTCTTCGGGGGCGTTGCCCCCGAACCCCCGCCGAGGGACCGCTGGCCCCCGGACCCCCCAGCCAGGGGGGATGGGCCCCCCTACAACCCCGTGGGGGGGCGATGCCCCCCCACACCCCCCCTCTGGGGTGAGTGTACAGTCCACCTACACATCATATAGAACTGGGGTACAAACACGGCTAATACAATATCATCTATGAGACTAGAAGATCTGGCTCCACAACCAACAATCTCCCACTTGGAGACTGATCACAACAACTCCACCGCTGCTGGACTTGGACTTGGCAAATTTCTCCTCTTCACCTTCATGCTAGAAGGCCAACTGAAACCGAGCACGAACTCAGTTTCTCTCCGGTCACTACCTTTGTGAACATGTCTGCAGGATTCTGGCTAGTATGTATCTTTTTCAACTTTAACAGTTCATCTTCCAGAACAGAGCGTATGAAATGGTACTTGAGCTGTATATGTTTAGTCCTGGAATGAAATGTTGAGTTCTTTGCAAGATGAATGGCACTCTGGCTGTCACTATACAGTCTGCTATCCTTCTGCTTCTTACCCACTTCCTCCATAAACCTCTGCAACCAAATCATCTCTTTACTAGCCTCTGTAATGGCAACATACTCTGCTTCTGTTGTTGAAAGTGCAACAACCTTCTGTAGTTTCGAAATCCAGCTTACTGTTGTTCCACCTACAGTAAACACATACCCTGTGGTACTCCTCCTGCTATCCTTGTCACCTGCCATATCTGCATCAACATATCCCTATAGAACCGTGTCTGAACCTCCAAAACATAATGCCTCAGTGGTAGTACCTCTCAAATACCTAAGAATCCACTGTACTGCCTTCCAATGTTCTTTACTTGGATTGTTCATATATCTTCTCACAACTCCCACTGCATGTGCAATATCTAGTCTTGTGCACACCATGGCATACATCAAGCTGCCAACTACTGATTGATAGGGAACCTTGGACATGTAATCTATCTCTTCTTGTGTCTTGGGACACATTTCCTTACTTAGACTGAAATGGCTAGCCAAAGGTGTACTTACAGGTTTTGCATTCTGCATTCTGAACCTCTCCAACACCTTTTGTATGTACTCACTTTGAGACAATGTCAATTTGCGATTTTTCCTATCTCTCATTATTCTCATAGCAAGGATTTGCTTTGCAGCACCCAAATCCTTCATCGCAAATGAATTAGCTAGCTTCCTTTTGAGTACATTTATATCCGGCATGTCAGACCCTGCAACAAGCATGTCATCCACATACAATAACAAGATAATATATCTTCCATTGTCTAGCTTCTTGAAATAAACACAGTGGTCAGAATGACATCTACTATAACCTTGTTCTGTCATAAACCTGTCAAACTTTAGATACCATTGCCTTGGAGCTTGCTTCAAGCCATACAAGCTCTTTTTCAACCTGCACACCAGATCCTCCTTACCTTTGACCTCATACCCGTGTGGCTGCTGCATATATATTTCTTCCTCCAAATCCCCATGGAGGAAGGCTGTTTTTACATCTAACTGTTCAAGATGCAAATCTTCTACCGCCACTAGACTTAAGATAGTCCTAATTGAAGTCATCTTTACAACAGGAGAAAATATTTCATCAAAATCTATACCTTTCTTCTGTGCAAACCCCTTTACAACAAGTCTAGCTTTGTACCGCTTCTTACCTCCTTCTTCTTCCTTCAACCTGTAAATCCATTTGTTTTGCAATGCTCTTTTACCAGCAGGAAACTTAACCAAATCCCAAGTCTGGTTTCCTACCAATGAGTCCATCTCCTCATTCATGCCTTGCTCCCACTTCTTTCTAGTTTCCACCTGCATTGCTTCTTCATAACATTCTGGTTCACCAGAATCAGTCATCAATAAATAATACATTGAAGGAGAGTATCGTTCAGGGAGTCTACTTAACCTGGTAGATCTTCTTACAGTTGCAGGAGTTTCAGGTACTTGCTGCTGCTCTTGATTTTCTGGAACCTTCGGAACTTCATTTTCTTTAACTTGATCAAGCACTATGTAATCTGTGCTTTCCTTTTCCTATTTCTTTCCCTGCAACTGATCTTTATACATGACCTTTTCATTGAATATCACATCTCTACTCCTGATGATTTTGTTATTTTCATAATCCCATAAACGATAACCAAATTCATCAACCCCATATCCAATAAAGGTACATTTCTTGGATTTAGCTTCAAGCTTTGTTCTATTTTCTTTATCAATATGGACAAATGCTTCACAACCAAACGTTCTCAGAAATGAGTAGTTTACCTTTTTATCTGTCCATGCTTCCTCTGGAATACCACCATCCAAAGCACTTGAAGGTCCTCTGTTTATTAAATAAACAGTAGTATTTACAGCATCCGCCCAAAACTGTAAGGGCAACCCTGCATGCAGTCTCATACACCTTGCACGCTCCATGATCGTTCTGTTCATTCTTTCTGACACACCATTTTCCTGTGGTGTTCCTGGGACTGTCTTCTCTCTATGAATCCCATGGTATGAACAGTAACTATCAAAGTCCTTGCCGCAGTACTCACCTCCATTATCAGATCTGAGACACTTCAATCTTTTTCCTGTCTCATTCTCAACCAAATATTTCCACTTCTTAAAAGTAGCAAACACATCAGATTTATATCTAATGCAATAAACCCAAGTTTTTCTAGTTGCATCATCAATAAATGTAACATAATAATGAGAGCCACCAATAGATTGTACCTGAGCCGGTCCCCATACATCTGTATGCACAAGCTCTAATTTTTCATTCTTCTTCTGTTTCCCAACCCTGAGAAATCTGACTCTCTTATGTTTTCCATAAACACAGTTTTCACAGAATTCCAAACTTACCTGCTTCAAATCCGGCAGCAACTTCCTTGAGTGGAGAATCTGCATCCCCTTCTCACTCATGTGGCCAAGCCTATGATGCCACAATGCTATATCTGTTCCTGTGGAAGCTAAAGAGATAGAATGTTCAGTATTATGAGGACATAAATACAACGTACCTACTCTGTCTCCTTTTTCTATCACCATTGATCCTTTAGTGATCTTCCACCACTTTTCTCCGAACGTAGATAGACAGCCGCCATCTCCCAACTGCCCTGTTGAGATCAGATTTCTTTTCATAGCAGGAATATGCCTAACATCTTTCAACAACCAATCAGTTCCATTCTTAACTTTTATCCATACCTTACCCATTCCAACAATTTTACATGGCTCATCATCACCCAATAAAACATGTCCAAAATCGCCAGGAACATACTCATGAAAGTATTTCCTATGGGGTGTAGCATGACATGAAGCTCCTGAATCTACTACCCAATAATCACTAGTATTATCTAATGCAAGAATCAAAGCATCTTGTAACACATCACCTGCTACATTTGCTTCCTGGGTAGTTTCCTTCTTTGCATCTCCTTTCTTCTTTAGAGATTTGCAATCTTTCTTCATATGTCCTTTCTTTCCACAGTTCCAGCACTCTATCTTTCCCAGCCTGGACTTGGATCTTCCCGTTTTAGACTTTCCACGATTACCTTGGCTCTTTCCTCTCTCCTTTTGTCTTCCTCTGCTCTCCATGGTCAACGCATTACCTGATGTCTCACCTGTGCTTTTTCTTCGCATTTCCTCACTAAGAATAACACCAATAACATCATCAAATTTCAAGGTGTTTGAACCAGAGACAGAGTTACTTACAGCCATGACCAAGCTATTCCAACTTTCTGGCAATGAACAAAAGATTAGAAGAGCCCTAACCTCATCATCAAAGTTCACACTTACAGAACTTAGCTGATTTGTAACCGTATTAAACTCATTTAAATGATCAGTAACAGATCCACCTTCAGACATCTTCATATTAAATAAACGCTTCATTAGAAATACCTTGTTGGAAGCCGAGGGTTTTTCATACAGCTTACCCAATGCTTTCATCAAACCCTCTGTCGTCGTTTATTTTGAGATATTGAAAGCCACCGACGAAGCCAGGCTCAACCGTATTGTTCCCAGAGCCTTTCTGTCAAGAACCACCCATTCTTCATCCTTCATAGTCGTCGGCTGCTTTGCTTTTCCTCCCAACGGTAGGAATAGATCCTTCTGGTAAAGATAGTCCTCCATTTGCATCTTCCATAACCCAAAGTTTTGGCCGTTAAACTTCTCGACCTTAAACTTTCCTTCTTCTTCCATTGCTCCCACTCCAACCAGAAACCCTAGATTCCTGCGGGTTTAACTGCCAAATAGACCTTTGGCTCTGATACCAATTGTTAGAAAAAACAGGAGAGACACAGATATATCGTGGTTCACCCAACTTGGGCTACGTCCACACTGAATTTGCCAGTCCTTATTATTATTACCGTCCAGCAAGTCGAAGGGATACAACCTGCAGCACAACCGCTGCACTTCCTCTTCTCTGTTTTACAGTCTCTCTCCAGATCTCAAAGATCTTTACAATGCATAAAACCTAATACATCAACCCTAGCCGTATTACAATGTCTTTCTTTTATAAGGGAAATACAATGGGAAAATACCACGGGATACCCAAAACCATGGGCCCGCAAAACAGCTGGGGATGGCCCCCCCTAGAACCCCATGGGGGGGCGATGCCCCCCCACACCCCCCCGCTGGGGTGAGTGTACAGTCCACCTACACATCATATAGAACTGGGGTACAAACACGGCTAATACAATATCATCTATGAGACTAGAAGATCTGGCTCCACAACCAACATATTGTAGAGAACAGGAGGTGTAGGCCAAAACTAAGTGGCCCTTAGGTGCTAACTGGATATCCTCATACATGAGTTCAGCAGGTGACAGAGGCATAACATTTCCAATCAGGTGTGTGGTGGCTTCATCAGGTATGAGCCATGAATCAGTGGAGTTAGGGATAGATGAAATCTATGAGGAGATCATGTTCATCGTGGAAACATAGTTTGGGGGATCCGAAGTAGGAAAGACACCCATAAGGGATGAATCCTTAAGGAGGTCAACCCCCACGATCTCATACTGCTATGAAGATTGTCCAATTGAATGAATTTTATCACCCGGGTGAGTAGCAATGTCAGGTGTGCAAAAATACAGCTGGTCGACTGTGACAATTCATCCTTGATGAGGGAATTGTACTATGTGGAAGACAGATGATGCAACCGCATTCATGGCATAAAACCAATTACGACCAAGCAGAATGTTGTAATCTAACGGGGTAGCGACCACTTCCACGTTAAGGGTTGCGGTCTTGTCCCCCAGCTCGACTGGTAAAGCTTGTAACAACCTATGAGGTTGAAATCCACGTCCGTCGAAGGCCCTCAAAGTGGTAGGAGAAAGATTAAAATCGGGAGAGCCAATGGATCTTCAACATGCGATCGACATGATTGGTGTAGAGGCTCCTTCATCCAAAACAGTACGATGGATTATCTTCCCAGCAATGTTTGTGGCAACTTGAAATTCTGATTGATGGGAGAGCCTCGGTTTGAAGTATTCCAACTGAAACATGATGGTATTCGATGAATTCAGGTCAACTACACCAATGGCAGCGAGCAGAGTCTTGCACTGATTATGACAGTTTTGTAAGACTTCAAGCATCGACATATCACAATGATCTTGTGCTAGGTCCTCTACAATGTTTTGGTTTTGAGGAGCCCGAGCATTAGGATTGAAAATTGATTTTCTAATCGTGCTCTTAAGTGGATGCAACACTGACTTGAAAGGGGCTTCTCAATGGTGAGAGGAGCAGTCGGTACGGTGACTTCAGGCATCGAGGTGGAAGCTTTTTCAGTATTACTTCCAACAGGTTCTTTGGTCGAAACAGAGTCATACGAACGAGAACGAGTGTTCAAGTTGATGGTCTCATTACGCACCATGAGAACATGTGCGATGGTGGATGCTTCTCCTTGGGAAGGAGAAGTATGAGCGATCAACTGCTGATTTTGAGTAGGGAAGGGATCATTAAGAACTGCGGGTGTGGGTTTTCCCTTAAGAAACTTTTGAACTTTGTGTCTATGGGGGCACTCTTTTGAAAAGTGGTCGTCACCACACAATAGACAAAGATAATTTAACTTCCTTTTCTATTTGGTATTATTAGGGGTGCTCTTTTGTTCCTGTTGGGTGGAAGATTTCTTAGGTTTCCCCTTGTTCTTCTTCTTACCACTAGACTTTTGAGGTGAAGCTGATGAAACAAAATTCACTTCATCGGTGACAGCACGAGTGGATGATTTGGTGGTGCCATGACCAACCTGTGTTGGTGATGTGGAAGAACCCAGGGGGTTCGATGAACCAACAGTTTGAGAGGAAGGATGGGTGTGAAGGGATCCAATGATGCCATCATCTTGGGGTCCCTTGGGTGGTTTCGCGGGGTCATAAATGTTGTGGGGCGCATTAGGAAGAATATCAAACATCATGCCAGATTGAGCATAGACTAAGTCTAGCAAGTGGGCATGGGCGATGGCTTGTTCCTTAGTGATAGCACCTCCCATGGAAACATCTTGTGCTATGGTAGGTATGAGAGACTTCGTAAACCAGTCTGCTAGGAGTTGATATGGAATAGGAGCCTTAATGAGACATCGTCTCCTTTGCCACTCATGTATATGATCTGAGTTTTGAGTAGTGGTATTTTGATAGAGTGAGGTTAAAAGCTTTGTACTAGTTTCATACTGTATAGGTAGCTAGAAATGAGTCAAAAAGTTCATAGCAAGAGAACAAAAATCAGTAAAAGAGTAGGGTGGTAGTTCAATATACCACTTGGAAACTGAACCAGTGAGAGTCCGTTGAAATAACCTAAGACGGATCGAGTCGTCCATCAAGGAGTCGGATGAACACCACAAGTGGTATGTCATCATGTGGTTTTCAGGATCCTCACCCAGCTTGCCATCAAATTTTGGGATATCTGATGGAAGTTTCACTGGAATGGGTGGCCAATTAGTTCTATGGTAGATGGGGTCATTGGTGAGGCGATACAAGTCAGGTAGGTCTTAAGTAGCCAAAAAGGGCAGCTGCGGATTAGGCTGCAGGTACTGATAGTACTGATAAGGCATGTAAGGACCTGTGGGACCTTGTATCGACTAACCGTAGGGTGTTCCAGGAGGAAATTGGCCATAGGAGTACGGTCCGCCCTGACCAAATGTAGGTCCTCCGCCATAGTAAGGTGGTCCATTACCCTAATAAGGTGGCCCATTACCATAAGGTGGGGGCCCGCCTCCACCGTCGGGAGGGGTTGGGCTACTTCCAAATGGTGTGGGTCCGCCACCAGCGCTAGGGTAGGATGGGTCGCCATCACCTCTGTCGGGAGGAGGTGGTGGTCTGCTACCACCACCGGAATAGGATGGGCCTCCACCTCCTCCGTTGGGAGGGGGTGGTGGGCCACCACCGCCGCCGGAAGGGTAAGAGCCTCCTCCACCACCTCCACCATAGTAGGGTGGTGGTCCACCACCACTGCCACCAGGATGAGAGGGTCCTCCACCACTGCCACCGAGATGGGATGGTCCTCCACCACCACCACAGCTAGGAGGGGGTTGTCCTCCACTACCACCACCAGGGGGTGGACCATGATGACCTAAATGAGGTGGTCCTCCACCCGAAGGTAGAGGTCTGCCTCCTCCAGAGTTATGCGGGGGACCGCTTCCTCCAATCGAAGGTGGCGGTGGATGAAATGGGGGTGGAGGTGTTGATGTATATGTAACTTCGGAATGTATTTCATCTGTGTATTATATATATATTTATTGTACCCTTATAAGAGATGTGTTATTCCTCTATAAGGAAGTGTCGTCATGTGGATTGACAAGTGTCGCAAGTGTGTGTACTTGCCGATGGGTTATTAGACCACCTTATGGGGTTCTCCCTAATTAATATATAATATAATGTGGATGTATCCAAGTAGACAAGTCGGCCCCAGTAGGTCACTGGGCAAAAAGGTGAGTATAAATAGAGATAGGAGATCTCTATTTTACTCACTCAGAAAAGTAACTATCTCTCTCTTTGAAAAGTGGTGCACTAGTGAGGAGGAGGAGGATCATCTGCTAGGAGACTATCTCAGTGTTATTTGGTTGTATTTTGGTTGAGCCATTGCTCTCTCTATCTCTGAGGAAGTTGTGGGGTTTTTCACCTTAGGGTTTTCCCCACGGAAACTCTGTGTCTCTTGTCTCTATGCTTTTGATTCTTGTGATGCTTGTGATGCTTGTCATATTATGATTGTCATGCATTGATATACTGTAGATGTTATTCTCTCAGCAAAGATCCTATAGTATTGTGATTTAATACTAAAAATTTAACATGGTATCAGAGCTTAACTGAGAAGAAGACATTTTGCAGTGACGGAAGCTTGTATTCCTTGTTTATTGGGTTTCTCTCCACAGATTTTTGAAATTTAGTATAGTAGATTGGATCTACTCATCAAGGCGCATCTATCTGTCCAATCAGAATTCAGTTCCGAGCATTTTTCAGATTTGGCCCTAAAAATTAGGGTTTCCACAAAAATAGGAATTTCTGGAAACTAAAGGCACAGCTGGAAGCTCCTTGCAAAAATCGAAGGTTAGAGCTTTGGATCGAGATTTTTGGCTGGGTAGATCTCCGGGAAACTCAAACCCTAATTCAGGGCTCTCCCAAGTGAACCCGGGAGGACAAAAAAGCAATTTCGAAGGGCAAGACTTTGTTGATCTCAAATTCTGAATGTACTAGGCTGATCAGCTCTCCAAGGCGCATCTTTCTATCCTTTCAGAATTTTGAAATTCACATTTTGAATTTTTAGGGTTTCTCTGACAAACCCTAATCCGGGACCAGATCCATTTTTCAGCACTTCCAGTGGTAAGTCCTAAATCTTTTCTATTTCCATTTGAAGTACTCTTAAAGATGTCTCTCCACACTAAGCTTGAGGATAAGCTTGAAGGGGCTGACAACTTCCAAGCCTGGAAGTATAGGATTGGGCTAATCCTGGAAGAGAATGAGTTGGACTCATATGTGAAAGAAGACATCCCTATCCCATAGGATGAAGAAGCCAAGGCATTGCACAAGAAGAACTTGGTCAAGGCAAAGAGAATCATTGTTGATTCTATCAAAGACCATCTCATACCTCATGTGTCTTCTCTTAAGACACCCAAAGAGATGTTTGAATCCTTGACCAAGCTATTTGAAGGAAAGAACATAAATCAGAAGATGACCCTGCGGAACCAATTGAAAGCAGTGAAGTTTCAGAATGGAGAAACCATTCAATCTTACTTTTCAAGGGTCTCCCAGATCAAGGAACAATTAGAAGCAGTAGATGAAATGGTGGAGAATGGTGAAGTGGTGATGACCACTCTAAATGGCCTACCCAGGTCATGGGATTCCTTTATTCAAGGAATTTATACAAGGAAGAAATTGATCTCCTTCAACAGATTGAGGGAAGAATTCTCTCAAGAAGAAGCTAGACTCATAGCTCGTGAGGAAAAGATGGTAGGAGAAGATCAAGCTCTTGCAGCTCACACCAAGAGAAGCAAAACCAAGAAGGATCACTCTCACCACAAAAGATTCCATCAAAAGAGTAAGAAGGACCTAAGATGCTTCACATGCAATGAGAAGGGTCACTTTGCTTCAGATTGTCCCAAGAACAAAAGGGATAATAACAACAGCTCTAGTAAGAAGAAGAAGGGCATCAAAAGAAGGTTTATGTAATGTCCCTTGTTAGGAATTTTATTAAAATGACAATTTTCCACTTTTTTTCCTTGGTTCGACCTTTGACTAGGTTTGATATCTAGGTCCCAAATTTGCCCCAAATGATCCCAAATCTTCTGAGAATGTATATGAATGATATTAGAACATAAATATGTGTTTCAGGGATTCCTTTGTATCTTTAAAACACTTCTGCAAATACTCTTTCAATTCTGGTCAATGTAGGTAACTTTACTAGTGATTTCCCTTTGACTAGTATTGGTCTCTAGGTCTCAAATTGACTCCAAATTCCTTCAAATCTTCAAGGAAGGTGTATGAATGATATTAGGACTTGAATATGATGTTCAGGGATAACATATGGCCACCAAAAGACCTCTGCAAACTCTCTTAATATTCTGGACCAAGTATGCAATTTTACTAGTAATTTGGGGTTCAAATCCCCCTGAGGTAAGTACTGAAAATGGCTTCCCAAATGCCTCCAAACCCACTCAAATTTATGAACAAAGGTATGTAATGTGTTAATTATGTTATTAAGGTCTCATATGAACTATTAATGGTTTATTACAACTGTTCTCACCCTCTCCCATTCAACTGCAAAAATCACCAATTCGACCCTTGGGGAAATGGCACTATTTCTTCTCCCAATGCAATTAGACTGAGTAAAAACACTTCAAATGCTCAAGTACAGTACATGAAACTTTTAAAATACATCCATGGAAGTCCATTAATCACAAATTCATCATAGAATCATCCATTCATTCGAAATCATCATCAATACATTGGTTCACAACAAGGTAGTGGGGAAATGGCATTGTTCTTCCATTAAAAATGCGATTTATACATTTCTACTTGGAATTTCGACCTGAAACTTTCTGGAGATGAAGAACAGAGTATTTAATTCATATTACAAAAGAAATGGGGCATTAGAAGCTCCCCCAAAGAGTACAATAGCTCACCAAAAACGCCCTCCCTCAAGGATCAAGAATATGCCATCAAAACTGGAAATGGTTGAAGGAGTGAGCTGCAATAGAAGAAACCATGAGCTGCCCTTTAGCTTACACCTGCAAATCAAGACTCCATTAAAGCTCCAAATGAAAGGTCTGAATGGCCTTTCCAATTTCCAACTTGGATGGGAATCTTTCACCCTCGAAATTGGCTAAGGCAAGAAACTAGTCATCCACTAGCCCTCCCTCTTCACAAATGCAATTGCAAATTATACAAATGATCAAAAGATGGTTTCATTCTTTGTTATTGACATTTATAAACTTCTAATTTTCTCCATGGGTCGAATTCCTTCCAAGAGACTCATGCCAACTCATGTTGGGAAGAGATTCCAAAGAACGCCACTTGTACAACAATTCCTAGTCTCCCACTTCCATCAAATCACATGTGGAAACATCTTAGCTTCCCTAACACCCTTGAGCGCCCTCTTGGAGTCTATTTTTAGCCCTGACATGTCATATATTTCATATGTCAGCCTTCAGGTCTGATTTGTGTCATAGGTGTCATATCATCTTCATTATTGTTGTCATAGAGCTAGGGAATCTAGCCCAAGTGTCTCACTAGCTCCGAATTGCCTCTTCCTCTTCCATGGGAGTTACTCTTCCTCTATATTTCGACCTTGGATGAGTCATGCAATGAATAATACCTTTTGGACTCCCCCAAGTATGTTACCATTCACATTGAATTTGAATTGGTGAGAGAATGATGCCAAATGTAGTGGGGAAATCTAGCCATAGGTGGGTCCCATTTCCTCCATGTGTCTTCATGATGAAATGCCACTTTGATTTTCACTTGTATATATTTATTTAGATCATTTATTAAATATTTATGCCATTCTAATGTTCAAACATCATTTATTATCCCCATTATTCCAAATCCCAAAGCTTCCACCCCAAACCTAGGAAACTAGTAATTTTCCTCCTTGGCAATTATTTGACCTTTAGCATCAATTTGACAAACTGTAATGAATAGAGCCAATGTGATTAGGCCATTGTGACCCAATACCAAATTTGGGACATGACAGTTTCATGCTCATGCTGCTGAACATGATGAACCTCCAAAGAAGAAGGCTAGGGCAGAAAGTAGTAGTGATGATGACTCATCAAGTGAAGAAGAATATGTTCTAATTTCTGCTCTTACAGGTACCATCTCCCATGGATGTAATGATTGGTTGATTGATAGTGGGGTTTCCAAACACATGACTGGGTTTAAAGAATCCTTTGTGAACCTATCTGAACATGAATCACCCCATAAGGTGAAAGTTGGGGATGATTATCAATACCCAATCAAAGGAAGTGGTGAAGCCTCCTATAACCTAGATTCTGGAAAATCATTGAAGATGAAAGAAGTACTTTATGTACCTGGGCTCAAGAAGAACTTACTCTCCATCTATGCATTGGATGCAAAAGGTATGAGGGTTGCAGTTGTGGATGGCCAAGTCCTAATGTGGCCAAAGGGAAAGACCATAGATGATGGAGTAGTGATCGGAGAGCAAGAGGGAGGCTTGTATAAATTGAAGGGACAACCTGAACATGCCATGGTACATGAATCCATGGAGCCAAGTGAACTTTGGCATAGAAGACTTGCTCATATGCACTATAGGGCACTTCCAATTGCAAGCAAGGCAGTAGAGGGTCTTCTTGAAATCAAGACCAAACATGAAGGTGTTTGCAAACGATGTGCAAAAGGTAAGAACATTAAGAAGGCTTTCCCAAGCAGTGAAAGCAAGGCAAAAGACATCCTGGAAATCATCCACTCAGATGTATGTGGCCCTATGTCATCCAGCTCCCTGAGTGGGTATGTTTACTATGTATCATTTATCGATGACTTCTCCAGGAAGAATTGGGTATACTTCTTGAAGGGAAAAGATGAGGTGCTTGATAAATTCAAGGAATTCAAAACCTTGATGGAGAATCAAATTGACAAGAAAATCAAGACATTCAGATATAACAATGGTGGAGAATTCACCTCAAATGACTTCAAGAAGCTTTGCAGTGATTCAGGGATTAAGAGGGAGTTGACTACTCCTTATAATCCTCAACAGAATGGAGTTGCAGAAAGGAAGAACAGAACAGTCATGGAAGTAGCAAGGGCAATGTTGCATGACCAGGATCTACCTATGCATCTATGGGCAGAAGCAGTTAGAACAGTTGTATATGTGCAGAACAGAACTCCCCACAAGATATTGGACAACAAGACACCAGAAGAGGTATTTTCTGGGTTCAAGAATATTGATGTCAGCAAAGATGAATATAAGGACAGGTAATCCAGGAAGCAAAGATCAAAAGGGAGCACACTCCAGCAGCTCCTGCAAGGATGCAGATCTTCAGAGGGAGTTGACCATCTTCCTACATTCCACAACAGAAAGGTGTAGAAGAAGCTACTTCAGCAGCTCCTACCAGGAAGCAAAGACTCAGAGGGAGTCCACCCAAACAAACAAACAAAGATAAGTATTTCAATTATCATTTCTTGCCTATTTTGTTTGTTTAATAATATTATGCTTATGTTCCTAGACTTAGGAGATGTATTGTGCATATTTGAATGATTGCATTAATGAACAGTATACTACTAATATGCATGTGATGGGTAAGTGGCTTATGGAACTGTACAACATTCCAGTGCTACTTATCTAGAATGAAACCTCTTTGCTGACATGTTGGGAGTAGTGCAAACTCTTAACAATGTTCTGGTAGAGACTGGAAGGCATCTAGAAATTTGTGGAACATGGATAAATGTTGTATTGAAGCATTGGCTAAGATAACTACATGACTGCATGACATATTTCTTTATGTGTAAAGAATTTGTTCTGAAAATTATGAGATGTTTCTAATCATGCAATTTAACTTGTTTTGTAGGAAAGACCGTATATCTTCACCTACAAAAGGACTACAACATTTGTTCCAGCAAAAAAAGATATCTATTGAAGATATTGAAGTTCCCAGGATCTGGGATGAAGAAATGGAATGCCATGATCTGTAGATCATGAAGAAGATGTTTGGGATGCAGTCCCGAGACCTGACAGGGAGTCATATGTATGCAGATTGAAGAAAGCCTTGTATGGCTTGAAGCAAGCTCCCAGAACCTGGTATGATGGACAGTTTCCTATCTAGCTTGGAATTTACCAAGAGTAAAGCAGATTCCAATCTTTACTACAAGGTTGAGGAAGGGAATCCAGTGATTCTACTCCTGTATGTCGATGACCTATTTGTGACAGGAGATGACAGATTGATTGCAGATACTAAGAGGAAGCTTGCAGTTGAATTCGATATGAAATATTTGGGAATGATGCACTATTTCCTAGGTATGGAGGTGTGGCAGAATGCAGGTGGAATCTTCCTTGGTCAAGGGAAGTACACAGTAGATATCCTGAAGAGATTCGGGATGATGGATTGCCAGGCCATGGCCACACCTATGGCATCGAATCTGAAGCTTCTATGTGATGCTTCATCTGAGCCGATTGATGTCTCTATGTATCGTCGGATGATTGGGTCCTTGATGTACCTGACGAACACTAGACCAGACATTTGCTTTGATGTGAACACATTGAGCCAGTTCCTGACGGATCCGAGGAGTGTTCACCTGGTTGTTGTAAAGCATGTTCTGAGGTACCTGAAGGGTACAGTGGATTATGGGCTCAGGTATGAGGTGAATCAAAGTTTAACCTGCAGGGTTATGTTGATTCAGATTGGGCTGGCAGTGCTGCAGATAGGAAGAGCACATCTGGGTGTTGCTTCAGTATGGGATCAGGTGTGATCTCTTGGTTTAGCAGGAAGCAGTCCTGCGTAGCACTGAGTACAGCTAAGGCAGAGTATGTTGCAGCCTGCTCAGCTAGTTGTGAGGCAGTATGGCTACGGAAGCTACTGTCTGAGTTATTTGATCTCCCGTTGGAGGCTACTGGTATCTTCTGTGATAACCAGAGTTGTGTGAAGCTGTCCAAGAACCCAGTGTTTCATGACAGGTCGAAACACATAGAGATCAAATATCACTATATCAGGGATATGGTGCAGAGAGGAGCTGTGAAGCTTCTGTATGTTGCGACGGACGAGCAGATTGCAGATGTGCTGACGAAGCCACTAGCCAGAGTGAAGTTCGAGTACGTCAGAGAGAGGCTTGGCATTCTTCAGATCGAGGACACTTCGAGGAAGAAGTGATGGACACATTTGCTGAAGCCATTCCAAGCATGTTGGAAGGATGATCCTTCACATGGCTGTGGATGTAAGCGCTGGATAATGGGCATCAGGATGATGTTCTGGTTTCTGCTGGATATGATCAGTTGGATCATTTTTATGTATGTATGTACGCATCATGTTGGATGCTGGATATGATCAGTTGGATCATTTTTATGTATGTATGTACGCATCATGTTGGATGCTAGATATGATCAGTTGGATCATTTATGTATGTATGCATCATGTTGGATGCTGGATATGATCAGGTGGATCATTTATGTATGTATGTGAATCATGTTGGATGCTTGGACCATGTATCTGTATATGTATCAGGTGGATACATTGTATGATCAGGTGGATCATGTATGGTGATATGTATCATGTATCAGGTAGATACTTGGTATGCATCAGGTGGATGCATTGATGATCAGGTGGATCATGTATGATGATATGTATCAGGTAGATACTTGGTATGCATCAGGTGGATGCATTGATGATCAGGATGATCATGGATGATGAGCTTCAGGATGTTGCTCCAGATGACATGCAGCAGGATGTTGCAGTGATGATCAGGATGATCATGGATGATGAGCTTCGGGATGTTGCTCCAGATGACATGTAGCAGGATGTTGCAGTGATGATCAGGATGATCATGGATGATGAGCTTCAGGATGTTGCTCCAGATGACATGCAGCAGGACGTTGCAGTGATGATGATCAGGATGATCATGAGTACATCAGGATGATGTATGGTGAGTATCAGGTTGATACTCTATGGCCGTGGATCAGGTTGTGCAGATGAGCATGTATGGGAGATCCTATAGGTCGGAGTTGTGTACCCGTAATAGCCTGGGATGCTCTTTCGAGACATTGCTCTGGGAGGACATGTAATAGCGCCCTGGGAGATCTCAGGTCGGAGTTGTGTACTCGTAACATCCTGAGATGCTCTTGCGAGGTTTTCTCCTATGGCATGTAATTTGGGCCCTGGGAGATTTCAGGTCGGAGTTGTGTACCCGTAACATCCTGAGATGCTCTTGCGAGGTTTTTCCATGACCACATGTAATTTGTGCCCTGGGAGATTTCAGGTCGGAGTTGTGTACCCGTAACATCCTGAGATGCTCTTGCTATATTTTGTGGTGGAACACATGTAATTTGTGCCCTGGGAGATTTCAGGTCGGAGTTGTGTACCCGTAACATCCTGAGATGCTCTTTCGAGGTTTTGTGGTGGGGTCACATGTAATAGCGCCCTGGGAGATCCTACAGGTCGGAGTTGTGTACCTGTAACATCATGGGATGCTCTTTCGAGGTTTTGTGATGCACGTAATAAGTCCTGAGGTTTCCACAGTATGGCCAGTGATGACGAAGACCTGCAGGTGGTGGGCCTACATCCAGTATGAAAAAGGACTGGCTCTGTAGAACTTCCTATGACGAGTAGAGTCAGAGATTGGTTGAGATAGTAGCAGCAGTGACGATGATGATGAGGATGCATCGATGACGATGATCCAGAGAAGAAGACTTGTCTAGCAGATCTGTGTCGAGAAATACCTTCCTAGTTAAGAGGGAGTGTTGATGTATATGTAACTTCGGAATGTATTTCATCTGTGTATTATATATATATTTATTGTACCCTTATAAGAGATGTGCTATTCCTCTATAAGGAAGTGTCGTCATGTGGATTGACAAGTGTCGCAAGTGTGTGTACTTGTCGATGGGTTATTAGACCACCTTATGGGGTCGGCCCTAATTAATATATAATATAATGTGGATGTATCCAAGTAGACAAGTCGGCCCCAGTAGGTCACTGGGCAAAAAGGTGAGTATAAATAGAGATAGGAGATCTCTATTTTACTCACTCGGAAAAGTAACTATCTCTCTCTCTGAAAAGTGGCGCACTAGTGAGGAGAAAGAGGATCATCTGCTAGGATACTATCTCAGTGTTATTTGGTTGTATTTTGGTTGAGCCATTGCTCTCTCTATCTCTGAGGAAGTTGTGGGGTTTTTCACCTTAGTGTTTTCCCCACGGAAACTCTGTGTCTCTTGTCTCTATGCTTTTGATTCTTGTGATGCTTGTGATGCTTGTCATATTATGATTGTCATGCATTGATATACTGTAGATGTTATTCTCTCAGCAAAGATCCCATAGTATTGTGATTTAATACTAAAAATTTAACAGGAGGGGCTTGAGGGACTGTAAGTGGAGGTCCATGCTGTAAAACAATTTGTTGTACCCATAGAGTGTAAGGGTTTCCGTGGTAGGGTACCTCGTAGAGTGCGTTTCCGGGATTAAGTTGACCCGTCACAGGGTTAGGATGACCTAGATATGCTTGACTCAATGGAGGTTCAATTACGTTGGACGGTCCCCCAACATGGGATAGTCCTGTAGTGGAAGGTATAGGAGGTAAGCAATTTCCAACGAAGGGGCCGATGGGAACTCCTACTGCAATATTATGGTTAAGAGACGGGGGTTTCCCCCCAGCAACAACTTGTTGACCACTAAGTAAAGCTTGACCCAACACTAGTTGTTGATTATTCACCGTAGGATTACTGTTACCTATAAAAAAGATAGGGGGTAAAGAGTATCCTCCCTGTGAAGTTTGGGGTGGGGTAGGAGTAGGTGAGGTAACCATGGTAGTCACAGGTGTGTTGGACTGTTGTCCTTCAACAGGTTTGGTTGTGAGAGGTACTGAACTGGTCTCCTTTCTAGGGGACGTATGTGCAGGAATGGATGGTTGACCAGTTTCAGCACTAGTCACGTGTTGTGTGGATGATTCTGGTGACTCAAAAGCTAAAGAGTGACCTGGGATCTGTTAGTAAGAGTATAACGGTGGGTCTTCTACTCATTGCGAAATACTTTGTCCTCGAATTTCATCACCCCTAACACGTAATCGTTCCAAACGATCATGAGTGGGTGCAAAGATTTCTTCAGGGGTAGGCCAACTGGGTGGGGATGCAATGGAAAAATGGGCCTCTGGGTGGCCTAGAGAAGATGTACAATAAGTTGCTGAAGGACCAACAGCTACTGCGGGGTTGTCCTGGGGTTGATTTATCCATTCCAATAATCTAGGATCTCCTGGTGAGATGGGAGGTAAGTCTTGTAAAGTGGGGATTTGTGCTTCTTCACCCTACGGGAGGTGAGAAGCAGGTGAATCTGGAGGAAACATATGCGCTCCAATATTCAAAGTGGGGTTTTCCACTTCATGTGACCCGACCCTGGCTTGTGTGTCCATTCTGACCCTCGAAATTACCTCCTGGTTAAGGGGATATTCGGGTGGCAAGTTCTGAATCCTACGAGACCTTCTCCAAGGAAAGTCAGCCAGAGTGACTGAAACAAAAGTTTATCCTAAGGCAAGTTAAACAAAATAAGAGCAGACTAGACAAACCCTACACGAACTAAGGCCACAAGCAAAATTATGTTATAAGAGTGGATTCAAAGGTCTGGAACCTCACAGGATTGTCAAGGCTTCGCAAATCGCTATATACCGCAGGGTCCAATAGTAAAACTCGATAAGGAGAATTGGGACCGTACCCTTTCCTGAATACCTGATTACTTGGACGGTACGTGTGTAGTAATCTCCCCGAGTGCTGTTCTTGGTGTGTTGCTCTGCCAAGACGACCAAATGGTTAACTCAGTTGGTTTCAGGAATCCTAGTGGTGTCTCCCAATATACGCAAGGTATGTGGGAGCTCAAATTCGTAGTGGTGCCATCTAATGCACAACCGTATGGCACGATACCTTTCGATATACTACCGAGAACGTGAAACACCTTTTGATAAATGCCAAGTACATGTGGTACTTGGTGGGTATGTGAAAGAGCTCGATATACCGATAAGTACGTCGAATACTACAATACCCCCGGAATACAGTGTTGGAAAATAATGACAGCTTCCACGCTCAATGACGTCGGAACACGTCTCTTACTTACACACAAGTCACTAAAACTTTTACCCTAGTTATACCGTTAATTTTATCTGGATGGTTAGGTGAATGCATGAGGTGAGTACATAATCGTAAACATAATGCAGGCCCTAACTACATGCAAAAAATACACTTTTCTTTCGATGAACTCTATGTATGGGAGGGAGAAACTTCTTTCCAATTTTACCAAAGCAACACAATGCAATGCAATCCCAAATCTAACAAAAAATGACCATGAAGTATTATTTTCCTTTTCAAACGAAACATGAAAATTAACATGACACTACTAAGCCAAATCAAAGCATGTTTTTCTCTTTCTTTTATCTTTTCAATACAAAAATGATGCTAAGGGATGAAAAGAGAGAGTTTCTAAATAGAGTATACAAGCTTTTCACTTTCACTACAATGGCCTAAAATCATAAAACCAAAAGATGCATTTAAATTTCCAAACATGGAACTACTTTTGCAAAACTTGATGCCTATTCGATTTTTTCAAGAAAATGAGCAAATCATAATTCACAAAAAACATAAATAATTCAATTCTCCTTCAACTTTTCCAAAAAATCTACAAATGAGACATTCCAATGCGCATACAATTCTTCAAATGAGCTTGAAAAAATTATGTAAATAAAGTACTTTTGATTTTTCAATGGATGTATCAAAATAGCAATTGATAACAGCGATGCTTTTAAACATAAATACTGAAATGAAAAGATTACTTGCAACACTTCAATAACTCAGAAAATATAAAGAAAAGATGAGCACTCAATGGACTGAAAGTAAACACAAACACTCAAAATAAATCAGTAACAAGCAGCACCAAAGCAAGCAAGGCTAAAAAATGAATGCAAACGAGGTCTGGAAACCGATCCAATACAATGACCAGATCTGGCAAGGAGAGGAGGGAATGCAAGGTTGAGTGGATGCAGGTGGGGGAGACAAGAATGTCCACCACTACCAAATCTCAGACTTGTCCAAGATGGAACCCAGAACAACTCCAAATAAAACCAAACAACTTAGTCACACAAATCAAAATGGGGTCTCTGACTGGATCTTAAATTACAGAGGAAGTTTGCACACAAACCAAAACTCAAATAAAAAATGGAGAAGGGGTTCCTAAATAAGGGGTGCAATGTTGTAGTTAACCAGTGCGAGAAGTGCGTCGGTGTTGCAAGACCAATGAAAGGGTTGCGACGATAGGCCCACAAACAAAGAATAGATATAAAAAATGACACAGTGTCGCTCCGAGTCCACTGACCAGGTGCGACAGGCGAGATCTGAATTCAAAACTGAACCAATTCTCCAAACAATGAGCAATGAAAAGGTTTGAAAATTAGAAGTACAAACTCAAAGGAAGGTAACCAAACTCTTCAAAGTGAATATCTGATGGTGAAATGAGTTTAAGAGGAAAATGAAAAATAAAATGGCTTGTAACAAGAAATCAACTAAAAATGACATTCAAATTGACAACTACAAAACAATGTTCTTCCCTAGTATGGTCGCCAGATTTGTTTGACGGACAATCCACTTGAGCAGATGTGAGCCGAATGTCCCTAGCTCAAAGTGAGTCTAGAACAAATAAACAAGACTATAAACCACTTTCCTAGATCTAGTTAAGGATCAAGTTATTAGATGTATTACCTTAAGTTTGTAGTCCCTTTTCCTAGATGTTGTTCCACACCTCGCGGTTGTCAGATCTAAGCTGCAAGACCTGCCAATATACACAAAACAAGACAAACAAGTAAAAGCATATAAATGATAACAGATCTAAGTAAACAGTTAAGCAGGTAAACTACACAATATCATCAACACAACAATATTGGTGGAAAGCATTTATATTACTTTAAAAAGTAGGGAAAGTACATAGAAGAGAAAGACTACAACTAGAGCTTAACCAAGTAACCCTTCTCCATCCAATCCAATTCCATATCCTCCCAAGGAAGTGTGATTCTCTCAATGGATGAGTAGAGATCTCTCCAAGATGATTTCACCAGCATGTAGACACTATAGACTTCCTCACCTTGGAATGGGAGTGAGCTTCATTTATATAGGATTAAGTGGATAGGGTAGGTTGAGATATGGTAGGAGAGAGATAGGGAATCCTTCCAAGAGGTAGGAACCAAGTGCCAGCTCTCCAAAAAGGTCAGGGATAAGGATCCATGTCAGCTAGCTTCGAGAATGGGCTCGAAGGACCTATTTTTTTCTATTAACTGACATCGTTGCACCCTACAAGAGAGCAAGTTGTGACATTGCAGGTTGCATGAGTGCAGCCTGCGCCGACCTCTCAAAACCTAGTGTAAATGGGTTATATCTCTTCCAGGACAATAACTTAGTCAATGAAACTTTAGGGATGTATACACTGAATCTCATGATGGTAAGATTTTAGGTGTAACAAGGTCTTGAACAACCTATTTCCTTCTTCAATAAAACCCTGAGAGACTCTGAGATAAAGTACAACATATTAGAAAAAAAAGAATACACTCTTGTTAAAGCCCTTAATTTTTCAGAATTTATTTACTAGATTCAAATATTATAGCATATGTTCCTAACACGGTGGTTAAGGAATTTCTAACACAACCTGATAGTGAAGGAAAAAGAGGGCGTTGGATAGCAAAAATCATGGAATATGATGTTGAAATCAGACCTACTAAACTGGTCAAAGGGCAGGGTCTAGCTAGACTCCTTGCAGATTTGAATTATCAATATTTGGGAGTGAACTGCATGTTGAATCAATCATCTCAGGAAAAATTACAGCATGAACAAGAAAGGGATCAGGTTTATCAAAAATATGTTGAATATTATTGGTACAATGATATAGTGTACTTCCTTTTATTTTTACAATGTCCAACAAATTTAGATAAAAGTAAATACAGATCTTTAAATTTGAAAGCTATGAATTATTGTATTTCTCAGCAGACTTTATTTTTGAAAGATCCAGCAGCTATACTTCTCATATGTGTGAGTGAAGAAGAATCAAATGTTATTGCAACAAATTTACATGGAAAATTTTGTGGTGGACATCGTTATTGGAAGGTCACTACCTTTAAAATTTTGAGAGCAGCCTATTACTGGCCGATGATATTTCCATATGTTTATGCCCGAGTAAGAGCTTGTGTTGAATGTCAGAAGTTTGCAAGTAAAAAGAAATTACTTTCTTCGCCACTAAAACCTATTGCAGTAGAGGCACCCTTTCAACAGTGGGGTTAGATTTCATAGGTAAGATAAATCCTCATTCAAGTGGTCAGCACAAATACATTCAAACAACCACTAATTTCTTTACAAAGTGGTAGAGGCAATTCCCACTAGAAAAGCAACTGATAAAGTCATAATCAATTTTTTGGAAGAAAATATCTTGAGTAGCTTTGGCTTCCCAAGAAAACATCTGATAGATAATGCTGTTGCTTTCAAATCGCAGGATATGGTACATTTTTGTGAAAGACATGGAATTCTCTTAAAGAATTCAACTCCATATTACCCACAAGGTAATGGTTTGGAAGAATCCACAAACAAGAATATAGTAAATAGCATTAAAAAGCTCTTATCTTAGAATAAAAAGGCTTGGGACAACAAGTTGAAGTATGCCCTTTGGGATGATCGTGTCACTACAAAGAAAGCCATTGCTACTTCTCCATTTCAGCTTGTTTATGGAACTGACATTTTTTTTTTTGATGCAACTAGGATTACCGGTGATGAATTTTATGCAAGATAGTTTAGAAGAACCCAATGAGGTCCAACGAATAATTTTTTAGATGATTGAACTTCAACAGGAAAGAGAACTTCTTGCTGAAAAAGATCAAATACATAAGGACAAGGTAAATAGATTTGTGATAAAAACGTTAGAGAGGATAAATTTTTTCCTGATGATTTGGTACTTAGATGGGATGCTCGTAGAGATGAAAAATAAAAACTTGGAAAGTTTGATCATTTGTGGTTTGGTCCATTCAAAATTGTCAGAAGCTTGGGAAATAACACATTTGTTTTACAGACTTTGGAAGGTAATGAACTTGTAGGCCGAATTAATGGGCGTTTTCTGAAAAAAAATTATACAAAATAAGATTTGAGGGATATTTCTCACATTGTAAATACCGGTGAGTTTCAAATTAGTTTGAATAAGACTCCATCCTAATGGATTAGCAGTTGTTATGATTCAGTTTTGTTTGAGAGTGATTAGTAAGTATCACTTGGTCTATAGTTCTTTGCATATCCCAAGGAAATACCACCCCCAGATGGAGCCATATGTTAGTCCTAGACCTCTCAACTTTATTTTTCTTATACCTTGTTATAACTACCTTACATTCCTTTTATTTTGCTCTATTTTTTATTGTTTGAATTACCTTTTGAATTTCATTTCTGCATTTTAATTCATGTAAGTGTTAGCTTAGCTCTCAATTTTTTAAACTTTTAAGTGTTCCTTATGTACAAAATGAATTATGGATTAAGTCTTCAATATTGATTATACGTTTTCTACTTTAAATATATTCTGGTAGCGCATCACATCATTTTTATACATATGCGCACTGTCGAATTGTCAAATTGTGATTTGTTCAGATTTAAAGACATATCTTCTAATTATTGCACGTTGTAGCTTTGGGAGTTGTTTCAATTATTCCAGCTGACATTTGGTTATGATTATTAATTACATCTGTAAGAAAAGGTTAATGCCCCATATTTTCATATCTTTCAGATTTAATTCATGTACTCTTCTGATTGGATCTGAAATCAGTCATTTTCGTTTCAAAGGGTTCGATGGCTTCAAGCTGATAAAACATGCATCATATTTCGGTATTTACCTTTTCATTTTCAATTTTCAGATTCAAATATGACTTATGAAAAGAAGAAGTGAGCTGGTGTCCCTAGTGGGAAATTGCTTCGGATCGAGCCACAGAATTCAGATTGGACCATCCAATTTCCATGCTTTGTTGTCAAGATGAAAGAAGCGGGTTGGTTCTCTCTGTGTGAGAGAATTCACAGTCATAATCCATAAGTGAAAAGGAATTTTTCCTTAAATTTTAAAGGGTCAGTCGTGAAATTTAATGAATTCAAATTTCAAGTGACAGAAGAATCCATTGCTTTAGCAATTGATGTCATTCCTTGGAGGTTGTAAAAAATTTCCAGGTTGATAATTGACTTAGGAATCAAACTGGCAGGGCAAGTAGGACCAGCGAGAGACTTTTCATGCTCAATTTCATCAATGGAAAAATATTGAAGCATGTCCTGAGCTGTAAGAAAATCTCAAATCTGCTGGTGATTATTAAACACTTTCCAACTGGTTATACTGTTTAGGATCGAAGGTTTGTACATTAATTCAATAGAAAAAGTATCTGGTGACAAACCTTCTGGAGGTATCATTTTGGATGCAGTATTAGCTAGCAGATCAACATCGAAATTCTGAGATCTTGGGACTGACTTAATATTAAAAGCAGAGAAATAATTAGTTAAGTCCCTTACCAAATTTCGATAATTAAGAAAATGAGGAGATATGCAATGAATCTTGTTTCTTACTGCTTAACTATTATTTCTAAATCTCCATAACACTCAATTACATGGGCATCCATATCAATTGCTTTCCTGAGTCCCTGTACCAAGGCCTCGTACTCAGCAATGTTGTTGGTACATTCAAAATCAAGCCTATAGGAAACCATGATTTTGGTTCCATTTAGATCGATGAGGACACAACCTTCACCAACTCCATCTTTAGATCTGGAACAATCGAAGAACAAAGTCCAAGCATTCAAATCTAACTTAAAATTAGTATTCACACTCTATACACTATGTACAATATCACCTGAGAATGGAATAGATGTAAAATTGACAATCTAAGACTGATTCTGTGCACTCTCAGTAGGTGACAAATATGCAGGTAAGTCTCCAAAAAATGTATCAAAAGTGAAATGTTCCACATGTGAGCTAAAGTATGCAGCAAGCTCACTGGGGTCATTCAAATATGTGACAATTTGCTTCATATAAGGCTCCCTGCTGATATTTATCCTGTTTGGCCTCCCATTGTAAGGAAGCCACAAGTGAGACCAATCGGTTGCAAAGAAGCCCTTAATTTTTTTCGACCAATCTCTGCTCAGCCACACCCCACACATCTCTGGGATATCATCCACAAGGATATCCATAGTTTGGTGGATCTTGGGGTCAGCAGATAAAGTTAACATAACATTCCTTAGTTTCCCTACTACTCTCACTTTTGATTGGTCAAGCTTAACAATTTGAGTAGGACATGGCTCCCAAGTAGCATTTAATTTCTTGCAAATTGATAAGGGCATCATATTGGATGAAGCCCCTGAATCTATAATACAATTATGAATGTTCCTATTAAATATCTCAAAGGTTAACAAAAAAGGAGCTGTCTTTTTTCCAACAGGTTTTGGATTGCTGGTTTTGGTGTATGTCTCCATAGTATTGTTTTCAGTCTCCCTGGGTTTGTTGAAAACGATGCTTTTGGGAAAGCTATCCCTCATAGTAGGGATCTTCAAAAGTTCAAATACAGAGATAGTGGCTTTCATCTTCTTTAAGTCATCAATCAAGTTGTATTCTATCTCAGGAATAAGTGTATCCTTTTGTATGGTTGTTTTGACTCTGTTTGTTGTGGCCATAGAAGTAGAAGCTTCTTGAGTTGGTTGTCCTTTACTCCTTGTGTTGTAGGGGTGTTGGACATTAAATATTGTTTCAGGATCCTCTTATTCCTCAGCCATGGGGATTTCTACAAAGAAACTAATAGTATTTATGTGTTGGTATTCTTCCTCATCTAGAGGTTCAGGATACTGATTCTCCTATGGTTCTTGATCTAGGTGGTGAGGAGAATGATGGGATTCTGAAACTAAGGCTTTGAAGATAGAAAAAATTTCCTCAGAGTTCAACCCTTCTTAAGGATTGGGTGGGACTTGGTTTTCTTGAGGTTGATAGGGTCTTCTAAACGGTTGTCTATTGAACCCACTGTTTGTGTTCTGGTTTGCAGTGTTAGCTCTATTGAGGTCAACCATTTCGTTAGAGATATTCCGGAGGATTTTCTTCATGTCACCCATTCCGAAAGGGTATTTATCCTGTGCAATAGGTTTTGTGGGAACATTGGTTTTCTTACGTGAAGTGGAAGGTTGTTCTGCTAAAGTATCCAGATTATCGTTCAAACCAAAAATATCCTTCTCAACCTAGATGGCCTCAGCAAAGGCCTCTTGCAAGGTTTCTTTGTGTGCCTGTTTAACCCACATAGAAATAAGAACCGGTAAACCTTTCACATAATATGCAACCAAGAGTTCTTCCGCATGAAGGAGAGTAATAGGGATTCTATTTTTTAGATATGAAAATATCTGATTATTATCTTTTACTCTTTCTCTACCTCATATTTTCATAGAAGACAAATCAATTACCAAGTCTTCAGGTGTCTTATCATCTCCACACTTTTGCATGAAGATTTGATCAAAGTAATCCCATGAAGTGATAGACCTAGCTTCTAAGGGAAAGTACCAAATGGATGCTATCCCTTGGAAGGTATATGGGAATAACCTACAAACTACATCCTCAGGGATGACATTTCTAATCCTAATGGCTTGCATAAATGTCTTTATGTGATCAAGCGTGGGTGACTTTTCATCAAGATCGAACTTAGGAAACCATTTTTCAGGATTTTTAGGGAGTTTGTGTTGATCCCCTAGAATAAAAACGACATCCTGGTCCAACCAGGGTCTATTTTGACCTTCAGCCATTGGTGTGTCCTCTGAAGATGAGCTCGAGGATGAATCGTTATCTGAGGATTCCTCAGATGAAGAAGATGAAGATGGAGGTGGTGGAGGTGGTGGTCCACTTGTTGTCACTTATGGTTGATCTTCTTGCGTTTCCCCAAATAATGTGTCAAGGTTAAAAGCTAGGAGCAGATTGTGACAAGGTGAATTACGTTGTTCAGGATTCTGATCACCTGAGTTCTGGTTATTGAAATTATTGATTTGCGGATCAATGTTCTAGTGATCTTGAATTGTTGCTAGTCCTATTTACGCTCTTGAGCGATTCTTTGTTGCAACCTAGCAACACTATTAGAATAACCTTTGATCAATTTCTCAAGTGTCAGGGGTCCCCTAGTAGGTGATATAAGAATAAAGTTGTCACCCCTTCTAGTCTTCTACTCTGTGACAGGGGTGGTAGGAATATTTTGAGAGTTTTGTACTGGTTGTTCTGTGGACGTTGAAGCTTGGGTATGGCTACGTGTAATAACCGGTTCTCTTACTGGAGGAGGTATGCTTAAGTTATGTTTAGGCATGATTAGTACATGGCCCCTCCTTCTAGCGCCATTTGTTGATGCATAGGTTGTGTATGTGCTAGAATAGTCTCCAAGGAAAACAACAGGGGATGAAAACCTAGCCAAAGGATCCAGATAATTCTACGCAAGTATTACCTTATCCTCGAGTTGTTTGGTGTGGTTAACACCCACAGATACAAAGGCCTCCACTGGAACTTGTGAGTTTTTGATCCTAAGAAGGATCTGTCTTCCTGTGACGAAAGACAAGAGTTTTACTAATCCTAAGAGTTAGTCTAACTTTGAAAGAAGAAATCTAATCTAAGTCGGGCCTATTCTAAAAGGAATGATTTGTTTGTGCACACGACAACTTGATCTGAAAATTACTAAATCTTTTCACCAATTTAATAGACATGCAAATTATATCTTGACTCAGTAGCTCAAGATCTAATAAGCTAAAGACATTCAACCAACAATAGATTAAGAATTAAGTGCAGACAAGCCTATCCTATATCTAGAATGTTAATTGACAAATTAAAATTAACTTAATGCTCTCTGTGAATCATTTGCAAAAATAGATAAAATGTTTTATATAAATACATTCATTTAAAACATCAATTACAAAGATCATGAGTTGAGATAAATCTGAACTATAGACCAATGCAAGTTACTGATTGCAAAGAATAAACCGTATTAGTGAATGTATTGAAGCAAAATCACAATCCATCAAAGAAATTTGACAAATTATAACATAAGAGATAGATGAAGAAAACAGACTGTGTATTAAGGCCTACAAAACATTACATAGTCTGCAACAACATAGCATCTCCAGTCTCTTTTGGCAATTCTGTCCCCAAACCATCCATCCCTTGCTATGAGATCTAAAACCCATTAAATAATAATTACAAAGTAATAATTCAGGATCAAATCTCCCACAGAGCAGGGATAATCAAAACTAAGTTATCCTAAAAATGGCCATGAAAAGGCTACCCCTTGGCCTAAAACATCTAACAATCCTTATACATAGGAATAATAAACCAATTCAGATCCCAAACTCGGCATCATACAACTTTAGAAATATTGCAGCACATATTCTCGAGAACATCCTGTCATAAGATGAGGAAAATCAAGATAGATCATGAGCTATTGATGATGGCAGGCAAAGGAAATGTGAAATCCTCCTTGGATTTGTGAGAACCAAAAATATTTTCAAAGATCAAAAAATCAACTAACAGATCACTCTTGAGAGGAATTGCAGGAAACATAGGTGCCAAGTTCATAATTAAGTCCCGAACAATTGTATTATCTCGATCATCGCATTCTTTATCACCTTTCTTCTGCTTGTTGAAGAGGAATCATTCATATGTGAATTGAATCCTATCATCTTCCTCTTCACTCTTTGTGTTGTCATTAGAAACATCAACATCAAATGGTGTAGGAACAGGTTCAGAGTATTCCACTGGCTGAGGCTCTTTCTCAACAAAATGCTTGACACAAATGCCAAAAACTCTCTGCATTTTACTTACAACATGCAATTGTTAGCAGAGATATTAAAATATCAATCAAAAAATTGCATACATCATTGTAAACAAACGGATTATTCATATCAATCCTTATAGGAAATAAAACCACAAGATTTAACATCGATTGAGCATAACTAACTGGTCATGATTGCATGTCTACAATGTGCAGGTTGCAATTACCATTTCTGTGAGGGAAATATGAGTCAATCAAACATCAATTGAAATTTCGCATAAGATCAGATAGACTTAGATGATAACACATACGATTAACAGTCAAATCTGAGAGTATTAATCATTTAAGCAATCATTGGATTCAAAAGACTTCATGTCTGATCAAGCATAACGCAGATGAAAACTGGATTAACACTCGGAAACGATGATCAAAGAACGAAAAATCAAGAAATTAAATCATTCCGCCAGATGCAATCCGGGCTGTCTGATCATCGTATATCAACGTTCGGGATGCGAGATATGGGATACCAAGTGAGGGCACTCGTTATTTGAAAATAAACACACCCTTCCGCAATCCGCATCCCGCAATTGCAGGTTGCGGAACATAAAACACAATGCGTGGTGAAACCATTCCCGCATCCTGCAATTTGAGGGTTGCAAGTTTGTGAACTACTTTTATTTGAAAGACCTTTCCGCATCCCACAATCCACAATTGTGGGTTGCAGGTTATGGAAAGAAAAACTTTTCATGCAATTTTCTAAAACCCCTTTCCGCATCCCGCAATCTGCAATTGAGGGTTGCAGAAAGAAAAGCTTAAGGTGTAAACAAGGAGTCTGCAACCCGCAATTGCGGGTTGCGGGATGATCGAAATTTTTCAACCAAAAACTTATTTCTGCAATTCATAAAAACACACTAAAAATGCATAACTTTTGAGAAGGAAAATTTACTAACTTAATTGAATTAAATCAAAGGCAGCAAAATGAAAGGCAAATAGCCTGAACAACCACAAAAATTGGTTAAGTTATGCTTCGATATGCAATTGGGGTTCCCATATTTTGGATAAAACATGGGATTTGTTGTGCCTACAATAGTATGTCAAAGAACGATATTATCGTGCCTCTACCATTCATCATAGAGAAAAAATATCCCAATCATCGTGCCTCTACCATTCATCATAGAGCAAAATATCCCAATCATCGTGCTTGGAACACCTAGCAGAGCACGATGATCACATGATGTCCTCTGAGTAGAGTGTGATAATGTTGGTT
Source organism: Larix kaempferi (assembly GCA_027924585.1). NCBI lineage: Eukaryota > Viridiplantae > Streptophyta > Pinopsida > Pinales > Pinaceae > Larix > Larix kaempferi. The sequence goes on from BSBM01000030.1 coordinate 9,698,320, forward strand.
AGGACGAATTTCCTTGGTTTTTGGATCTCATCCTTCGAGGATATATTCATGGGATTAGACTATCCTTCGAATCTTATACTATTACTAAGCTAAGGATGATCAATATCCCTTGATCCACTTCATCCTCTCTAGATCCAAAGATCTCTCCTAACTGGTTTAGCCTCCTTAACCTGTGTAATGAACCTCCTAACCATAGCAAATGGGGAAGTATTAGAGAGGTGTAAATTATGGTCTTAATATTCTTGAAGGAGCACTGAAGGAGAGCTGGAGGAGTCCTACTCAACAATTGAGTAAGTTATTTAACACCATGTTATGTAGTTCTTCATGGCTTTCTGATTAATAATAAATTATCCTATTCTCCCATATTGTGTTTTCTATGATTTTATATGCAATATGTTGTAGATTAGATATAGCTTAATGAATCTATTTTCTTGGAAGTTTTATTCCTTTGTCTTGTTTCACAGGTTCAATCATTGGACATCAGGCTTGGAGCAAGCACTTGGGAAGCTTAAAGCTTGGAGGTAATATCTAACTCTTCCTCTTTTTTTCCATGCTTAAATATTCATGTGTGAACTAGATCTAGGAGTTTAGAAAATCACTTATTTGCTTTCTATCTTGGGTTAGGTGTATAGGGACCTCATTAATCACAATAAGAAGATTTAATTATCCGTAGAAAGAATTCTCTAGTACACTGGTGGATTTGGAGCTACGTATTTTGAACCGGTCAGGCACTAAGCTTGACCAACCATACACGGAGCTTGACCTAGAACTACGATTGTAGAATGATTCGGCATTTCTCAATTATGCCACTTTTTACCATCTTCTTGTATACTCCATTTTTGGCTTTGGCATGGAGTCTTGACTCATGCAATTTTGTAATCATTCCCAATTTTGAATATAATGAAAAGGTTCCATTTTAAACAGTCTCATGTATTTCATCAATTTTTTATTCTTCATGAAAATATTTTCTTCTTATGTCTGTATTACTGAATCCAAACAGATACTCTATGTTCTATAATATATCATATGTAGCATTATTATTCAACCACTTAATGTATGCATGCACTTGGATTTTCCTTTTTCTACGACATTACCAACTTAGCACTTGTTCGGATATCCATCATCTATTTCGGGATACATATCTATTTCAGGATCATCTATTTCAGGATACATATCTACTTCAGGATCTTGCATGATCTATTTCAGGATATGCAGTCCAATCACCAGTTTGATGCCTCCAGCACCTTATCCACCTTCTTCTAGCACCCGGGAGCCACTTACCACAGAGTTTTAGCCCTCCCAAGCTGAAAGGCGCCCTCTTCTCACCTACTGCCAGAGAAGGGCGCACTTGTTCACCTACCACTGCAGATTCACTCCAGTTACATTCAGTTAGCTCCGATTCTGATTGATTTCACTCCGATTCTGATTGATTTCACTCCTGACTGACTGTTTCACCTCCGATTGACCTCCAGTTCGATTAGGTGACTTTTTCTGACTCCAGTTACCCTCCCATGCACCCCCACTGAGCCTCCAGATCCTATATCAGTGCTACACACTTCAGTTACATTTATTATGATCAGTTAGACTCAGCTTGACACCTGGATGACTGGTTGTTGTGATTGATGAGCAACACCGATGATTGATGAGGACTCCTAGATAGAGTCAAGCTACTCCATTCAGTGATTCGAATGACCTCCTTAGGCAATTCGAATTGCTCTGTTCATTGTGACAGTTTGTATTGTAATTCATTCACCCTTTCTGGGATAGAGAGAACTGTTGCATGTTTTGCACAGTTTTGCACCATATTTTCTATGTTCATCTGTTGTGATTGATTTACTTGTTCATTAGATCTGCTGTGACTAATTTTACATGGTATCAGAGCCATTGCAGGGACAAGATCTCTTTTCTACAGGTGTTTATACAAGAAGATTTGACTGAATTGCTAAAAATTGCAAAAAGTTTGGCATGAGATATCTCAAGGGCATTCGCTCCTGTGCATGCAAAGCTTGAAAAATACTCCAATACCACTCCAGAAGCTTGAGTTACCACATAATTCCTGGATCTGATACATTGGACCTATTCAACATTGCTTGAAATCCAATCCCAGGTGTGATGCAACTCTCAAAGGGTGGATTGTTCGACCTTATTGTGGTTGTTTTTATGTGATTTGCAGGTTTATTGTCTCCTCCAATTGCATTCGCTACCTTCTGCATGCAAGCATTTCTACAGCAATTCCATTCGCTCTAGTCTGCATGCAAGCTTCCTCTTCATCAGTTGACTCAATCCTTGCAATGGAATACTCTTCTTCAAAGCCTATCCTCACCCCATTCAATTATTTTGATTGGAAAGATGATATGGAGATCATATTACGTTCAAAAGGTTACTACCGAGTCACTCTTGGTCTTGAATTGGAGCCAAACAATGTAGCAGAAAGAACTAAACACTACAACAAGCTTGATGAAGCTTACGGTCTTCTTTGTCTCTCCATCTCCAAGGATCTTCACTTCCATCTCAGCGGATTGAAGACTCCAAAAGCCATATGGGAGCAACTTGAGACACTATTCGGCAAGCAGGATGAGCTTAGGGCTTTTCAATTAGAGAATGAATTGATTGGCCTTAATCCTGAAAATTTCGAGACCATCAATGAATTCTTCACAAAATTCAAGAACTTGAACTTGCAATTGAAGAACAGTGGTGTTATCAAAGAGGATAAACAGTTGATCCTCTCCATTCTAAGCAAGCTTGGGAAAGATTATTCGGTATTTGTCTCCACTTTCAATTCCGGTCGGCTAACTACCCCGAATTGGAAGATGCCTACCTTGAATGCCTTCATTGAGTCCGTTACGAAAGAGCATGACAAGTTGATTCAAATGGGGTCCATAAGCTCCAAAGATTCAGCCCTATTTGTTCAAGGACCCAAGATCTCGAATGGTAAAGGAAAGCTAAAGAAGGAGAAGCCCAAATTCGAGCCTCACAAGCAAAAAGACAAAGGCAAGCAAACGGATGCACCATCCAGTTCGAAATCCAAGCAAAAGGGCAAAGAAGGTAACCAAAAATCTAAATGTACTTATTGAAACCGTGGCTTTCATCCCGAAAGTTCATGTATGAAGAAGACTATAGATCAAATGGCCCTACTTTTGGAAAAGAACAACATAACTCTTCCTGACGGTGCAAGGAAGAAAGATCGGAATGATGATCATGAAAGAGGACAAGCACTCATGGCAACGGTTTCGAAGCCCTCAACTCTCTTGATAGATTCGGGTGCATCAAATCATATGGCTGCAAATATTGATTCTTTTTCCTCATTCGATCCAAACAGCTCCATCCCCATCCATTTGGGAGATGACTCAAAAATTTCTTCAAAGGGCAAAGGTACGATTCATGTAGATCATGGATGCTTTCAGAATGTTCTCTATGTGCCTTCCTTAGCTTCGAATCTCCTTTCTGTGTATCAAATGACACACACTGGTGATCCAAAGAAAGTCACATTCAGCCCTAATACAGTTGAAATTTCTGATATCAAAAGTGGAAGACTAGTTGCGGTTGGAAAGGCAAACCACACTGCAAAATGTTATGAGTTTTCGCACTTTATTCCGCTTGCAAAGCCCACTGCTCTTCGCACACATGGTAATGAGGTTAGTAGGATTTGGAATGAAAGATTTGGACATCTAAATTATAAGTATTTGCTGCTGCTATCAAATAAATCCATGGTTGATGGGCTTCCACAACTCCGTTCCTCGAAGGGAATATGCACCGGTTGCATTATTGGGAAGCACCCCGAGCACAGATTCGACCGCGGCAAGGCTAGCAGAGCCTCTACTATTTTGGGATTGATCCATTCTGATATTAGCGGTCCGCTGCCCCATATGTCATTAAATGGTTCAAGGTATGTTTTGACATTTATTGATGATTATTCTCGCTTTACATGGGTATTCTTTCTCAAAAACAAGTCAGAAGTGCTTGGAAAATTCAAGGATTTTAAGGCTTCTGTTGAGACCACCACTGAGAGCAAGATCAAAGCTCTTAGATCTGATAATGGTGGGGAATATATCAAGTCCGAGTTGCTGCAACTTTGTGCCCAAAGCGGAATCAAGATCCAACATACAGTTCCCTACACACCCCAGCAGAACGGTGTAGCGGAAAGGAAAAACCGGTCACTGAAAGAGATGGCTACATGCATGATTGAATCAAAAGGTTTGGCTGCAAATATTTGGGCTGAAGCAATCAATGTTGCTGCATATATACAGAACCGAGTTCCACATTCATCCATGAAAGGTATGACTCCTTTCGAAGCATTCTTTGGTCACAAACCGGATGTGTCAAATTTGAGAGTTTTTGGCTCTACTGCATGGGCTAGAATTCCTTCTGAGAAGAGACGAGCTTTGGATCCACAAAGTATCGAGTGCATATTGATAGGATATGGGGAAGAATCAAAAGCATATAAACTCATGGATATCAGATCTAAAAAGATATTCATAGAGCGCAGTGTGCAGTTTGAAGAACCGCTTCAAGAATTGCAACTAGTCGAGGAAGAGACTGCCGATTCACCGCCTTCACCAGAAGAAGATCCGTGCAGCGATAATGAAGGTATGAGTTCTGATATTTCTGATATTTCAGAAGCATATGATGATCATGAAATATCAGGTTCGGAATCCGACCATTCAGATCTCCCTCAGTTACCAAAGTGGGCCCAAAACACTCTACAATCTGCTGGTTCTAGTCTTGGAAATCCTGCTGATCCGAGACGAACAAGAGGAGACTTTCAAAGGGCAGGTATGGCTCTTTCTATTGCTGATCCATTTCTTCCTGAGATTTGTTATTTGATGGCTGGTTCAGATCCCCAATCATACTAATCAGCCATCGAGATCCAAGATGGAAAGAAGCCATGGATGAAGAGTACAGTTCTCTTCAAAAGAACAATACATGGGAGCTAGTTTCTCTTCCACCTGGAAGAAAATTAGTGAAGTGTAAATGGGTCTACCGTACTAAAGTTGCTGCTGATGGCACTATCAGCAAATATAAAGCAAGGTTGGTGGCAAAAGGTTTTTCCCAAGTCCAAGGAGTGGACTACACAGAGACCTTTGCACCGGTTGCAAAGATGGATTCCATCCGCCTTGTTTTAGCTATTGCCGCATCCAAGCACTGGGAGGTGCATCACATGGATGTGAAGAGTACATTTTTACATGGAGACCTTTCTGAAGAGGTCTATATGCAGCATCCAGAGGGTTATACATCAGATCCATCATTGTTTTGTAGATTGAAGAAGTCTTTGTACGGGTTAAAACAGGCCCCAAGAGCTTGGTACACAAAGATGGACTCCTTCCTTCTTTCTCAGAATTTCCAAAGATGCAAATCTGATCCAAATGTCTATCTTCAGCGAGTTAAAGGTAATTTGTTGGTTATTGTACTTTATGTTGATGATCTGCTTATTACTGGTAGCACACTTACTTCAATAAACAAGCTAAAATCTGCCCTAAATCTAGCTTTTGACATGAGCGATTTGGGCTTGCTGAGTCACTTTTTGGGCTTGGAGATAGCTCAAAATTTCGATGGGATCACTATATCTCAGCAAAAATATGCTTCCGACCTGTTATTGAAGTTTAATATGGCTGAATGTAAGGCAGCCCCGTTCCCATTCCTCTCAGGAATCAGTCTTGAGGAGGGAGATTCCACACCGCTTGCAGATTGCAGTATGTATCGACAGTTGATTGGTTCACTACTTTATTTGACACATTCACGGCCTGATATCTCATATGCCGTGAGTGCCGTGTCAAGATATATGCAGCAGCCACATGAGCTTCATTGGCGAGCAGCCAAGCGGATCTTGCAGTATGTGCAAGGTACGAGACAGTTTGGCATACATTATGCTGCAGATTCTGAGCTAGATTTCATTGGTTTTACTGATTCAGATTGGGCAGGTGATAGCATTGATCGGAAGTCCACTTCCGGTTATGTTTTCATGATTGGTCATGGTGCTATTTGCTGGTCCAGCAAAAAGCAAGCAGCCATTGCACTTTCTTCAGCAGAGGCAGAGTATCGAGGGGCAGTCAATGCCTGCATTCAGGCAGTTTGGTTGCAGGGTATTCTTTCCGAGTTTGGTTTTGGTGGCACTACTTCGACTGTCCTATTTTGTGACAATCAAAGTGCTATCAAGATCTCCACAGATCCAGTTCAGCGGCAGAGGACCAAACACATTGAGATTCATATGCATTACATTCGACAGTTGGTGCACGACCGCACCATCATTCTGCAATATTGCCCTACTGATGAGCAAATTGCAGACATCTTCACCAAGAGCTTCACTGAGAAGAAGTTCTCTTACCTCCGTTCACTGTTGGGGGTGAGCTCCATCATGGTGGAGACAGATTGATTCATTATTATGCTTTAGACTTGAGGGGGGGCTTTCTTCCCACTGGGTTTTCCCTCTTTCCTCACTTAGTTTATTTTCAGCATTTTTTGGATTATTGTATTGGGGTGACCTTTGGTCTTAGTTACCAGGGCCCCACATTATTTTAGTTGGCACATCATAGTCTAGCTTGAGGGGGGGTGTTCGGATATCCATCATCTATTTCGGGATACATATCTATTTCAGGATCATCTATTTCAGGATACATATCTACTTCAGGATCTTGCATGATCTATTTCAGGATATGCAGTCCAGTCACCAGTTTGATGCCTCCAGCACCTTATCCACCTTCTTCTAGCACCCGGGAGCCACTTACCACAGAGTTTTAGCCCTCCCAAGCTGAAAGGCGCCCTCTTCTCACCTACTACCAGAGAAGGGCGCACTTGTTCACCTACCACTGCAGATTCACTCCAGTTACATTCAGTTAGCTCTGATTCTGATTGATTTCACTCCGATTCTGATTGATTTCACTCCTGACTGACTGTTTCACCTCCGATTGACCTCCAGTTCGATTAGGTGACTTGTTCTGACTCCAGTTAGCCTCCCATGCGCCCCCACTGAGCCTCCAGATCCTATATCAGTGCTACACACTTCAGTTACATTTATTATGATCAGTTAGACTCAGCTTGACACCTGGATGACTGGTTGTTGTGATTGATGAGCAACACCGATGATTGATGAGGACTCCTAGATAGAGTCAAGCTACTCCATTCAGTGATTCGAATGACCTCCTTAGGCAATTCGAATTGCTCTGTTCATTGTGACAGTTTGTATTGTAATTCATTCACCCTTTCTGGGATAGAGAGCACTGCTGCATGTTTTGCACAGTTTTGCACCATATTTTCTATGTTCATCTGTTGTGATTGATTTACTTGTTCATTAGATCTGTTGTGACTAATTTTACAGCACTTACCAAGTGCGAACATAATGAATACTTGCGGCAGACATCTTAACCACATACACATTCTAAGCCCACACTTAAATCAAATCCCCTTGAATTCCTTAAAATGTATCTTGTTGAATTCAGGAGGTTCACATAGTCCTTGGGGGACTAGCCAGAAAAGCAGTGATTACTTGTTGCATTAGATGCACCTAGATTGTCTGCATCTTCAACACAATTCTAAGGATATTTCCTTACCCATGCCTTGTTGCACGTGCTTCTGCTAACTCTGCTCCGGATATTTCTCACTGTAGTCTCTTTGAATTTGATATCCTTTGCAAAATAAATCTTCATCCGGACAGTTTTATTCTTTTTGATAGTACATGGCTTTGTGTCCAAAACCATCACATGCATAGCATCTCATAGTCTGAAAATATTTTGCAATATGTCCAAAACAATTGCATTTGTCGCACTTCACCCTATTGATCCTTCTTTGATTAGTATATTGAAAATATTTGTAGTTGAAGGATTCATCATACTTGAAGGACTTAACATGATTTTGACAATGTTCTCTATCATAGACCTTCTTTGGTGTCTTTACATAACCAAGACTTGTTTTTCCTTTTGGTGGTCTTTGATCCTTCATACTCTTGCTCAGTATTGACATGTTGTCTTTTTACTTGTTCTACACTTCATCCTCATATTTTGTCTTGTCTCTTTCTAATTGTGACCATATAGGATTGTCTCTTACAAAACGTACTTGTTTCTTTCCCTTTATCTCAATTGGATTATCTTCTAGACGAGATATATCTTTGTCCTTTTCTTCAAGTTGATTCATCATATTCTGATGTTCTGCGCCAATTCTTCCAGTGAAGCTTTCAATGCAAATTTCTCTTCCTCAAGTACTTGAGTTTTTCTTATGCGCAACTCAGTTGAATCTCATAGATCGTTATCTTTTCACGAACTTCTACGACAAAAGATTCCTAACATGGTCTGTCCTGTTCCACGTACTTTGAAAATTGTTCCTACAAGAGTTTATTCTTCTTATTTGACTTATTAATTCATCCAGGGCACTAATCAATTCACCTTCCCAGTCAATATATGCAATTTATTCATCATCATCTGATTGACTGTCAGTCTTGAACTCTGCAACAGATTATGGAGGTGTGACGATATTTGGAGGTGTTTTGAATGATCCACTGAAGAAATACTTGTCTAGTGATCATGGTTTGTTCTGTGTAACTAGAGTGTTCTTAGAAATGTTCTTCTTTATTTCATCCTTTCTTTCTTCTACTACATGGGGCATGAAGTGTACTTATTTAGATTCTTCATCATAGTCACTTCCTTCAGACGCATTGCTTCCTTCCTTAGTATACATACTCTTCCTTTGTTTTGGAATCCTCCGTTTATTTTCAGGTCTGTGTTGTGAGCATGCAGTTTTCCAATCATATGATCTAGATTCCTCATCACTATCGCTTTCTCCATTTTCCTTGAAGGGAAACTTTGAGGCATAGTGACCTAATACTCCACATCTAAATCATTTGAAGAGTAACATGTTTTTGTACTTACCTCATCCTCTTTTCAGCTTCTTGACAAAGTTTGATTATTCGTCATTTGGTTCATCAGAATAGTCTTTGTCATGATCATGCTTATCCTTTCCTATGGATTTAAAAGTATCTTCCTGTCTGATGGGATTCTCTTTGTTAGTTCTCATCTTGTATGCAGTGAGAATCCCTTAAAGCTCATCCTTCAACAGGTCTTCAAGATTAGCTCGATTTTCTAACACAGACACCTTCGCATCGAATCTTTGAGGAAAAGTCCCCAATATCTTATGTACCACTGATTCTTCATCTAGTGTGACCCCAAGACTCTTGATAGCATTGATTATATCATCTAATCTTAAGAAGTAATATGTAATGTTATCTTTATCTTTCATTCTCATTGATTCAAATTCCCTAGAGTAGTTTTGCAGCTTTTCTTTCTTTACCTTATTGTCTCCTTCATAGCTACCTCTGAGTTGGTCCCAAACATCCTTGGCTAATGCATAGTGCATAAATTTGACAAATTCATCACTTGTCAAGCCACATAGCAAAGCATTTATGGATCTTGCATTGCTTTCATAGATTCTCCTTTGCGTTGGACTAACTAGCACAGCTTCTAGGACATCATAACCATCCACAATAGATTGTCGAAGATATGCTCCCAATGATTGCAGATAAACTTCCATACGAACCTTCCAAAAAATATAATTAGTGTTGTCAAACCTTGGTGATATGTTGGTGGAAATACCTTCTTCTTATCCATTTTTGCGCAATTATCTATCTTCCATATGTTAATATGTTACTGAAGACACTTTATCTAATACCAATTGTTGGAATCGATTTAATACTAAGAGGGGGGTGAATCAATATTAGTGCAGTTATCACCAATTTTTATCTTCTTTAACAAATTAGCCTTTAATTAATCTTTATGTTCAGTTATGCATCAATAAATAAACATTTATTCATATATGTACCAAGAAAAAGAACACATAACACATATGATTTTTACATGGAAACCCAACCGGGAGAAAACCACAAGATGCTTCTTTATAATGAGAAACAATACATTCAAGGAAGCACAACTTCCTGTGTTTACCAAAACTAACTAGAAGGAGGCACCAACCCCCTGGTTTTACATACATTGACTTGAAGGAAGCTACAACTCCCTACATTTATCTATCACCAACTTGAAGGAGGCTACGACACCCTCTCTCCTTGTTGTTTTATAGGCACTGACCTGAAGAAAGCTCCAACTCCCTGTCTCCTCTCCCCGTCCTGCCGCCCTGATGTCCACTATATGATTTTGTTTTGGTGAAATTGAAATCCTCACACTCTTAAGATATTCTTATGATAATTATACTACACACTACCTTCGTATGCAATAGATTCTCTTTCACTAAGCTTCATACATCACTTGACTTCTCATTCCTCTCAATTCACACTTTTGTTGATGTCTTACTTCATGTACCGTGTGCTATTTGATACTACAGTCTACGTTGAGATATGAGTTTTTGTTCTGCTATGGCGCTACTGCTTTCACCAACTGATACAATCATTTCAATTGATAGTTTGTTGTTCTGAAATAATGCACTAGTAAGAGATGGAACTACGCACTTACTGATGTGTCTGTTCTAGTTAAGTGCCACAATCTCTTAGAAAATATATGACATGTTGTGCGGTAAATAATTCTTCCTTTAGATTCAACTCACTTGTCTTAGATCATCCACATCATGATGTGCTCACTGGATCTGAATACTGCTCTGTCGTAGTGCATCAAATGGAGTTCTCAACTTTGCACACTTTCACTTCTACTTATATGCATCAGCTAGACATATGTGCATAATCTGATAAACTTTGGTTCTATCTCCACGCTTCGATCTTAACAACATCCGTGACTATAGGAATGCTAACTGTAATACCATCATTCAAAACATCGAGCACTTGCACATTCTTCAGTATTTCTTTCTTTCAGTACTTGTGCATCTGCCATATATCTACAACGTCATTCTAGGCACCATTAAAACTTCATTATGTTGCATGTGCGCAGTCATCTCCAAATTAGATCATTTTGTTTTGTCCTTGATCCATTTGATGGCTCAAATATCAAATTGAAACTTTCACTTGAATCTCTTATGATCTCGCCATCACGCTTACTTCAAATATCCAACTTTCATCTCTATTTATACAAGTCCTGCACAGATTATATATCCAAATGTTGGTTGTGGCATCCCTTCTTCCATACTTCATGGATTGTGCATATGCCACATGTCATCTTCTGCGCTATTGATGTGTCATTCTTAGTGTGTCTTGTGTTGGTCACTATAATTTCCTATTAATTTGAGTTAATAAACAGAGTGCTCAATATAAATGATCAACCGAGGGAAGTCTGATTATTTCAAATATAATCAAGCAAAATATATGCATAAACATTTCAGTAACTGATGAATCAATGAGAAATTACCCAACCTATCTAATTGCTAAGTCCATGCTCTGCTTACTGCTCAATCCAACTTCAATTACTAATTTAGTTGTTCAAGATTAAGAGGGTTGCAATCCTTCTACAGTATCAGTTGTGGAATTAATTGCTTCAAGAATAAATTAACAAACTTGCTTTTGCAAGAAGTTAAATCCTAAATCAACATTATAAAAGAGATTCAATCTGCAATTGCAATATGCAACCATGAATAAAATCAATCTTCTTTCTACTATTTTCTTCTATATTAATTACCAGTTCAACCATTCATCAAAGGAATGAAGCATGCAATGATATGCAGTAGCAGAGCATAGTTGTATCAGTATAATAAATAACACACTTGCAATAAGAAACCACACATTACTCAGTCGATTGTTTCAGCAATCAGAAAAAAATCCATAAATGGGAAATCCTATTCTAATTACTCACACTGTTTCAACAAAGAAAAATCAGCAATTAAGAAATCCTACGCTTAGTAATTAATTGTTTTAGCAATGAAATCTAACTAACAAATCCACACCAAACAAAATAAAAGAATTAAACAACTAACTAATTCAGAAACTCTGTGAGAAGGTGGGCCCTTTCCTTATAACATAGATGTTGTTGAAGGCTACCAGACTAACTCAGCAGGCAATGAATCAGGAAAACATTGCCTCTTTCATTAATGAATAAGTACAATTACAAAAATCCCCACTCCTGTTACAATTCTTCTCAGAAAAAATAAGCCTAACCTTTTGAACCCTCTCGTCTTTCTATATATACTATATAAGACAATTAAGGTCCTCTCAATTTGGGCAGCCATGAAGATCAAATATATTCAGGCTTCCAAATCAACATGTTTAAAATAGAAACAGTTATGTTCATAATTACAATTGGGAGAAAATCCATTTCATAGGTGTTAATGGTATTTGCAGATCAACTGATCCAATACTAAACGAGCCTCAGTAGGTCGCATGGATAGATGCTCGATCCGTTCCTATAACAAGATGAAATAGAGACCAGAAAAGCGTGACTGATAGCCACATACTCCTTTGTCTACATGTCTTAGAAAGTTGATACACCTGTATCTTATTACTTCTATTGATCCTTCACAAGTCAGCACAATTAGGAATAAAACCCATTATCACAAGTAATCTTGACGCATTAAATACAACAAAGAAATAATGAATTATACCTATCTGAATCCATGCTTTTCCTTATAAATATAATGAATTTAGTTACAATGATTGGGAAAAACAGGGAAAATGATCTCAGAGAAAGTGAGCACAAAGGGGCATTTCTAGCACCCAACATCTCCCCCCAATTGTCCAATTGCATGTCCTCATGCAACATCCTCTAGCTAATCTGAATCTAAGTCTGACTTGAAGATTTTCCTGTGTATATTGGTGAATTTGAAAGATGATTCGGGCTTCTCTCCATGACTTAAAAACCCATTACACGCAATCAACTCTTCCCAACATTTATTTTCTTCTTTCTTTGTCAATTGATAGATGCTCCTGTATTTCCTCTTAGGAAACCATAGGAGTGGGAACCTAAATCTTAACCCTATCCATCTTGGCCCACATGTTTGAATACACTTCACATATTCTGGCAGTCGATACAAGGCATATTTAAAGTTTTCGAAACAATAAGGGTCTCTTGTTCTTAAGGGCTCAGAAGAGGCCTCCCACCTCTGCTTGTTCCCTTCCACTACATAGGGTTCTTGTTGTGAGATCATTCTAACACATCTGGATATGATTCCTTATTGAAGCACCGCCGTATGATCATCCTTTCAAGGAGAGGAAAGGTGCCTTTTATGCCTTGCAACAAGGGTCATAGGGGATCGAGGTTCACCCCTTATCCAGAGAGTAGAAGTATATTCATTCTTTTGGATAGTCTAGGAGGAATTCCACCATTTCATATGATTTGTAACAAAATAAGTGAAGTCCCTCACGTGAATATCACTTATATGAGGAACCAGGATTAGACTGAAGGTCCATAAAACAAGCAGTCTCTTCTCTACTCAATAGTTCGGGGATCATAAAATTCTCTTTTTGTGCCATAGTTTAAGTAGGTTCTCCTTGTGCTACTTTTTCTTGTGCACCAACAAATTCTCCTTGTGTTGTTGGTTCTTTTGTTTCAGCAGCTTCTTCTTTTGGAATCAGTTCAGGGACCCCAACATTTACTTCATGTGCCACTAGTTCTTGTGTTTCAGTGGCCTCCATTTGGATTGTCGATCTTTGTGTTCCAGCATCCTGTCTTTGGGTTGTTGTTTCTTTTGTTTCAACACCAACTTTTTGGGTTGTTTGTTCCTATGTTTCATCACCCTCTCTTTGGATTGCTGGTTCTGGAACATCAGCAATTTCGTGTGCAATAGTGTCTTCATATTTCTTACCCACAAATTCTTGCTTGTCCAAGGTTGAAGGGGCTACTCGTTTGTTCTGATTTTTCTCATCCTCCACAATTGGCTCTGCTTGTGTTGTTCCATTCTCTTCTTGTCTTAATTGTCCAAATCTCTAGGCTGAAATTCCCATGATTGTAACCTTGTATCCTAACCTTTCAAAAATTTCCCCACATTCTGGGCACACAAACTCATCATGATCCTGATTTTTTGAGATAGAGGGTAGATTTCTCATTTGATCAGCGACTTCGGCCAATGTGCTCAATATTTGAACTACTTGCTTCTTTAAAACTTATCTCATCCCTTGCAGTTCCTCCCTTAGCACCTGCACCTCCTGTTTCACCAGGTCATTTTCTACTTGATTTTGACCCTCTCTTGCAGCAGGTTCTTGTGTATTGGTAGACTTCGAGATTGAAGTTGGGATATCCCCTGGTTCTTGTGTTTCAAGGGGCGATCGAGGTTTTAAAATTGGAATTTTGAATTATTCCTTGGTCACTTGTGTTGCCTCTGCTACTAAAGAGGCTCGGGTCTTCTTCTTCTTTGATGAGTTGGGCGACTATTTCTGGGTGCGCAATATCTTCTTATTTTTACGTGGCACAGGGGGAGTGGAATATTCTAGGGAAGGAAAAGAAGAATCAGCCTTTCGTGATGATTCTTCCCTTAACCTACTATCTCCTTCCCTTGTTTCAGCATGAAATTCAACCTCTTGATTGTGACCCATCCTTGTTCAACAAAAGACTCAATTTCCTGAATTATTCTATTATGACTTCCAGTCACCTCCCTTATGGATTCTGTTTGTTGGAATGGGATTTTAATAGGCTACTAGGGGTTTAAGTTTTGAGCCTTTTTTGCAGTTACAACTCCCTCTGCAACCCTTTCCTGATCATTATTGGCCTCTTCAGATTCTTTGTCCCCCCCCCCAAATAAATTTGACAGGCTCCACTAGTCTTCCTCTTCACTGTTATCTTCTTCCTCTGTGGCCACATGGTCTACCATAGCTCCAGCAACAAATTCCCCCCAAGACTGATGTCTTCACTCAAGGGATCTCAATATTAGCAGTTTAATGAGACCATGGTTAATGATGGAGGCTATACGATGATGAGACCTCCTTTCATAATGTGCCATGTTTTGCAGGGTCTTCATAAGATAATTAGGCATGTTTATTAATGTACCATGATGCAGGTGAGAGATAAAAACAAATTCATAGGTATAAACTATGCAGTACCTACCTTCATAGGTGATGTATTTCTTTAGAAAAACTGCAACCTAGTCCCATGGGTGAGGAAGAAATTCCAATGTTGTTCTGCGTCCCTTTGGTTGAATGCTTTCTCTTGCTCCAAGGAAGTCGTCTATTGCAGTTAGGTTGGGCCTCTTTTGGCCGAACCATCTCTCCCCAATCCTAGGAAATCCTGTGACTTCTGCTAAAAAATGCTCCGAGACGTCAATCCTCAGCCCACGAACCTCTAAATGGTATCCCCTCAAATTCATGGAAAATTGCAATGCCATTTCTTTGTTAAATCCATTCAATCTTTCAAAATATTCCGTCTAACCTGCTTCTTCAAAGATGTTTAAAACCTCTCTCTTTCGGTGCAAAGCATCCATGGTTTCAGGTTCATGTCAGACTGCAAAACCCCTCATAATGCCTTGCTTCTGTAGTCTCTGACAATGCAAGCAAAAATTTCCCAATTCGGATGTCGGAGTTGGAGCATGCATAGACAACAATGAACAATGGATATTTCATTGGCTATTTTTGGAAAGTTGGTGTAATTATGGAATAGGCTCATGCTAAAAGTTGTCACACAGATTGGATGAGATGGTAGTGATCAATAAGTATGGGAGAGGGTCGTGATATGTCCTTCCGACTGGACAGGTTGGTTAAAAGTTGTTTATATGGATATGCAAATGTAATATAATCATGATTACCCCATCTATTTCTACCTAGTCATACTCATGATTAGAATTCATACCTCTACGCTTATCGTGATAGATCATCAACATATGAGGTGGCCTTCCTTTGCTTGTCAAATCAATTGCTGGAGATGTCCCTTCGCACACGACCTCATAAACATGGTTTTCCGTTATCCAATAAGAGAGTTGTGGATGAAGGGCTGATACAGGGTTTTGGTTTTCAGAATGATGATACACCTGGAGACTCTGCTGATATGATTATTGAACATAAGGATGAGATTGAGATAAATAAAAAGGCTAATATGGATCCCTCTCATGAAAAAACTCAGATTGTTACTAAGGGTTCATCAAAACTAGTTATGGTTTATCAAAGACCCATGACCCAACCTGCAAATAAGCTAAGATTGAATATGAGGGCTATTCTAGACCCTAAAATTAATAAAATTTAAACTGTGAATGTTCAGGACTCGTCAGATGAGGAGGATCAAAAGGAAAAAGTGTTAGAATCTACCTTGAATGAAGTATTAGACAAAATTGACCAAAGTTTAAAGAAAATTCCTTACCTTATTGTAGATGATCATCTACTCAGTTCTGAAAATGAAGACCCAGAAAAAGGAACAAAACTGGAGTCTTATGGTATCAAAGGGAAAGTCATTATGGAGCCTGAATTGGGAAAATACTGGAGGAAGGAAGTCAATTTGGTTAAGGATAACTCTTGAAATAATATTGATGAGGACTCAGACCTTCTAATTAGATCATTTGAATTAGAGAAACAAAAGAAAGAAGCACATCAGTTTAAACTTCAGAATGAGCATGTAAATCAAATAAATGATGGTTTTCTACAGGCTAACAGAATGTTGAAGCAGGATCTCCAAGAAGTAAACAAAAAATATTCAAAGATGGAACAGGTTGCAAAAGAAGCTGTAAAGAGGAGAAAAGTGGCACAACAACAGAAAATTGAGCTTGTTAAAGAGAAAGAAGAGCTGGAAAAGAGGTTGACTCATACTAAAAAAGAATGCAATCGACTCCAGAAAAAGGCTCATGCATTGGATGGTCTTGCTATGTTGGTTGAAGCAGCTAGGCATATATGATTTAGCAGTCCTGTTTGATGAGATTTAGAGTTACACATGGTAGAATGATTTTGGTCAAAGATAACATCTGTTATTTAGTTTTGATTGTATATAGTTATTTTCTATCTTTAGTATGATTCGATTATAGAATAGTGGATCCCAAACAGTTGCCTGGTAACTATTCTCCTATAAATTGTAAAATATAACCCAAAGTTAAGGGATGAATGGATGAGGGTCGAGAGTATGTTTAGATTTTTTTTTGGTAGACTTATCTATATTTCGCTAATATAAGGATATATTTGGTTATGTAATTCATTGTTGTTTAAAATTGGGAGTCAATTTTTAGCCTTCATATACTTAGATATTATGTGGTTCTGTTTGAACTTTTGCATATACTTTTTATCTCTATTTATGTTTTCTATATGGATTCCTGTAAATGCAAATGGATATTTATGTAGAGATGTTTGAAAAGTGTTTTTAAACATCAGAATTGCCATGATGGAAATTTTACAAATTGTTTGTTTCTCTTGTATCATTTATGGTATTAAAACCTAAATTCCTCTTTTGTATCAGTCATTTCTTTTCATATTGTTAAGTCACCATTCATATACTTAATTAGCAAGAATCCGATGTTTTCTGATTTTTCATTAGTGTGTGATTCTAGAAAGATATTGCTTTTCAATCCCTCGGAGTCATCAAGCCATGAACAAAAACCAATCCATAAAAATCAAGGTGCCTAAAACCTGACACCCTATAGTCTAGTTGAAGACATTAGGACTAATAGTGTGTATTGATTTCTTAGTATACGTATTATCCTGAGGGTCTTCCATGTAACCTGGACACCAAAATCCATCTCACACCATGCTTTTTGGATCCTTGAGACATAGTTCATCACGATTTGTGGGTATGTTAGAGAGCAATTATCGTGCCTTTACCATTCGTCATAGAGAAAAAATATCCCAATCATCGTGCCTTGCACACCTAGCAGAGCACGATGAAGTCCCTTTATCGCATTGTCCTCTGAGTAGAGCATGATAGTGTTGGTTAGGACGAATTTCCTTCATTTTTGGATCTCATCCTTCAAGGATATATTCGTGGGATTGGAATTTCCTTCGAATCTTATCCTATTACTAACCTAAGGAGGCTCAATATCCCTTGATCCACTTCATCCTCTCTAGATCCAAAGATCTCTCCTAAGTGGTTTAGCTTCCTTAACATGTATAATGAACCTCCTACCCATAGGAAATGGGGAAGTCTTAGAGAGGTGGAGATTATGGTCTTAATATTCTTAAAGGAGCACTGAAGGAGAGCTGGAGGAGTCCTACTCAATAATTGAGTAAGGTATTTAACACCTTGTTATGTACTTCTTCATGGATTTTTGATTAATAATAAATTATCCTATTCTCCCATATTGTGTTTTCTATGATTTTATATGCAATATGTTGTAGATTAGATATAGCTTAATGAATCTATTTTCTTGGAAGTTTTATTCCTTTGTCTTGTTTCACAGGTTCAATCTTTGGAGATCAATCTTGGAGCAAGCACTTGGGAAGCTTACAGCTTGGAGGTAGTATCTAACTCTTCCTCTTTCTTTCCATGCTTAAATATTCATGTGTGAACTAGATCTAGGAGTTTAGAAAACCACTCGTTTTCTTTCTATCTTGGTTTAGGTGTATAGGGACCTCATTAATCACAATAAGAATATTTAACTATCCTTAGGAAGAATTCTCTAGTACACCAGTGGATTTGGTGCTACATATTGTGAACCGGTCAGACACTAAGCTTGACCGGCCAGACACGGAGCTTGATCTCAAACTACGATTGTAGAATGATTTGGCATTTCTCAATTATGCCACTTTTTACCATCTTCTTGTATACGCCATTTTTGGCTTTGGCATGGAGTCTTGACTCATGCAATTTTGTAATCATGCCCAATTTTGAATATAATTAAAAGTTTCCATTTTAAATAGTCTCATGTCTTTCATCAATTTTTTATTCTTCATGAAAATAGTGTCTTCTTGTGTTTGTATTACTGAATCTAAACATATACTCTCTCTTCTATAATATATCATATGTAGCGTAAATATTCAACCACTTAATGTATGCATGCACTTGAATTTTCCTTTTTTCTGCGACATTACCAACTTAACACATACCAAGTGCAACCATAATGAATACTTGCGGCATACATCTTATCCACATACACAGTCTAACCACACACTTAAATAAAATCCCCTTGAATTCCTTAAAATGTATCTTGTTGAATTCAGGAGTTTCACATAGTCCTTGGGGGACTAGCCAGAGAAGCAACAATTACTTGCTGCATTATATGCACCTAGATTGTCTGCATATTCAGTGCATTTATGAGGATATTTCCTTACCCAATCCTTGTTGCATGTGTTGTTCATACTAGCATCCATATCGCTCACCTTCACCATCTTACACATCTACTTCTTCAAAGTGGCTTTTCTATACTTCTTCAAATTGTTGTAGGAATGCTATAACCACTTTGACATCAGTTGATATCAATGACTCAAACTAAATTAGTTGACATCCTCTATGAGATTAGTTGGCATCAATGACAACCAAAGTTCAACAATTGCAATTGTATCTCCTTGATGCAAACTAAATAGTCCTTGATCCGATCAAAAGAAAGAGGTTCCGGAGAGATAAAATCTTTCTTTATCTGCATAACTTGACTTTCATTCACCTTATTGAAAAGGATCTTCAACTTATTCCAGATGACATGAGTATATTCGATCCCACTTGTGTGAAAGTTACTCTCCCTTGAAATGTAGGTCATGATGACCCCAACAAATTCTTCCTTCTTTACTTCGATGATAACCTTAGATTGGCATATTTCGTATTAGCAATATAAGTCTTCATGTATTTCAGCAATCCTTTGTTGTTGAAAAAAATATCCATATTTGTTTCTGAGATTGTATAATTATGTCCATTGAGAGAAACATGTCCTATCTTGGAAGTAATCCTTCTAATAAAAAAGATATGATCCAAGTTCACGAAGAGGTATCAATCAACAAATATCTCATCCCATATTTAATCAACCTCATATCCAAGACAACATGACTTTTAGAAAACAAGGCTATGTTAATACTGATAACTCTAATACCATGTTGGGAATCCTCTTCTCCTTGAACTATATACCAAAAGAGAAATGACAGAAGGGAACAATATTCGAAAATAAAATGAGGTGTCTAAGGAATCCATTAGAGCACTTACACACAATGCATTATGGTTAGAACATCGCAATGCATATTTGATATAAAATAAATATCATAAATTGTACTTGGAACAACCCATAGGGTCATTATTTTAGAGTATCTAGATCTAACAAACTTCGTTGAAGTCAAGAAGGTCTTGTCCACAAATAGGATTCTTTGGTGCTAACCATTTCAACAAAATACGTGACATTGCAATGTTTTGCCAGCTATTGTAGTTGAGCCAAGCACGACCTCGTCGAAAATTGAGTCGATTCATTGCCTCCCTTAGTCGGTATTCTAATCACTGACTCATTCGATCCTCCAGGGCACTGGTCCACTGGTCAAATGTTGTTTATCAAGAGATTGTCTACAGAAGATCCAAGGGTGTGACGAACCTTCCAGACCTTAGGTTTCGACAAAAAAAACATATTTTTGAGCCTTATATATAGGAAGCATAGATATTACCTTCACATTCACAAGATCCATCATTCATTTTGAAAGAGATATATGATTAGCAAGAAAAATCCCCTCAGTTTGTAACATGTCACATTTTTGATGACTTACAAAGATATTTTCTTCTTGATATTTCTTGATATCTTTACCCAAATTACTTATGGTTTCCTCAAATGTATTATCATATATAGTGAAATCATCCACATATACTTTTACATAGTCAAGTGTCATGTTACAAAATATATCAAGAACAACGAACCTAAAAGTGGTCAGTGCATTACAAGTTCAAAAGTGAATACTTGATAGGAAAATTTCCCTATGGGAAGGTGAAGGTAGTATTATTGTGATCCTCAATGGAAATCCAAATATGGCTCTACCCACAAAACCCAGTGAGGAAGGAGAAGTACTTATTCCCTACCAATGTTTTAATAACTTGATTTTGTGAAATTATATGTCACAACAGATCTAAAGAGCCGAGGATACCTCACAAGGAAAGAATGAGCAGAAAATTTGAAGAAGAGTGAAAATTGCAGTAGAAAAGTTCAGAAGAATAATAATGCAACAAAACTCAGATAGAATAAGAATCATATCACATGTTCCAATTATCAGTATAATAAACAATGATTCTATAATGGAGAGAATTTGGATCATGCAGTAGAATTCGAACCTGAGTTGGTATAGCATAGGGATTATCACCACTGGAGTGCTCCGAAAGACTCAAAGTCAATTGAACTGAACCTAAACTCAGCTAACTGAAGTCACAATTAGTTAACTATCTAAGGAGGGTGCAATAGTGAGTCTGCCATGCATGCTAGTCAGAAAAGGGCGCATGAGGCCACAATCAGTGGCATCTAGATCTCTAACCCCCGAAAAGAGTCATATAACTGAGGTGGACTGCACTGGAACACTCAATAGGCTCCTATAAAATAGGGAACTGACTGAAGTGGTCCTAAAATTATGCATGCAGGGCTCAGAAGGTGGTAGATGGATCCTGGATGACATCTGCACACCACTAGGGGGAAAATGACATCATCAGCAACAAGGAAAAATAAATAATGCTAGGTAGGACAAGGATGGAGTGTTGAAATATCCTAACACCCCCCCTTAATCCATACTTTGCATCCTGGGCCCTGGTTACTAAGACCAAAGGTCACCCATATAATCAAATAAATGATAAAAAATAAAGGATTGTCCATGAACCAAGGAAATGGGGAAAAACATCATGGGAAAAATACCCCCCCTCAAAAAGAACAACAATAGGGAACTAAAAGAACCTTCTTGCTAGGCAGAGAAGGAAAACAATTTCCTCAGTGAAATTCTTTGCAAAAATATTGGCAAGTTGCTCCTCTGTAGGATAGCAATGCAGGTGCTAGATCTCGATCTGCTCCTCTGATGTGCCTCCCACTGTGTAGAGGTTGTATTTTCCAAAAAAAGTCTTTTAGGAACCCTTCTTGCTACTAGAGCGAATGGCTCATTGTGGTCAAAATCATGAGCCTTTGATTACCTTTTTTTAGACAACCGATATTGTTTCCTGGTTGTAGATCCCCCATGGAAAGTCTCTCCAAGAGATTTTGGATCAAACCCCCACATCATGCAGAACCTATCTGAGAGAAGTGGATATGCATGAAATAGTGCAAGTTTTGCATGATACTGAGATCAAATGGTTCTATGGTCACATGGATCCCCAACTTTGTTCCCAACAGCTATAAGGACTTTGTGAGCCCATATTAGCGTTGGACATGGATTGGGAGTATGTGTTGGATTTGGATATGAATCTAAATCTAAATCTCCTTGAACTTTATTCTCAACATCAAGATCTTGATCCTCATCTTCATTAGAAGAGGTATCACTCTGATCTTCATCAGATTTTGATGGGGTAGGAAGAGAGTATGGAAAAACATGTGAGAATTCATATTCCTTGGAGGCATGGTTTGCAAACCCTATCGCTCTAATCTTCCCAGTGGAGATCTCTGCAATCTCAATTGTGCCAAGACCAAACACCACTTTCTTCGGTGAACCTGTGTGAGTTGTCTGATATACAGACAAAAAAATTTCCGACAAAGAAGGAACAAATAGAACATTGTTGAACTTTCCATGCGCCATATGTATTGTTCCCTTCCCTTTAGCAAATATCTGAGAGTTGTCTCCCATGTGAATAATCAGACCATCTTTAAGATCTAGAGAAGAAAATGATTCTCTGGAGGCAACCATGTGGTTGGAGGCTCCTGAATCTATGAAGAGGGCTTGTAATTTTGAAAATCTATCCTTTAGTGCATGACAAATCTCATGACCATCAGACTTACTTCCAGAATCAGTCTCTCTTGCACCTTTTTGGAGGTCAATGTTGTGTTGTTCAAGAAGCTTGGTCATCTGATCTATCTTCTTCTGCATGCAGGATCTCTTTTGGTGGTTTCCTTTCTTGCAATAGGAAGACATGGATTTATCAAATCCATTTTGTTTTTCCTTCTTAGAGATGGAGGATCCTTTTGATGGACTTGACTTGGAATTCTTCTTGGGTTCAGATAAGTTTCCTCTTATCCTTGCCTTTGTGCTTCCCCTTCTCATTCACACTTTTTTCTTCTCCAACCACAGGCGCTTGATCTTTGGAGGCGTGCAAGGTGCCCATTTGTATCATCTTATCTTGTTCTTGGATGAAAGATTCAGTGAAAACATCTAAGGATGGAATCTTCCAACCAAGGATTGACATTCACCCAGAATGGAAGGTAGAGACAAAGATAGAGAACTCAGGACCTAGCTTGCTCATAATGGATAGCACCAACTTCTCATCCTTCTTCTCAATTCCATGCTCCTTGCATTGCATTACCAGAGATTTGAATTTTGAAAAGAACTGTTGAATGGTCTCAAAACTGATCGGTTCTAGAGAAATCAACTCATTTTCTAGAATATGGCCTCTTAGCTCATCTTGTTTTCCGAAGAGGTTATATAACTTCAATAATAACTCTCTTAGAGTATTCAATCCTTAGGTGTGGAAGAGTATATATCTGGAAACATGAATACACATGAAACTAGATGCTTCATCCAATCTATTCAGATACTTGGTTTTCTCCACAGCTGATGTTGGTTCGGGATCCTTCCCCATTGTCACCCAAACAATGATTTATTTCGCAATACCATCTACATATCAACCCTCCAATCAAGATAATTGAAGGGTGTCAAGATCTTGGGAGAGAGAGGAGATTTCGAATTTTCCATTAGAACTACTGGAGCGAATACAAGGTGAAACTACTGCTACTGTAAAAATAACTATTGCAACTGCAGAAAATTACTTAACTACTGCAACGGCAGAAAACTGTTGTAACTGCTGCAACTGTTGTTAGACTACTATTGAGCATTTCTTTAGGAAAGTAGGCACTTTTATTCGGATCCTTCACACCTGGCTAGACCTCATTGGATTTCTCCAATGAATTTAATGTAATGGCACCAGGATTTGCTGTGGAAATCGAGAGGCTTCTGGTGCACTAACGAAAGCATTTTCTCAACCTATTCGCTCAAATGGCTCTGATACCATGTGAAATTCTATTTCATATCAGATCTAAAGAGCTGAGGATACCTCACAAAGAAAGAATGAGCCGAAAATTTGAAGAAGAATGAAAACTCTAGTAGAAAAGAGCAAAATAATAATAATGTAGCATAACTCAGATAGGAGAAGAATCATATCACATGTTCCAATTATCAGTATAATGAACAATGATGTTACAATGGAGAGAATTCGAATCATGCAGGAGAATTCGAACCTCAGTTGGTCTAGCATAGGGATTATCACCACTGGAATGCTCTGGAAGACTCAAAGTCAACTGAACTGAACCTAAAATTAACTAACTGAAGTCACACTTAGTTAACTGACTATGGAGGGAACAATAGCGAGTCTTTCCTGCATTCTAGTAAACAAATGTCGCATAAGGCCACAATCAGTGGCATCCGGAGCTCTAACCCCCCATGAGAGTCAGATAACTCAGGTGGGTTGCAACTGAACACTCAGTAGGTTCCTATAAAATAGGGACTTGACTGAAGTGGTCCTAAAATGATACATGCATGGCTCAGAAGGTGGTTAATGGATCCTAGATGAAATTTGCACACCACTAGGGGGCAAATGACTTCATCAACAACTAGGAAAAATAGATAATGTTAGGTAGGACAAGGATGAAGTATTGAAATATCCTAACATATTTATGCAAGTTAGAGGAAAATGTCTTTTAAAGTGACTTTATTGAGTTCACAATAATAAATACAAAATTTCCACTTCCCAATCTTATTAGGAACAATCACTAGTTGTGATACCTACTGACTATAAGAAGTAGGATAAATGAAATGGAATTGACCAATTTCTATAGTTAATCTTCCAATTCCTCTTGCAATACAAGATTCATTCACCCTTGGTGTTGAAAAAGAGTCTAGGACTCATCCGTTATGTAAATGTGATGAGTACAAATGTCAAGGTGGAATCCTCTAATGTCATTATATTTCTAGGAAAATCCACCACTATGTTCGTATAGAAAGGAAATAAATTGTTCTTTTTATAAAGGATGTAGGCCATAAATAACACTAAATGTTTTCTTGAGGCTAAGATATACACGTTTCCTAGAGGATCTTACTAGTGTGTAAAGTGGATTTGACATATAGTCTTATTTTGAAGAGATAACAACAATCAAACAATTTTCCTAAATGTTCTGATCCATAATATAACTGAAAATGTGAGGGTTGTTTATTGTAATGAACTAGGGTTTATGATAAAATTGTCGATCATATAATCATTAGTCTCTTCCTTACATAAAATTTGGTGAAAGGTGAGTATTTCTGAAGCTTTCTCTTCATCATTGTCCTCATTTCCTACCCAAAAGGTGTATAATGATTAGTGTTGGTATTGAAAGGAGGGTATACAGTGAGTTTCTTTGTGGAGTTTCCATAGGAGAAAATAATGTCTCTAGATATAAAAGCAATATAGGCATCAACAATGGTAACCCCTAACGTTTAATACTGGTTGCAAAACCATTACATATATTGGACACTCCCATGAATCAAAAAAAAGTACAATGTATTCTATTCTAGGATCTTTAAGTTTGAAAGTGGATCGATTAGCTAACTAGAGCATAATAGGATCTTTTTTTAATTGGATGATTTAAGAACTTCCATGGTTTCATTTGTCATAACATTTATGGAATCACCTAGGTCAATTAATGTATTTTAAATATGAGTATTCTTAATCTAGACATCAACAATAGGGATCTGAGGATCTATGTACTTGGTAATGAAATTATTTTGAAGTATTGGATCTTCTACTTGACATGCCACATGGATGGTTAAATGGTCCTTGTTCTTCCTACTGTAACATATTAGGCATAAATCCGAGATAAAATTGGCAAAGATGGGGACATTCTTAATTTCTTGGAATAAAGGAATTTTAATACACATTTTGTTTAACTCCCCTAGAAATTAAAATTTAGGTTGGGAATAGGGTTTGTATAAAATTAACCTCTATAGATAGGGGGGGAGTTGTGAAACACCAGACTGTTGTAGTTCTAACTGTTATGGGGAATAGTCTTATGGTGTATTTGGTGGATGAGCAGTAGATTGATTTTCTGCGAGATGTTTCCTAGTAGGCTTGGAACTTCCTCCACATTATCTTTCGTGAGAATCAAAGAATTTTTATTATTGATAACTCATCCTTATCTTAAGTGTATATCTTGGCAACCTACATGGGAAAGGACACAAGTAGGAAAGTTAGACAATTTAGTGTTGTAAGTGGATTGAGTTATTTTATTATTTTGACTAGCAATTAGTTGTTCAGGAAGCTATGGTCTAGGTGGAGTAGCATGCCTCTATAATTTATGCTTAAAATGGTTGATCTCACATCGGTTGTAGTGGTTAAAATGTTGACTATCAACCATGAATAAGGATGCCCAACATATTGGACTCTTCCAAAAACTCAGTGGGAAAAAGAGTTTTCAATTTATGCAAATTAAAGTTGATTAAAAGCCTCAAAGATATTCCCCCCAATGTTTGAGAAGTCAAGATTTTAGTCTCTTGATCAACTTGGGATTAGGTTTGATATCCATGAATCATTTACAAGTACTGAGAAGGTTTTCCATGTCATTGAAAAAAAATAAGAATGATTAAAGACAAGGTTTATTTCCTTGTAAAATGCCCTTTAACAAATAATATTAGATGTACTAAATTGATTTATGAAATCCTAAAACCATTACAATCGAATTAAGCTTAGGAGTTTTATTGTGAATCTAAACTTACGTAGTAACAATTTTCTAAATCAATAACTTTTTTCAATTTCTTAATTCTATTTATTTACCTTATTTTCTTCTAAATAAAATAAATTTAAAAAATATGAAAACACATCATTATCAATAAAATTATTTAAAAAAATAAAAAATAAAAACATAATATATAAAATTTATATTCTTAATAAAATCTCTTAAAAAAATTTAAATACTACTCATAATAACTTACTATTACTTATTGATGTTATTTTGCTGCTAAGCTATTGTGTCAAAATCATGGAATGCTTATTACTTAATATTATTATTTTGTTAAGCTATTATGTCAAAATCATGGGTAACTTACATTGGGCTTTATTTCGACCCACTCATGAAATACTTGAACCTATTAGTCAATACAAACCTCATCACCTTGTTATGTATTATTTGATTTTTGCCTCGAGAAGCACTCTATAGCCCAGTATGAGGGAGATCTTGTAACATGTGAGTGTTTGTCGAGTAACAAAATAATGCAAAGTAAACTAAAAAGAATAATACAAAGTAAAAAGTAATAAATATTATGTGAGTCATAAACAAAAAAGAATAATACAAAGTAAAAAGTACATATGAGACTTAAACTAGAGACTTTAAAACTTAGGATTAGGTGGTAAATATTATGTCGGGCATAAGCAAAAAAGAATAATACAAAGTAAATATGAGACTTAAACTAGAGACTTTACTTTTTACTTTTAATACAAAGTAAAAAGTAAATATGAGACTTTAGTGTGTTTGTAGAGTTTGTGGAGTAACAAAATAATACAAAGTAAACAAAAAAGAATAATACAAAGTAAAAAGTAATAAATATTAAGTCGGCCATAAACCAAAAAGAATAATACAAAGTAAAAAGTAAATATGAGACTTAAACTAAAGACTTTAGAGCTTAGGATTAGATGACTCAGGTATTGCACTCAAAGTGCTATTCAAGAAGAGGTTTGCACCTTGGAAAATTTGATCTTCTCAGAGCGCTTGATAGAACTTAGGATTTGGATCTAAACTGATATATATATATAATTTGATACGTTCATCCATTCTTGTTAACTTGATTATTTATTATAATCCACGGAAAAAACACTTTGTTTTTGTTTTTGTGTATATAGAGATGATATATAAATAAATTACGTTATACCATCAAAACATAAATGCACATACACGAGATGATGTTACTCTAGCTATTTTTCACCATGCAGTTAGAAACAATTTTAAGTGTCGTATTTTGAGAAAATAAAAGTATACATAATTTTGTATTACTAATTTATTAAAATATACAACGTTTTTTTTTTCAATGATAAGAGTTTATAAAAGTTAAGTTTTTGTATATAATTTTAAGATTTTTTATGATATCATAATCAAACTCGAAGTATATTAATGTTGATGACGAAATCCCTTACGATGTCTTTATTTATTATCATTATTATACATTGAGTTTTATAGTCAAACTAGAAGTCTATTATGAATGTCTTTATTTATTTTCATTATTATAATATTATGTTGATGATGAAATCTCTCACAATGTATTTATTTATTATCATTATTATAAATATAGACATTTTTAAATTGTAAATCATAAATTTGTTTTTTTATTTATGAGTTTTATTTAAAAAGAAGATGAAGATGAGTTTTTAATTAATTAATAATAATTTTAAATTATATTTTAAAATAAAAAATAAATTTGAAGTTAAATATGCAAGTAAATCACAAAATTAATATAATAAATCTTTTATTTGTAATTAGCGCAACCATTTAATTTGTGGTCGGTTTCATTAGATACTCTAAAATTAATGCTCGAAATTGTACATTAAATTTTTTTCATTGCATAAATTTAAAAAACATGTGTTAAATATTTATATTATCTAATCTAATTTAATTTTGAGGATAACAATATAAAATAAGTAATAAAACCTAATAATTAAGAGATACTTAAAGAAGTTAAGACCACTAAATCATAAACCTACTCGTATGTCCAATTATTAAGAACTACTGTGAAAAAAAAAGACCTACATAAGAAGACAAACTGAAAATAATTATTAAAAAAAAACCTAATATTTAATATTTGCTACTCCTTTTTAATGGAGCTTATGACTTTACATAAGAAGACAAATTGAAAATAATTGTGAAAAAAAACCTCATATTTTTTAATAATTGACATACCAAATATTATTGGTGAAATGTTTTGAGCACGTCATGGGAAGTATCATCCTAGTAGGTTTTCCTATAGACGATGACCAGCATTTTCGTTATGAACAAAAACATTTGGAATGCTCAAATGATTATTCACATGATAAACCAAACATGTCTTTCACGCGGAGTGGGCAGCTTAGATTCCATTTGTGTCATATGTTGTGGGCAACTTAGATTCCATTTGAGAGAGAGAAGGGCTGGTTGATACAGGGAAGGTGGACTTAAAAAACCCTCGAAACTGATGTTTACCATTATCGTGACCATCGAAACTGATGTTTACCATTATCGTGACCATAAAATACTTGGGTTTTTATTATTCAATATTTTTCAATTCTGCATCTCCTTGAATCGTTCGAAGGAAAAAGTGGAGAGAAATAAGACCCACATGCGACATGGACAATAATTCGTTAACCTGTCCGTGCTCCCCACTTCTCCGCTTACAATACCCTACCCACTTTATTAAATAGTCGAATAAACAATCCATAGTCGAAGTCCAATTCTACCCATACCCCACTAGTTCAAGCTATAATATAATTTTGCTTTAGTTTAAGTCAGAGGTATAATTGAATTACAAAAAAATTGTCACTATCTCCTCTCGCTTTCCTTCTTTGAAAATCATGAAGAACGAGAAAAATTTCTTTCCACTAAAACGACGCCGTTTGCGGTTAGCAATAACGCTAACTTGGAGTCTAAATGCGGGAGGCTTTCGTCGTTGATTTATTTGGTGTGTTATTGGGTATAGAATTTGGCCACAAGAAAAAAATAAAATTAATTAATGATATTTAAATTTTCATAATATAATTGTCTTTAAGCTTTGAAAACAGTGAATCTATTTATAAATTCAAAATCATAATTTAAAAAAAACCCAACGTCATAACCCAACATCATGCTCGATAACAATTTCCAGTCGTCGATTTTTAATAATAGCGTAGATCAATCAGCATATATAAACCACGCGCAAAACAATATTTTTTTTTATAAACAACGCGTTAAACTTACTTCTATCACTCCTGACCAATCATTCCTAAGGCCATGTGTTATACACATCTGACCAAGCGTTGGAGGCATGAAGCAAGGGACTGATTTCAAACAATCTACAGAGTTCTTCTGAGTTCTGTCTATAAATAAGAACCAGTTCAATATACAGAGCAGTTCTGTTTTTTATAAGAGACTCTGCAACTTAACTTCAGGCAGTTTATTAGTAAGTAATGGCTGTGCATGGTTTGACTTACAGAAATTTCGAAGAAGCCCAGAAATTAATTCATATCAGAGAATTTGATCCAGAGAAAGATGTCCAGAGAGTAGAAGAGTTGGAGTCACAATGTGAAGTAGGGCTGAGTGGCGGCGCCCAGCTTTACACAGACCTCTTGGGTGACCCCCTCTGTAGGGTTCGCAACAGTCCTGCTTATACAATGCTGGTACGTTTCATAACGTTCAGCCTCCATCAATCTGGCAAGCAAAATCCATTAAAAAAATACAAGTTTTGACCATAGAAATCAGTACAAATCTTATATTTTGATAGCTGGAATGCAAATAAGTATATTGACAATTTTGTTTTGTCTAAGGCAGGTTGCGGAGTACGGGGCAGAGAAAGAGATGGTGGGGCTCATCAGAGGTTCCATTAAAGCAGTTGTATGCGGGACTAAGCAAGTGCGGCCTGGAGAACAGCAAATACCGTTGTTCGCCAACGCAGCTTACATTCTTGGTCTGCGAGTCTCGCCCTACTACAGGTACTAGATTTAACAGTTTGGTTATTATGATAAATGGTAACTCTTCATTGATGTTTTCTTCAATGATTTTACAGGCGTTTGGGGATCGGGCCGAAGCTAGTCCGAAGTATAGAAGAGTGGTTCAGAAAATACGGTGCTGACTACGCGTATGTGGCCACGGAAAAAGACAACGAAGCGTCCATAGGGCTTTTCGTAGAGAGATGCGGGTTCACCAAATTTAGAGCCCACTCCATCTTAGTCCACCCCGTCCATTCCCATTCCAAACGATCCTCGATTAGTGCAAACATATTCAAACTTGACCTTGCACAAGCCGAGAGTTTATATTTGGAATGCATGGGAACGGCGGAATTCTTCCCCAAAGACATGAACGCCGTGCTGAGCAACAGGTTGAGCCTGGGCACTTGGGTGGCCGTTCCTCAGGCGGAACGATGGCAACCCCCCGGCCGATACGGTGCCCGTCCTAGTGGCTCTAATTCTTGGGCTGTTATGAGCTTGTGGAACACCTCGGAGGTGTTCAAAATGACTGTAAAGGGCCCGCGCATGGCTACGCGTGTATATGCCGCTACGAGCCGGTTTTTGGACTGGGCGTTGCCGTGGCTCAAAATCCCGTCATTTCCGGACGTGTTCAGTTCCTTCGGTGTGGCTTTTATGTATGGACTGCACGCGGAGGGCCCGATGGGCGGAGAGCTCATTAACCATCTCTGTGGCTTTGCTCACGATTTAGCAAAGGAGAAAGGGTGCCGACTTATAGCCACCGAAGTTGGGGAGTGTGCCCCCTTCAAAAACTGCATCCCTTACTGGGATTGTTTCTCTTGTCTGGACGACGTCTGGTGCATCAAGAAGCTGACTAGTACTTCTGCCAGTGCCGAAGAAAAGGAGGAATATGATTGGAGTAAGTCAATCCCCACTGCTAGGCTCTTTGTTGATCCTAGAGAAATATGAAATTTAGAATTTTGATTTGGATAAGATGAGGTTCTTTGGTGAACAAGTGTTGCAGGGCAACTCCGTCGTGACTGAGCTTAAAAACATGTACGTTCAAGCCATTTAACGGATTAGTAGTGACAAGTAGCGAAGTTAACCGTTGACTTCGTTGTTGGTCCGTTAGATGGCTTAGGACTTAGTTAAATAATTAAATTGGATTGTCATTATGTTTGATTTAGTATTAAATTTGGTTCACATAATTCCATAGATAATGCCAATACTAAGGTGGTGCCTTAGGTACTAATTTATCTAAATAATTAAATTGGATTGTAGTTATGTTTGATTTAATATTCAATTTGGTCCACATAATTCCATAGATAATGTCAATACTAAGGTGACTTAGGTACTAATTTATCTAGCTGATATATTTCTTAGATTGGAGATATTTTTCCGATACAAATCTCCGCATAATAATTCAAGTATCCGCTACCACGTAAAATTAAGCATTATGCATAGCTAAAGGAAAATAACATTATCGTATACAATTAAATTGTGCAATTGAGAATGCATCCATTGTTTCTTATTGAAGTTCTCTTTTTAGGCATACTTTGCATTATGTCCTTCTAGATTTTGTGGAGACAATTTTTTTATTACTGATAATGTGTATATAATCTTAGGCCTTGGCACTCCCAGCATTATGTGAATTTCCGCAAACTGCACATCGACAATTTACCAGAACTTGAGCCTCTCATCAAATTGGTAAAGGAACATAAAAATAAATGAGACAATCTGGAAACGATGATGGCAGAGCAACATAGAAATTAACAAGATCGCATGGCGATTTGTTACCTACCGATTAATGCATTTTGTTATATGTTCGGAAAATTGTGTTAACACTCATTAGTTGCGCCAAAAGACATGTCTAACATAAAATCAACTCTTTGGATTTTTCATGGACGGTAATTTAGATTGGATTGCATTGTGTTTGAGTTACCAATATAAGGCTATGCTATAAAAAAAAACATTAACATAAAACTCATAGAACCGACGATTTGCTTTGGATTGCATTGTGTTTCCAGCTTTACTAGCTGGACAACTAAAATAAGGAACATAGTGCTATGCCACTTGTCAATATTTGTTTCTCCAATGAGAATAGATTTTAGTCGGGATGAAGTAATCATACTTATATTAATATAATTTAAAATTTACATCACACTAGTTATTAAATTCAATAACTATGCATTTTTTATGGAATAACTATAATTTTATATTTTTAATTGGCTATAAGATTTACATCACAATGGTTGTTAAAATTGAATAACTATAATTTGTTTAAATTGAATAAGTATATTTGTTTTTTAAATATATTGTAATATGACATATGCATATATTACAATATTTGTTTTCTCATATATTTGATATATTTGTTTTACTTTTTGATGAATTGTTTGAATTTTTGACGGAATTGGGATGTTTTCGGTCTTTGCATACAGAAAGGAATGTTGATATCGAGAAAACATGTTTCTTGGAAGGGATGAAAACATTGCTGAAAGATAAAGTATTGGGACTGCATTCCCAAATTTAGCTGGCAAAAATCTATGTAATATCCAAAAACTGATTAAATTTCCATGAATTCCTTTGAAATTTTTGGACTTTTGTATCAATGATTTTTGTGTCGTAACCATTTCAATTAACGTTGGAAACTAAAACTAAATCGACGGAAACAATTTAACATGTTTATTATTTTAATCTGTGGGTAATATCAAAATGAGCACAAGTGCAACAACAATGGATAGTTTCAACCAGGTTTGTGTTTTGCACCCTTTTTAACTTTGCTTTGCCTTTTCATGCTTCTAGTTATAATCATCAAGTTTTCAATACGTTGTACATAGAATTAGCATCCAGTAGATGAAGATTATGTAGTAACAAAGAAGTAACAATATGTTATTTAGTGGCCATCTTGAGGAGGAGACATTGACTGTAACGTCCACCTAATTTGTGATCATTTTTGGGTACCTGCCCGCATGCAAATACTTAATTTGTGATCAACTTCTTGAGAAGAATCATTTCAAACTTTCAGTGCAGTGGCCACGATGCTGCATGTAATCACATTACATTTGACGTTGGTTTTGGAAATGAGAGAGAGCTAGGTTGGTTTGATAAGAGTTCAGAAGCTTTTGAGCTCTATAAGCTTATGGGGACAAACAATGAAGAGGTATTGTCGTTTCTAAATCAAAGAATTCTTGATATTCCCTGGATAATATGATCACAATATGGCATTTCTGATGTAGGTAGTTTACTTTTGCAATTTTACAAATAGGTATAAAAAATTCTCTACGCCTAGGGACATTCTATCAGTTGGAAATTTCAATGTGCAAACTAGTTGCATGCACTGTTATAATTTAGGTCACCATTGAGGCTGTCTTAAAAATGGTGATGAGATTTTTTTGGATATTTTTATCTACATATGGTTTTTGGCAAAAAGGGCTCAGATACCTAAAATTTTCCAGGATGCAGCTCAAGCAGTAGGAGAACAAGACTGCAAAGGGAATAATACAAGTTTCTATGAGCTTGTACTATCATGGTTTTACAATGCACAAAAACTTTCATATTTATTGTATTCCTCTTTATACTGCAGGTGTTGGGGTTTTCATATTTACATTGCACAAAAGACTTTTATATTCACTATATGGCAGGTTTCCAACCCTAAAAAAAATGGGATATTTAGAATGGATGATATAAGCTCTGAAACATAAAATTATACATACTGGCAAGCGTGCAGGTTGCGCCCAGAGTAGCAAAATGCTTTATAGAATGGTCGATATGAGATATCAAACACTTTTTTAGAAGATAGATACAGACAAGCTTGATTGAGCCGATTGTTGAGAAATGTTGAGAGCTACAACACTTCCTTCATGCGTGAGTGTTTCTCGGACCATTCTTGCAACGCTTAAAAAAATAGGAAGAGACACACAAAATGTAACATAGTATATATTGTATTTTACTATATTTAGAAAAGAAAAATATTCCCAGAATTTGTATGTCTTTGCATAATATTCTAGCGATGTCCAAATGCAGAATATTATGGTGGAAGGAACTAATAAAGAGTTGGTGGAAAGGTTATAAATATTTTTGCTAGCACACAAAAAGGTAAAAAAAGAAGGGTTTCTCCACCTTACTCCTAGAGTGGAAGAGTATAAGAATTACTGAGCATAAGAGTTACAGATGCAAATGCAGATGCAATTTTTTTTCAATTTATAATATTTATACTAACTCCTTTGAAAAAATTCTAATTGTAATTGTGAGCAGGTTACCTGAGTTGAACCTTCCTCTCACCGTCAACACAGAAGCTCCGAAAATATTGTAATAGTTAATATTCGGAAATATTGCTCTAGAAATATGGTAACAGAAAATATAGAAGCAATATCCAAGCACATCCAACCAGTGAACAATTACTGTGAACTTGGTAAATTCGATTTATGTGATTTGTTTCTCTATTTTCAGTTGCTCCACTGCAAACCAAGGAAAAATGTTAGTATTTCCTGTGATTTGTTTCTCTATTTTCATTCCATATTAAGAATGAACCTTTAAGGAGGCATCTATCCATGTTGAGCTGATCCATATCATTGATGCTAGGGTTCCAGGTCACAGGTGGCAGTAAAGGCGAGGACTGTTTGCACCGAAAGCAGTGAGAGTTGACGGTGGCGATGACTATTTGCACCGAACACAATGAGAGTTTACGGTGGTGGTGAAGCTCACATGAACATGTAGCCCTTGGAAGAATTCCACAAAGATTTTAATGTAAATGCTAAGAAAATGCAGCTGTGTGAAGAAATCCACAGAGAGATCGGTGTGACAACTGTACTGAATGCACTAAAAGACCCTTGTCGGGTTGCATCTATCACACCACCTTGGCATTTATATACAGCTTCATTCCCAATACCTACGCCATCACTGCGGCAATAACGATTCAAAGTATAAGCCAATCAACTTCCACAAAACTTTGATTTTTATATTAACAAATAAAAAATGTTTGAAACTTTAGTTAAAATGCATGTTGTTGGTTCGGTCAACATTAACTAATACATATTCAACGCTGATTGAATACAAGAGTTACCCTACTAAGGAAGGGACTAATAATATTTTTTTGAAGGGTGTTTTACTTTCAAAAAGTAACTCTCAATACATGATTGCTATTCTTCTTAAATTTTGACGATATATTTAGTGATTAATTCATTGTAAAATATTTCTTTATGTCTTTCTAGAATCTATTTATTATTTTGTGCTAAGCAGGACTATATTTATTATTCCGTGCTAAGAAGGACTATATAAATCCATCGGTCTTCTCATTAGTATCCATCAGTATTCTCATTAGTTTGATTTTCTATTAATACTTAATTATTTTACAATGTTTTCTTAAGTAAATTTTAAATTATTTTAATATTTATATATTAAATTTAACATTTTAAAAATATAAAGTATTTAGGTGAATTTTTAAAATTGAGTATTCTAATTTTTTAATTGGTTAAAAGGTTGAACATGAAAACTTACTCCGCCATAATGGAAAACTGTTAGATTAAAAAATCAAAATAAAGAAAAAATCACAAACTATTATGTGTGACTAAAGGACAGTGCTCATTAATGCTAGACAGGAAATTAAAATTAAAGAAATTGTCAGATTAAAAAAATAAAATTAAAAAATGAAAATAAAGAAAAAATCACAAACTGCCATGTGCAACTTAAGGATAATGATCATTAATGTTGGAGGACAAATTAAACCTAAAACTAAAAAAAATAAAAAATCACAAAGTGCCATGTTCGATTGGAGGACAACAATCATTAATATGGAGAAAAAGGCTCAGTAATGGAGAGGCAAAGGACTTGGCCCACACTTCTTCACTGGCCAGTACAACCTACTGGCATCTGCATGCCATGATACAGTTCATTTTTGTATACATAAAAGCCAACAAAAGATGCGGAGGCTAGAGCTTACGTATCTAAAACTTACTATAAAACAACAAGGGAAAAGGCAATAGAAAATATACTAGAAGTTGTCATTGTTTTTCTACTTCCACGAGGCAGCTTCTACTTCCACTCTATCACCTACGAAAAATTTCAATTATTCGGGAGTGGCCTCACCAGCAGGACTCGGGTGTTGTTAATCCTCGTTGACCACTGTATGCCACCCAAGCATCATCTCCCCACTTCCTACCACAACCACTGTCATGCGATCGAATGGGTCACTCTACTCAATGGCGAGGTAGAATGTAATGTACCCAATTTCTTCATTACTCATTTTAAGTAATGGGATAATTTTTTTAATTATAAACACTACATCTAAACAAACCAAATGTGATAGAGTTAAGGATTATATGACCAATTAACATAACATATTCCTTTTCAATATAATCATTATCTAATACATGTCAAATAACCTTACTTGTTCATTAAGCATTTTAAGAGTAAAGTTACTCCATGGCTACAATGTTCCTTTTCATCAATAATGTCATCTTTTACCTTATGTAAATCTCCTTATTACACGGACATTCTTTTAGTTAAAATACTTTTAAATAATAACATCATCAACTTCAAGTATTCATACAATACAACTTCAATCTTTAATTAATAACTTAAACTCATAGTTTATGCCTTCTCATCCATACATTGGAAACATTATAACTTTCAACAATAATTCAAGTTCATGATAATGCTCTAACACAAGGTAATAATCCTTTTTCTTTAAAACGCAATGTCTTTAAAACAAATTCTCATTCAACGTAGTGTGAGACTTTCTTAACTTCCAAAAATAAGGTCTCCACACATAATATGCTTTTTATAAAAAGGTATTTCATGTGCTTACGGGATATGACAATTATAATGAAATCATGGTAATTATAATAGAGTTATAATGTCATAGCGAGGATAGTAAACTTATATTGATGGCATCACATCCATGGGATATCTATTTAGTTTCCAGTTTCCATCATGTATGTGTAAGGTAGTTAAACCAATCATCCAATATAAAATTAGATAGATGATATAAAATTAGATAGATGAGGACATTAATCAAACTTAGTTATAATAGTCCAATTTATCAAGTTCTCTTTCAAAGCCTTCTTCGAAGGGTACCGAAGTAGAAGTCGTTCTAAAATAATACTTTGGATTACCTCCAAGAAGGTAAGATTATTTCATTGTGCATTTGAAAGCCATCATGATTTTGATGTATTTATGAAAATTAATCCATAACCATTTAATAGCATGATTAAACCAATATATCATTTCCTTATATAGAAGAGCTCTTACACATTTACAAGAATTCTAATTATATCAATCGCCAAAGTTAAATAAACAGTAATACAATAGCTTAAGAGTGTTTATCTGAATCGAGTAGATTTATACGATTGTAGGTGACTGAAGGCTTGTTTGCAACATTCCACCCAACTTTCTGGATCTCTATTCAATGTATGTTCCTTTCATCGAGAATCCACCCTTGAGCGAGGAAACAAATTGACTGCGACCTCAAATACTCCCCCCAGATCACAGCCTCCATGGTGTCTTTTAGTGTTTGATTCTCCATCCCGTAACAGGGTGGCCACAACCGTAACATAACAATTGGTCATTCCCTTCCATTAAAACCCCTAGCGCACCTTTCATTCAAGCATAACCTTATTTTCCATTAGGGTCCAATTCTCCCCCTTGGAGACAAACCCTAACTAACCTCTTTAATGTTAGGTCCAAGAAGAAGTTATTTTTCCAAAAAAAATTGCGTGCCTCCTTCATATGGGGTTGAATCCCTTTGTGAGGGAAGAACCCTAATGGCTTCATTAAAATCATTGTTATCCAATTACACTTATTTTAAAGGTAACCTAGTTATTGTTTAAAATCCATCTTAATAACAGTTATGGTTTACATATAGATATATATATATATATATATATATATATATATATATATATATATATATATATATATATATATAATTATCTTTTTTTCTTTTTTTTTACTAGGGGAATCGACAACTGGGGTTGGCTTGGTACTCGGGTGACATGGGGTCCAGGGATCCAATCCCACTACTACTATCCCCTAGGTGCATCCACAGAGCCTGAACCATGGTGCATGGGTAAGTTTGGGGGGATTTGAACATGTGACCTTCCATTTACAACCAATTACAACTTCTCATCTTTACCACTTGAGTTTCCCCCAACAGGAAGGATTATCTCTTTAATAGTGCCATGGTTGTTATTTTTATTTATAATAACTAAATATATATCTTGGATCCTTTTTCTAATAATTTGTATTTATTTTTCTCAAATAATTATCAATGATTACTTCTTGTAATTGGCCATGGATTATAGTTCCATAATGATAACAAAATAGTATTTTCCAAGATAAGCTCTTTTAGTAGTTATTAGCCTTCTTTATCGACTTACTTAGGACAACACCTAAGAGCTTTTAAACAAGTGAACATCAATGGTTCACTTTTCCTTAAGTTCCCGAGGCACCAAAATTACACTTGTCATCACACTCATGGCTTCTCAGCCATGATCTCTTTCCTAGTGGATTCATGCCCCAATCGTTCAATTGATTCAAGCCTTTCAGTCTCCTAAGCCTACATACGAAATTCACAACTTACAAAATGCACAACAATTACTTACAATGTTTTTTTCATCCTTGGTATTTTCGTCAAAAAGTAGCACATTACACATTTACCTTTGTATTTTTAAGGGTAGAAGAATTGGGTTGTAGAGGGGGTATTACAATCCTCCCCTCATTAGAATAAATGTCGTCCTCGGTGTTCGTGCTACTTAAAACTTCCATTTCCAGTTCCTTTTGCAATGTCCTTCTTCAGTTATATTTGCTTGGTTTAGCATTTCTTTTGATATCTTCAAAGTTTATTGTCTTTCTTAACCTACTCTTTACACAAACATTACGAGGTATTTCCAACATTTATCATAAAACACATGCATAGATATATTTCTCAAATTAAGTGAAGCATGAACAATAAATTTATTTTGCAACATACGGTTGTTTCTTTTCATGATGAGTCATTAAAATTCAGTTTTACCCTTGAAGATATACTTGCAACATCTATCAGTTATACATGACATAAGTAAAATTCATAACATAAAAAATAATTCACTCATGCATTCTCATCGCATGGCACATAACTTTTCCATATTCAACGTTTACATCAGTACTTCTTGTATGGTAGTATTTCTTATCAAGTACCTTTAATCTTTTTTCCAAGTTGCTTTTCAATATAAAACAATTATATCATGTTTTCATAACATGTGCATATTATGGGCATAACATGAGCATAAAATAACTTAACATGTACATAATCACAATTTTCTCACATACTAATTGCATTACCAATGCATGTAGTAACAATCCATTTATGACAT
This sequence comes from Larix kaempferi, assembly GCA_027924585.1. Lineage (NCBI taxonomy): Eukaryota > Viridiplantae > Streptophyta > Pinopsida > Pinales > Pinaceae > Larix > Larix kaempferi. Next base: position 9,738,173 of record BSBM01000030.1, read on the forward strand.
TTGTAACACGAGGATTCACCTCATATATAATTTTGCAGCCAATCCTTCATCCTTCATCATAATTGAGTGCATTAAATACGAAAAATAATATCCACACGCATACCTCTTGTATGGTAAAGTTGTTCCAACCATTTCTTGGTTGAAATCATCCTTCAAAAGTTCAAGCATATATATACATGAGGGTCACCTCCTCACAGAACCATTAGTTCAAGTGTAGGCCTCCTCAACCTATATATATTTTATTCATCTGACACAAGGACGATACCCCTCATTGGCTTTTTACAGCTCTAAGGCATATCTCCTGCAAAGAGCCTAAAATATATCGGAGCCTGAAAGCTCAAATATTACAGAGCCTGGAAGCTCAAATGCCATAGATCCTGAAAGCTCAGATTCAACAGAGTTTGGAAGCTCAAATACCCCAGATTTTGGAAGCTCAAATTTCATAGAGCCTGAAAGCTCTATTTTTCTGAGTGCTCAAATATTATAAAGCCCGAATACTCTTTTCAAATTCAGGGGTTTTCTCTCCTTTTAGAGAAAGTGTCAGGTGCTCCAGAGCTAACAAGCCCAACACCATACTCAAATATTGTAATGATTCTAAACAATTTAGGTGCCCTAGATCCAACAAGCTCAACACCCAACTCAGGTTCCGCTAGCTTATTCACATTTTTACTATCCAGTTTCTTCCACCTTTTCATTAGTGGTTAATTCTAAATATTGTGTCTTAAGAGATCTGTTTAACGTAGTAATTTTTCTTAAAATTTTAAGATCCTTATAACCCAGGAGGTCCCCCATGATTAGATCAAAATATTTTCAAAATCCTTTGTTTGGATAGTCTTTACTTGTATTAAGTTTAAGATCTATCTTAAATTATGGTCTTATTGAAGCTGCCATAGACCATTACTAGCAATTACATCAAAGCATTGTCAATGATAACAACATATAATCAATATTTCTTTCAAAAGGAAATTGGAATAAATAGAATATCAGAAGATCACTACGTTATCTTTTATACTTGATGTTCCATAGCTCACCATCTCAACTTCAAATCAATGTAGTAAGTTTAAATAAATAATCTTGATGCTCCAGAGCTTACCCACTCAACATCAAGGAATTCTTATCTAAGTCCTCCAAGATTTGATAACAACATTACACATCCAATATGCTAAACATCACATTCCCAATTTCATGAACTAATACTTCCAGCATCTTTCAAAACATGTGTAATCCATTCCAACAATTCTCGATTTACAACTTCCATGAATCAAATGTCCTATCATAGATATGTCGTTTACATAACTGATCATTCTCATAAATTTAAAGTTACTACTTTCAAGTACTTCAATAGAGATTTCCAAATCTACTGATTTACTTCTTACTGTTTTTTAATATATTCTTGGCATATCAGGTAATCTAAACTACATTTTTCATTAAATGGAATTGATAATTCATATAAATACCTTTTAACGACATCTTACTATCCTTTCAGATTAATCAAGGAATCATGTTCATTCGAGAAATTACTTTTTTCCCACCAAGGAATTTATCTTTTGCTTTCGATTATCCTAGCAATTTCCCATTGGTAGTGCTTCTTGCAACCATGTGTACCTACATGCTTCACTCACATTTTCTTGTCAGAAATAATTTACATCATAATATGTTTGTCAACAAAAGCAAGACATAAAATACATCATCAAGTTCCTATTTTAGTGTACATAAACTTTTGATGCAACAAAAATGTTCTTATGCATAATTCTCAATGCATTTCTTTTTCAACAAACATAGTCATAACTATACTTGCATTTATCTTTCATTGACATGCACTTGAAGCATAATTCATACCTTTCTTTATTATAAACTAGAATACTTTTAATGCTACCACTAATTTTACAACATCATGACCTCTCTTAAGACATCTTTAACCCATTGTATTAATATCCAAATCGCATGCACTTAACCTTTCTATCATAACCTCAACAATATACACATAAACTTGCTTTTTTCACAACATTATGCATATGAAAATAGCATGAATAGATCTTTTCCTAGGTGATGCCCATTTTGCATCATAATGCATTCAGTTTCAATTGCACGCTTCCTTAATACTTACAACTATTATGCACATGTGTATAGTGTAACCATTCTTTTAACATGTATGCAGAGATAAATATATCAAGTGTTACCTCAAATCCATATGACCAGTAAACATTGCCAAGTTATTAACTAAATCATATTTTTCTATAGTATACTTACTCATACTCCAACACATGTGAAGGAAGGTGAACTTGTTAATCTTTGACTTTAGTATTCTAAGCAATTTTACTAAAGACTTAATTTTATCATTGCCACAAGATTTACTTCAGACTAGATTTAATTACAAATGTAGGAATTTTCTTGATCATTATTGCATTTACTTGCACTATGTACAACAATCAATATTCACCCTTTAGATTATCACATTGCACATCTGAGTAAGCACATTTAACCTATGTAATCCTTTTAAACTTTTGATCTTAACTCATACTTGCTATAGCATGCTAATAAGAAAGCACAAATTTTTGCATTCGAAGATCAACACTTCACAGAGTACACAACGTACCTAAACATATGCGACCCCATTAGGTCACAGTGTTGTTAACCTACTATGATACCACATGTAATGTACCCAATTTATTCATTACTCATTTTGAGAAATGAGGTAATTTTTTTTTTATAAAAACATCTAAACAAACTAAATGTGATATAGTCAAGGATTATATGACTGATTAACATAACATATTCCTTTTCAATATAATCATTGTCTAATACCTATCTAATAACCCTACTTATTCATTAATCATTTTAGGAGTAAGGTTACTCCATGAATACAATGGTCCTTTTCATCAATAATACCATCTTTTACCTTATGTAAATCTCTCTATTATAAAGACATTCTTTTAAATAAAATAATATTAAATAATAAGATAATCAACTTCGAGTATTCATACAATATAACTTCAAATCTTTAATTAATTTAACTTAAACCCATAGTGTATGCCTTCTCATCTATACAGAAGCATTATAACTTTCAACAATAATTCAACTTCATGATAATACTCTAATACAAGGTAATATTCCTTTTTCTTTAAAACAAATGGTCATTCAACGTAGTGTGAGACTATTTTAACTTCCAAAACTAAGATTTCCACACATTATATGTTTGTCATAAAAAGGTGTGTCATGTCCTTATTCGATATCACAAGTATAATGAAATCATGGTAATTATAACATAGTTATAATGTCATAGAAAGGATAGTAAACCTATATTGATGACATCACATCACATCAATAGGATATCTATTTAGTTTCCTTCATGTACGTGTAATGTAGCTAAACCAATCGTCTAATATAAAATTAGAAAGATGAGGGCATGAATCAAGCTTAGATATAATATTCCAATTTATGAGTTCTCTTTCAAAGCCTTCTTCGAAGGGTAGCGAAGTAGTTCTAAAATAATATTTTGACTCAACTCCAAGAAGGTAAGATTATTTCATTGTCAATTTGAAATCCATGGTGATTTTGATATATTTATGAAAATTAATCCATAACCATTCAATAGCATTATTAAAACAATATATTATTTCTTTATATAGAAGAGCTCTTACATATTTACAATAATTCTATTTATCTTAATCGTCAAGCTAAATAAACAATAATACAATAACTTAAGAGTGTTTATCTGAATCAAGTAGATTTGTACGATTGTAAGTGACTGAAGACTTGTTTACAACATTGCACCCAACCTTCTGGATCTTTATTCTATGTATATTCCTTTCACTAGGAAGCTGCTCCCGAACAGGAAAACAAATCCACTGCGACCTCAAATATCCCCCACAAATCATAACCTCCATAGTATGTTTTAGTGATTGAATCTCCATCCCGTAACATGGTGGCCACAACCGTAACATAATAATTATTCCCTTCCATTAAAATCCCTAGCATGCCTTTCATTTAAGCATAACCTTCTTTTTCATTGGGGTCCGATTCTCTCCCTTGGAGACAAACCCTAACTAACATCTTTAATGTTAGGTCCAAGAAGAAGTTCTTCTTCCAAAAACTATTGTGTGTCTCCTTCATATGGGGTTGAATCCCTTCGTGAGGGAAGAACTAGAGACTTCATTAAAATAATTGTTATCCAATTAACACTTACCTATTTATTGTTTAAAATCCATCTTAATAGCAGTTATGGTTTACACATATATATAGGATTATCGTTTTTCCAATAATTTGTATTTATTTTTCTCAAATAATTTTCCGTGATTACTTCTTGTAATTGGAAAATTATGGTTTATAATTCCATGTAATAATAACAAAATAATATTTTCCAAGATAAGATAATAGTAGTTTTTTTTTTTCACAGAAAAATTTAACTTACTATTAATATACGAAATAGTAAATAACACCAGCTGTCAGAATCATACATGCCTGCTCACAAGCCCAGTAATATGGACATGCCAGACAAATGTCAGATGAGTCAGCATCAACAACAGAAAAATCCAGAAATATAGCACCATATGTCCACAATAAGTGTCAAGAATCCCTTCGGAAGGAGAAACGGATCCAAATATCGCAGTATAACAATAAGTCTATGACCATAAAAGTATATCTAATATGTCAACAGCAACAGCTGTCAAAAACCAAGTGCATCATATATAAATCAAAACATATTATAATATGCCAAAATATAGCCATATCGACTATCATATCTGCTGCAATAAGTATATAGTGTAAACATAGATGTCCAACAAGTAGTTGGACCCAGGCTCTAGGATGGAACTGCACATATAGCTAACAAATATGTAAGTATAATACCCGCAATATAAAGTGCATAAATGACAAAATCAGTCAGACATAAAAAGCATCAAAGCATCAAGACCAATGAAGATGATAAGAACCCTGTGAAAAAAGAGTATCCTCCCGCCATTCTTGCCACATGATGACCCCAGCCTGAGAATGAAGAGCACGCTTAGAAAGCATATCCGCCTCCATATTAGCCTCCCGAAAGACATGCTCAAAATGGAGATGTTCAAAATCCCGGATAAGTGTCTGGGCCGCATCCATCCAGTTTTTGAGGAGCAGAACATTGAGAGATGACTTGCCACACGCCCAAGAAATAATTGATAAAGAGTCACCAAAAACTACAAGTGAGGAAATCTTTCTCAACCGTGCCCAAAAAAGAATAAGCCACAGGGCACATAACTCACTCCTAGTATTGGAACCATTCCCCAGGTTTAGCCAGATATGTATGGAAGTATCCATGTTTATGTGTAAGATGGCACCCGCTCCACCACCCCCACAATGACCCACTGCAGCCCCATCAAAGAAAGCACATGGGAATACAAGCACAAGAGGAGCAAATCTACGGTTAATGGCATGTGTATCTCTCCCACAATCAGCACCATGAGCAGAGACAAATTCCTTATGAGCAGCAATAGTTTTATAGCATATACCATCCCTAGAAGGAAATTTGCCTTCAAAAATACACAGGTTTCTAGCTTTCCAAATCTCCCAGATCATAAAAAATGGAAGTTCAGAACATCCCCCATCATATCGAGACCAATGCTCAAGATTATCATCCAATGTGCCATGATTCCATAGATGATGTATACCTGCCTTAGATGCAATTGCATTCCAGATATCCCTGATAAAACAGCAGGATGAGAATAAATGGTCTACAGTTTCTTCCTGTGTACAACAGAGTATGCACCATCCCGGGCCGCAGAAGCCATGGCGACAAAGATTATCCCATGTTAAGATCTTGTTGCACAACGTAAGCTAGGCAAAGCATTTTATCTTAAGGGGCAAAATGAGTTTCCATATATATTTATCCCACCACCTCACCAATGATCTGGAATCAGCAAACAGTGAGTCATAAGCCAATTTAGCTGTGACAAGCCCGCCAGCCACATCCCACGTCCATATAAGTCTGTCAGCTTCATCGGATAATCTGATATTAGATAGGTACATCGGCCGGGTATACTCCTCCCATTCGATCCCCAAAGAGCCCGTTAATCCTAGTTGCTCAGCCATAATCTAGTGTGTATGCCCATCCACATATCGACAAGCCACATGAGCCAGAGTGTAGTAGCCATATGCTCTGAGGTGAGTCCTTAAGTTTAATGATAGAGTATGTTTCGAAGAACCACCCATGAATGGATCCGTTCCCAGCTTAATATTACGACCATTTCCCGACATCCATGCAATCCACTGAGTTATAATCCTGAAGGCACCTAATAAACCATTCCAGATATTTGAGATACCCAAAGTAGCAGGTCTGGGCAACCGTAACCAGTTTGAGACCGGGATGTTTTTCAAATATTTGGCATGGATGATCCTTCCCCAGATTGAGTTATTAAAGAGAACATGCCATAGACTCTTAGCATGTAAGGCCATTACAAAAAATTCGAGATCCTTGATATTCCAGCCCCCTAGATGCCATGGACGTGCCAGTTCTCTCCACTTTGTAAGATGGAATTTCTCCTGTGTACCACCCCCCATCCACAAGAAACTGAAGACCTTCCGCCTGATAAGACTTAGGATGGTTTGTGGGATTTTACAAAGAGAGAACCAATAAACACCTAAGTTCTGCAATACAGCTTTCACCAACGTTAGCCTGCCACCCAAAGTTAAATGTCTGAAGCTCCAGTGATTAATGCGCACTTCGAAGCGTTTGACAAGCCATGTCCAGTCATTAATATTATAGTTAGAAGGTTTAATGAAAAAACCCAGATATTTTGTGCCAGTATCCAGTTCAATGAATTTTAGAGGCAGGATGTTGCAGATCGCCTGTTCCACATCGTCCTCCACCAAATGCTTCAGGAAAAAACATTTAGTATAGCTGATAATCATACCAGTGACCAGGCAGAAGAGATCAAGTATAAGATTATATTGTATCCATTCAGCAATTAAACCCATGCCAAAAAGCATAACATCATCCACAAATAAAGAGTGTGTTACAGAAATCTCCCTAGATATTTTAATTCCTGTGATCCTACCATCCCGTCGAGCCTTGTGTATGGATAGACTCAAACCTTCAATAACCAGTAAAAATAAAAGTGGTGATAGTGGGCAACCCTTCCTAAGACCCCGAGATGCCTTAAAGAATTCTGTGGGGTGTCCATTTATCAGTATAGCATAATTTACAGAGGATATGCATGCCATAATCCATTTCATCACCTTCCAGGGTAAACCGATCTGGATGAGTATTAGTCTCATAAAGTTCCAATCCACCTTATCATATGCTTTAACCAGGTCCAGCTGGAGTGTAAGTGCTTCAATTTTCCTCTACTTGATAGTATGAAATATTTCCTGAGTCACACCTACAGCATCATGTATCTGTCTCCCACAAAGGAAACCATACTGTTCCATGGAAATGTGTTGTGAAAGTAGAGGTTTGATTCTGTCAGCAATAATCTTGTAGACCAAATTGCATAGAGCAATCGGTCTGTATTCATCATAGCTATTCGGGTGTGACGTCTTCAGAATGAGTGCCAGGTAAGTAGTATTAAGTGCCCCAGAGACAATGCCCAAATTGCGAGATTCATCCACAGCCATCCTAAGATCTTCCCCCATAATATCAAAGAAGTGAATGAAAAGCTCCACCGTCCACCCATCCGGTCCCGGAGATTTATCTTTTGCAAACCCATTCAGAGTGTTCTCCACATCTCCCAGAGAGATATCTAGGAAAATGTTATCACCCTCCTCTTCATTGAACATCCGTGGATATTCCCTGATAAGCTTAAATTGTTCAGCCAGGGTAGTATTTTTAGGATCACAATAATATTCCTGGAAGTGTCGAACAGCTTCATTCATCAGATTCTCCTCCCCCCGAATCTGCCGTCCATGATGGTCATTCAGATCCCAGATAGAGTTATGTATACGACGAGAATCTGCAACACGGTGGAAAAATTTTGTGTTCAAATCTCCCGCCTTGAGCCAAGTAGCTCGGCTTTTCAGTCTCCAGGATTCTTCCTGTATCAGGAGGATTTTCATTTTACTACACTCAAGGGTGGAGAGTCTTGAAAGTTCCATAGTATTTAAATCAGTCTCGACCCCTCGATTCATCAGGTATTCCACCTCCTTTTCAATCTCAACAAGCTCTTTACGCATCAAGTCTTTTTTATTCTTTTCCCACTTGATAGTATAGTCTTTAAGCATCTTGAGTTTCACCGCCAGTTTGTCCATAGCAGATCTCTCCCCAGAGACATCCATCTGCATCCATAGATTCCTTACACCCATAGTGTATTCCTCATCTGCAAGCCAAGTGGAATTGAATTTGAAAGGGAATGTTTTATGGAAAGGCTCCTCATCAAATTGAAGTATTATAGGCAGATGATCACTAATTTTTATTTGTTGGATCCAGGATCTATAGTTCTAAAAGCAGTATAGCAGTGTTTTCGATATAAGGAAACGATCAATACGTTTTTGGATCTGATTATCCCCTTTCCTACCATTTGACCAGGTTGGTGCCATCGGTCTCGGGGCTACATCAATCAGAGAATACTTCCTGAATAAATCATAGAAGTAGGGGCCCAAGGGATCTCTTCTAGCCGATGCCCCCCAGAGTTCCTCATCCCCCCATGTGAAGTTGAGATCCCCTGCTATTATTAAGTTCTCCAAGGCCAGCAAATGTTTAGATACCGCTAAATGCCAAAAAGTCTCTCGTTCACAGTACGGGCCATAGCAATTTATGATATTTATGGTCTTCTCCGATCCCCTGATATGTCCAGACAGCAAAATGCCCAGTGTAATGTGTGCTGGAGTTAATCTCAACACCAAAGGGTTCCATACCGCCAAGAGGCCTCCTGAAAGACCAGCCGCGTCCACAGAACAGCACATCCATCCCGGCTTGACTTTATTAAAAAAGATTCGTGCTTTTCCCCCGCTAACCATAGTTTCCTGTAGAAGCACTAGATCTGGTTTGACAATTTCTAAAACACATTTGAGGGCCAGTTGTTTGGGTAGGCCCCCCACCCCCCTGATATTTAAAGAGAAAAAGATCATTTCCGAACCCTCGCAAGGGCTTTCATTCCTCTAAGAGCCCGGGAGTCAGTAGTATTGGGGGAAATGGTCTTATCAAGGTCCACCCCTGTCCCCCCAAGAGTGACCTTCTTGTTTTTTTTGGCACTTCTAGTTTTTAAAGGAGAAAAGTATTGAGCTAGGCCACCCCTATGGGCCCCTTTTAGGATGCATATGTCCCCAGTAGACTCAGGTATATTCCCAGTAGGGTTATTACAGACCCCCTCCGTCGAAACAGAATCCTTCAGTGCCAGGGTATCCCCACATTCTCCAGTAGTTGCATCAGAGTCCACAATCCTATTCCTAAAATATGTAGGAATAGGGTTTTTCTTCACCATGTCAGAATATGATGGGATGTGTATAGAGTTCCCACCAGTATCAGGAGTTATATTGTGTCCAACTCCGGGATCTTCCATCACCAGAACGCCCACTCCTGCCAAGTTCACCGAGTTCATTCCATCATTCCCCATCCCCTCGGCCATGTTGGCAATTGAGTTTCTATCAGTATTTTTCTCCACAACCTCACACCCCTTCACTACGCCCTCATTATTGAATGTTCTGACTAAGTCCTGGGAGTTGTGAACCGTCGGGACTGCTGAGGGTGGATTCTCAGGAGTTACCGAGATAACCGGAATGGTGTCAACAGGGCTGAGATTTTGTATCCTATCCATCAATTCAGACTCAGTAATCGGGTCATCATATTCAGAATTTTCATTTGAAGTGTTATCAGTATCGGAGGAAACATAAACCTTGTTTTGTCGCCGACCCAAATAATTACCATTATTTCCATTGTTCATATCTAAATTATTAATAAAAGATATATCCATTTCATTTAACGAATGGAAAAAATGAGGGTCCTGTAGTTCCAACTTACGGAATAAAGCCGAGTCTGGAGCGAGAGGGTTGAGAACCCGATTTGAAAAACCATCAAGTGCACCCATCGCATCCATCTCTAAGTCACTGCCATCGTCAGACGACCAGAAAGGACCCCCATCCCTGATACGGCCGGAAGAAGCAGGAGCCCTACATTGTCGCCAAAGGTGACCCACCGCTTTGCAATTCGAACAACGGAAAGGTATGCCCCAGTAGTCAATAACTTGTGCCAACTGACGACCACGCCAATTAATATGCAGAACATCTATCAATCCAAGGGAAACATCAACCTCGACCAGCATCCTCCCCATCCTCCGATCAAACCCATTCAGATGTTCCTCGTCCACATGCAGAAATCGACCAAGGCGGTTCCCAATGGCCTCAAAGGCCCCACGATTCCACAATGCCAGTGGGAGTCCAGGCATAAGCACCCATAAATGCCGAAGGAGAACAGATGCCGAGTCCGGGTTGAAATCCGTCTGCCATTTTTGTAGCATTAGACTCCCAGTTCCATATAGCCATAACCCCTCTAAAATACGATTACAGTGTGCTTCCTGATGGAATTTAAACCCATACCATCCACAAGACAGAGAAAACACCTGTGGGGTATATTCCAATATAGGGTTCCACATCTCTTCAACCCACTTGACAATATTTTGTCGATTCATGGCATGGTAAGAGAATTTACCCACAAGAACTGTCATGTTATATTCCACAACCTCCTCCAAACCTATATCCCGGCCAACCGTGAGATGAGACTCCCCTGGTCTGTTAAAGTATTTTCTAGCCAGTCTGTTATTTGCTCTTGATGTCGATCCATGTCTTTCACCATCTGCCCTTTCCGGACGAACCCTACCACTACCGACCGATGGATCCGAGCCCGTGGCATGCCCATGTGGTATCCCCGTGTCCAGATGTCCCTTTGATGTTTTGCCTTTATGTGCCACCTGTCGACCACAGGGATTTAGGGCCCGTTTTCCCCGAAGCTGTTTCTTGAAAAAGGAGTCAGGTTTGAACAGCCCAGCCTCTTCTATCATGTAATCCGAGACGTTCAAATTGTTGCCAGCAGACATGTTGAGATCCGGCCTAGATCCATCCATAGCTGCCTCGAGGTGACGTCAGACCCCGGATACACAGCGGCCGAACAAATCTTTACCAACAGAAAAACCCTGACAATTGGTGTTGGGATAGCAGGAAATGACAACAGGAGTCCGGATCAGGTATTTAAATGGCTTAGTGATACAGTGGTCCACCCCAGAAAAACCAACCCGTATTATTTAGGTGGTTCACAGTTCCAAAAACCACAACACGGCATCCCACGGCGCGACCAAGAAAATGTAGAAAACCCCAGCTAGGACCGGCACTATCTCGATGCAACCCAAAACTAAAACAAAGGTAGCCACAGTAGATTTGCTAGCTTCATAACCGTCAAACCCCAATCATTAAACCGCCGAAGAACACGGGTATTTCCAGCAAAATGCAAATATTCTGTCAGCGACAGCCAGTCATTATCACAGGTAAAAATAACTTACTCATATGCCAGCTGATTCTTATGTCTGCACGGGTATTCCTCTACCGGCAAAGCACATCAAACCCTAGACAGACGGAAACCCTAATACAGTATAACGCCATTGCCGGAAACCCTCCCACGGTTTAAACTCCCTACACCTACCTTACTTGCTCCTTGACAGTTGCATCTAATCTTCCCTCTTCAGATAATAGTAGTTATTAGCCTTCTTTATAGACTTACTTAGTACAACACCTAAGCGCTTTTAAATCAGTGAACATCAACCGTTCACTTTTCAGTGCCCTTGTGAAAATTTCCTTGTGTAGAAGGTGGTCAACAAATTCAAATTTGGCATGTCCATTTTATCTGAAGGTAAAAACAAAAAATCACAATTCAAAGAGTCGAGGGAATCCAATTTCCCATGGCACTGTCACCAAAAATTGGAGCTCGAGGGATACCTACGTAGAACATAAATTTTGAGGGGAGTCACTCGCAGGAAAAGTTGCCTTTAGGATTCTAGTTAAACATGACCGGAGAAATAGATTGCATGATATGAAGATTAATATGGGCGCCTCAAAGGGCTTAAAGGACGATAAAAAATTATTTAATTTCCAAAGTCTGTTGACCTATGTATCAATTCATTTGATTTGTAAGGCATGGGTTTAAATATTGCATTTTTTTATTAACCTAAATTGTTTGAAAATAAAAATGTATGTTTTAGCTTATAAAATATAAAATTATTTTTTTACATAACATGAACTATTTTTCTGACATAACATGAACTATTTTTCCACGCTTATGACTAGTATTGTGAAATTAAAAAAACAATAATTTATAATGATATTAATTTAGTTTGTATTTCTTATTAGTTCCATGTTGTGTCATCTTCCATCCAAATCGTCAAACATAATACACATTTTTCAGAACGCTATGTTCCCCAATTTAATGGCTGTTGCCACCCTAGCTTAACGACACATTATTGAAATTTGATGACAGTTGTGTATTTTTCACGCTGATGACACAGGTTGTGTATTTTTCATGCCTTTCATTTTATAGTTTATTAAAATTTATAAACGTCAAAAATTAAAATTCAAAAAAATAATCAAATTATTTTTAAAACATAATATTACTATGTTTTTTTTTATATATATTTGTGGTATTGATTACTATTGTTCAATATTAATTTTGTTGAACCAATCTAATCAATTTTACCAAAACCTTTGAAACAATTTTACCAAAACCTTTGAAAATTGTTGGCTTCCACTCTAGTTGACTAGAGTTTACGATACACACAAATTGTGGTAAAAAAAAACTATAATGCATTCTAGCTAGTAGCTATGAGAAGAGCTCAATGCACACATGTTCTTCGTCTTATGAGGTGGATCTCCACATATCCTATATTTTAGGAGATTGGTTCTCAAATTTTAAAAATTTTTAACTACAAACTGATTTTTACTGCAGATTTTATTTTAATAGAAGTAGGTTTTACTTTATATAAGTAGGTTTTACTTTATATAAGTTTTTATTTTACTAAAAATTAACATAATTTATTTTTATAATTATGAACTTTCCAAACTTCAAATCTGTATCAAAACACAAGAACTTTATCCTCAATTTAACCAAAAAGCATATCAAATGTGATACCTCAAAAGAATATTATTTATTTGATTTAATATTGTAACAATTATTTTATGTAAGAGTTATTTAAAACTCAAAAACACAAAGTGACACTTTGCAGAACAACTATTTTTTTTGTTATTAAATAAAAGAAAAGGGAACTTGAAGAGTTCAGCTAAATGAGGGGACATTACCATGGCACAAGAGAATATGTGTAAACAAGCTAGAAATATTTTTACCAATCAAACCCAATCTAAAACTCAACATCCAGACAAGATCCTAAATTATAGGAATTTATGGATTGATTGGAGATTTGATTGGGATGGCACAATACATGGGAAAAACCTATATATAATAGTGCACTAAGATAGCATGGGACGTTGTGTTGTCTATACAGGAACTAGTTGAGTGTTCTCTCTTTTCATAAGCCCATCTTTGCTTGTTACGAAATTTGGAAGAGAGTGCTGCGAGGAAGTGATTGCTTGCATTCTAGTGCATGGTGGTGATACAGCTCTAGGGTGGAGGTGGAAAAACAATTGAGTTGCTCTCTCCTATGGTTCGGGGGATTTGAATCTCTTAGGAGTTTTTCCCCATTGCTAATATCAAGTAAGTTTATGTGATTTTATGGGTTTATGAAATTATGAATGAATAATTGTGCATTGTTTTCTTATGAATAATTTGTATTCATCTTTGTAAAATTTTGGCAAAGCCATGGCGGCATGATTAGCTGGTATCATTTTTATACATTGTTCCATTGGGATGCATCCCGTATGGTCGGGAACGTGTTTCTTGCGTCCCGAGGACGGGGGACTATGGGAAAAATGTTTATGGGCGTCCCTCTTTCGACGAACCTCGACGAAACGCATGGAGAAACGTTTATCTGCCTTACGAACCTCGTTTCTTCAAGGAGAAACTTAGGGGGACTTCCTGGTGTCTCGCACGAAACATTGAACATCCTCTGAAATAAAAAAAAAAAAAAAAAATGAACCAAAATTAACAATTAAAAAATGAAATATAAAATTTTAAAAATTAAAAACCTAACACTAAAGTCTAAAGACTAAAGCATTGACTACGTTTTTGGAATTTTTCTTTTTGCAATAGTTGCGGGTGTCTATTTGAAACCATGACCGCCATTTGCAAGTTCTTGACCTCATCTTAGCAGGGTTCATCCAAGTTTATGCCGCGGTGGGTGACCTAGTTCGTTGAAGTTTTATGCTGCGGGTGACCCAGTTTGTGGACGTTTTATGCCGCGGGTGTCTGTCTGAAACAGTGGCCCTGTGGTAGATTAGCAACCGGTCGGAGATTAGTAGCCGGGTGTATGTTTGAGAGTGGTCTCCTGTGAGATTAGTAGCCGGTGGGAGATTAGCAGCCGGGTGGATGTTTGAGAGTGGCCGCGAGAGAGATTAGCAGCCGGTCGCCATAGTTCGGGTGGATGTTTGAGAGTGGCCACGTGGGAGACTACTACAAGAGGTTTGAAACTTTGCAGCTGCTCATGGAGAGAGACAGGTGCTCCTCATGGAGAGAGACAGAGGTTTGCAGCTACTTGAAGCCCGATATCAGATTTCGGAACGCTGCGAGTTGGACTGGTGGGGGCTGTGTGCGAAGAAAGGAGCTGTTGTGCAGCTTGTGCTGCTAACTGACAACTTCCAAGCTCCCAAGAATTCTGCTAAGGGAAGCCTACGATTTTTAAGGTAGGGGGAATTTGAATCACTAAACATTGAACAATTTGAGTTTGTCAATTTCTAATTTTTAGCAATGCTTGACTATTAATGTTTGTTACTATTTTTTAATTTATGAGTTTTTTAATTTTTTGTGTTTCCACTTGACTGTTTTTTACTTTTTAAATTTCTGAGTTTTGTTTTGTGTTTTTGCTTGACTGTTTTTTAATTTATTCTGAGTTTTTTTTCGTGTTTTTTAAATCATTATAGCCCCAGGGCATGTTTATATACCATTTTAAATTTATATATTAAAATGCATCGAGAAATATTGTTGCAGGTTGTCAAAAACTATAAAAGAACACACAACAGTTTCAAATTCAAAATAGAAATAGCCAATATGAGCAACTCTAGTCTTAGCGATAGTAGTGGCGGTGATGAAACTGACTATGATTCCATGGTAGTGTGTAATAGTAATAGTAATGTTGGGACATATATGGGAACTGGAAGTGGGAGTGGAGCTCCCATGTCATCAAGGTTAAACGACAATCAAAGTGATGTTGAAGGCAGTGCCAATTTCAGCCCATTAAATTCACTGGCTTACTATGAAAAGGGGACATTTGATCCCACCAAACCACTTTTGTTATATGTAACCAAAGTATCTTGTCCCCCGAAACAACTTGGAAGAAAAGTGGTGGATCACGTTGATGGACATACAATATTTGCAACCATGCTTTTAGTGGAAGTTATAGTCGGGTCAAACAACACCTTTTGGGCATTGGTGGAAAAGGGGTAGTAACATGTGTGAAGCCAGCAATAGTGCAAAAATATGAGCTATTGAGGTTACAAATGGTAGCAGATGCAAAGGGAAGATTCTCTAGCCAAAATGTCATGTCACAAGATCAGAATGTGAATGCAAGCTCCAAAAGAAAAACTAAGCTTAATTGTAGCCCATCCACTTGTATGCCTCCACCAACCCATGACAAGACATCTTCATCAAAAAGGAAGGAATCTCGTTCTTGGGCTATTGGACCAACAATTACAGGGATGTACGATAAACTGAACCGTGATGATATAGATGATGCCATTGGAAAATTCCCTTTTTCTAATGGCATTCCTTTCCATGTTACTTGCTGTCCTTATTATAAAGAGATTGTCCATAAGCTTGTAGCATCAGATACCTCATATGTGCCCCCAAGTGAGCATAAATTGAGGACGGTGATTTTAGAGAGACAAATGTCCAAGATTGTTGTGCAAAAAGAGGAGATGAAAGGGACATGGGTAAAGTTAAGTTGCTCTATTGTTATGGATGGGTGGATAGACATTACAAAACGTCCACTTATCAACATCATAGTTACATGCATAAATGCGCCATTCTTTCTTAGAGCCATTGATTGTTCTGGAAAGAGCAAAGATGTTGCTTTGCAATTTGAGCTTCTTCAGGATGCTATAGAGGAGGTTGGGCCAGACAATGTTGTGCAGGTTGTGACAGATGCAGCAACAGTGTGTAAATAAACTAGGTTACTGATTCAGAGTAGGTATAGACATATTTTTTGGAGCCCTTGTTGTGTTCATGCACTCAACGATGCACTAAAAGACATTGGGAAAATTCATTGGGTATCTACCTTGGTATCAACTGCGAGGGATGTGAAGATGTTTATCTGCAATCACCACACCTCCTTAGCCTTGTATAGGGCTCATTCAAGGAAGGCATTTCTCAATCCCAGAGACACTAGATATTCCAGTTATTTTCTCTCGTTGGAGAGGATGTTGGAGGTGAAATCAACATTATAGACCATGGTCGTGACTACAAATTGGAACAAGTGGACAGATTCCAAGACAAAGGAGGGGAAGAAGATCAAGCTTCAAGTATTGGATGATGATTGGTGGGTAGATTGCAGTTATTTGGTCTCCATTTTGTGCCCTATAGTTGAGGTTATTTACTACAGTGACACTGATTCTCCTAGTCTTGGAGAAATCTATGAGACCTTTGATAGCATGTTGGGTCAAGTAAAAGAGACTATTCGTGAGAAAGATCCCTCCTTAGAGTTCTATACGAGCCAGATACGGCCTATTATTCAGTGTCGATGGGATCTAATGAACACACCTTTGCACATGCAATCATATGCACTGAACCCAAAATGGTAAATTTCTAGGCCTCGCAGAATTCCTCCCATTGATGATCCAGAGGTCAAAAAGGGATTCCTCATAGCCATTACAAAGATGTACAGTGAAGAGGAGGGGAAAACACTTCGGAGGCAGTGGCTTCAATTTGCAGCTCTTAAAGGTCCCTTCAACAACCCTGATGCCAAGGAAGACTGTAATGACTTAGGCCAGGATTGTTAATTTTTCAGAATTTACTTCAATATGATCTAGGATCTTAACTAAGAGAACAACATGTACAACATATCTATAGCATATCAATCATGAACACAATAATGCAAGCACACAAGAGATATAGAGTTTACTTGGGGAAAACCATAAAGGTGAAAAACCCTAATAACTTCCTCAGAGATAGATAGAGCAATGATACAACCCAAGCATAAGAGATAGACATCTCCTAGCAACACCTTCTCCTCCTCCACAAGTGCGCCACTCTCCCGAGAGTGTGAGAGAGAATAGAATGATGAAATAGAGTGCCTCCTGCACTCTATTTATACTTGACTTGACTTGCCTAATAATATTTACTAGGTCAGCCTTAACTTAACCACATAACATAATGCTGACTGGGTCGACACCCAATAGGGTGGTCTAATAACCCTTTGACCCACATGGCCGACCCCCAATAGAGTGGTCTAATAACCCTTAGACCCACATGACTTATATAGGGCCGACCCCAACAAGGTGGTCTAATAACCCATCAAGTATAAGTTACGACACTTACAATATAAATGATGACACTTCCGTATAGAGGAATAATAACATCTCTATAGGAATACAAACACTTCCATATAGAGGAATAATACCATCTCTATAGGAGTACAATATACATATATGAAATACATTATGAAGTTACATATACATCAACACTCCCTCTTAACTAAGAAGGTATTTCTTGACACAGGTCTTCTAGCACAACTATTCTTCTCTAAATCATCGTCACTGGATAATCGTCATCGAGTCATCGTCATCGTCATTGCTGCTGCTATCTCAATCAATCTCTGAATCTACTCGTCATAGGAATTTCTACAGAGCCAGTCCTTTTTCATACTGGATGTAGGCCCACCACCTGCAGGTCTTCATTATCACTGGCCATACTATGGAATCCTCAGGACTTATTATGTGCATCACAAAACCTTAAAAGAGTCTCTTGACTAGCAAAAACCCTAAAGAGCATCTAAGTAATTTTTCATCCTGTCTAGATCTCCAGGACTTATTACATGTGACTCTACTACAAAACCTCGAAAAAGAATCCTAGGACTGATTACGAGCACATGGCTCAACCTATCGGATCTCCCAAGGCACAAATTACATGTGGTCACCACAAAACCTCGAAAGAGCATCCCAGGACTAATTACGAGCACACGGCTCAACCTATCAGATCTCTCAGGGCACAAATTACATGTGGTCATGGGAAAACCTCGAAAGAGCATCCCAGGACTAATTACGAGCACACGGCTCAACCTATCGGATCTCCCAGGGAACAAATTGCATGCCGTAGGACAAAACCTCAAAAGAGCATTTGCCAGATATACCAGGGCACAAATTACATGCCATAGGAAAAACCTCGAAAGACTATCTGCAAATATCCCAAGGCACAAATTATATGTCCTCCCAAGCAAAACCTCAAAAGAGCATTTGCGAGATATCCCAGGGTACAAATTACATGCCATAGGAAAAACCTCAAAAGACTATCTGCAAATCTCCCAGGGCACAAATTATATGCTTATCTACACAACTTGTTCCACGGCCATAGAGTATCAACCTGATACTCACCATACATCATCTTGATGTACACATGATCATCCTGATCATCATCGCTGCATCGTCTTGATGCATGTCATCTACAGACATCCTGAAGCTCATCATCCATGATCATCCTGATCATACAATGCATCGACCTGATGCATACACAGTATCTTCCTAATACATATCATCATACATGATCTACCTGATCTTACAATGTATCCACCTAATACATATACAAATACATGATCCATCTGATCATACCCGATACATATCATCATACATGATCTGCCTGATCATACAATGTATTCATCTGATACATATACAGATACATGGTCCAAGCATCCAACATGATGCATATACAAATACATACAAATGATCCAGTTGATCATATCCAACATCCAACATGATGCATACATACATAAATGATCCAACTGATCATATCCAGCATCCAACATGATGCATACATATACAGAGCAGTAACTGGAGCATCATCTTGATGCTCATCATCCATGATCCTCCTGATCATCATAGCATCATCCTCTTCAGATCATCTCATCGTCCACGAAGCATAGCCCAGATGCACATCATCCAGCACTTACACCACCGACATGGGAGAACACATCTACCACCATTCGGGGAAGGCTCTAACCCTTACTTTTTCACCATGGGAGAACACATCTACCACTATGTGAAAAATGGCTTCAGCCCTTACATATACACCATGGGACAACACATCTACCACCATGTGAGAATGGCTCAGCAATTACATCACGACCATGGGAGAGCACATCAACCATGTCAGAAAAGCTCATGTGCATCTGCATCTTCTAGCCTCATCACTTCCCTTTGGAAGGAACCTCGATCTGAAGTGCACCAAGCCTCTCTCTGAAGTACTCAAACTATACTCTGGCCAACAGCTTGGTCAATACATCTGCAACCTGCTCATCTATCGCAACATACTTTGCTTTGGCTGTACTCAGTGCTATGCAGGACTGCTTCCTGCTAAACCAAGAAATCACGCCTGATCCCATACTGAAGCAGCACCCAGGAGTTCTCTTCTTATCTGCAGCACTACCTTCCCAATTTGAATCAACATAACCCTGCAGGTTAAACTTTTGATTTGCATCATACTTGAGTCCATAATCAACCGTACCCTTTAGGTACCTCAGAATATGCTTTACAGCAACCAGGTGAACACCTTTGGGATCCGTCGGGAACGTGATCAATGTGTTCATCGCAAAGCAAATATCTGGCCTCATGTTCATTAGTTACATCAAGGACCCAATCATTTGACGATACACAATGACATCAACCGGATCAGATGAAGCATCAAACATAAGCTTCAGATTTGATTCCATAGGTGTGGCCATGGCCTTGCAGTCCATCATCCCGAACCTTTTCAGGATCTCTACTACATACTTCCCTTGTCCAAGGAAGATTCCATCTGCACTCTGCCAAACCTCCATACCTAGAAAGTAGTGCATCATCCCCAAGTCCTTCATCTCAAACTTGGCAGCAAGCTTCCGCTGCATGTCGACAATCAATCTATCCTCACCTGTAACGAACAGGTCATCCATATACAAAAGTAGTATCATTGGATTACCTTCCTCAACCTTATAGTAAAGGTTGGAATCCACTTTACTCTTGGTAAGGCCCAAACTAGATAGAAAGCCATCTATCCTGCCATACCAGGTCCTGGCTGCCTGTTCCAAGCCATACAGGGATTTCTTTAGTTTGCACACATGTGACGCTCGGTCATGTGTCTCAAGCTCGAGTGGCTGCTCCACATACACTTCCTCTTTGACTACACCATTCAAGAAAGTTGTCTTGACATCCATATGGTGTATCTTCCATTTCATCACTGTGGCCAGAGCAAGTACTAATCTGATGGAAGTGTGCCTGGCTATAGGTGTAGAAGTCTCTTCATACTCAATCCCTCTTTCTGGGAGAAGCCACGAGCTACAAACCTCGCTTTGTATTTCTCCATGCTACCATCTGCAGCATGCTTGATCTTGTAGATCCTCTTGGAAGTCACTACAGACTCCCCTTCAGGTCTTGGGACTGCATCCCAAACATCTTCATGATCAACTGGTACTCCTCGATCATGGCATTCTTCCCTGATCTTGGGAACTTCAATATTTTCAATAGATGACTTTGTTGCTGAACAAATGTTGTAGTCCTTCTTTTGTAGGTGATGGTATACGATCTTTCCTACACAACAAGTTAAATTGCATGATTAGAAAACATCTCATAGTTTTCAAAACAAATTCTTACACAAAGAAATATGTCATACAGTCATGCAATTATCTTAGCCAATGCTTCAATACAACATTTATCCATATCTCGTAACTTTCTAGATGCCTTCCAATCTCTACTAGAACATTATTAAGAGTGTGCACAACTCCCAACATGTTAGCAAAGAGGTTTCATTCTAGATAAGTAGCAATGGAATGTTGTACAGTGCAATAGGCCACTTACCCATGTATATTAGTAATATATTGTTCATCAATGCAACTATTCTAATATGCATAATACACAACCTAATTCTAGGAACATGAGTATATACATTACTGAACAGTATCATTTAAACAATAAAATATGCAAGGAATGATAATTCAAATACTTATCTTTTTTTGTTTATTGGGTTGACTCCCTCTCAGTCTTTGCTTCTTTTCTGCAACTCCATTATGATGTGAGAAGTGGTCAACTCCCTCTGAATATCTGCATTCTTGCAGAAACTACTGAAGTGTGCTCCTTCTTGATCTTTGCTTCCTTGTAGGAACAACTGGAGTGTGCTCCCTCTTGATCTTTGTGTCCTTGCAGGAACAACTAGAGTGTGCTCCCTCTTGATCTTTGCATCCTTGCAGGAACAACTGGAGTGTGTTGCTTCTTGATCTTTGCTTCCTTACAGGAACAACTAGAGTGTGCTCCCTCTTGATATTTGCTTCCTTGCAGGAACAACTGGAGTGTGCTCCCTCTTGATCTTTGCTTCCTGGATTACCTGTCCTTGAACTTATATCCATCCTTAATCACTATGCATGCTTATTAGTATCATCATTGTGTTATCCTCGAGGTCTCATACATAATCACACATTCATTAATATAATCTTAATAGACAATAATCTTAAACATGCATAGTCATGATCATTTCAAACACAGATAATAAACATTAGCATTCAAGGTTTCATGGAACTCTTCTTTTACTCATGCATATTCTTATTTGATCATAGGACTCTTCTAGTTAGTTAAATTAGCAATCATAATATGCATAAACCCTTGATTACTTAGATTTCTAACTTTATGAATAAACATAACCAATCATACCAAGTATACTTATATAAGGGATCCTAACACAAGGTACGATTCTAACTTGATATAGGAAAAACATACTTGGATTGGTATGTTAGCTAGTTATGTCTAACATACCCACATGATGTCTTCTTGTTCTCTTCAATGACCTGTGCTAGTAACCTGTATATCTCATAGATTAACCATTATAGAACCAAGTTATACATACCTAGTAAATAGATCTTCTAAGTGATCCATGACAATGGATGAATCTTTGTCTTCATGTCATCATGATCATATGTTCTTGAACTAGAACATGATTTGTCTTTCTTGGTGTACCTTTCATGTTAGAGGACAACATAAACCTCATACAACACCATAATGCATTAATACAATCATAAGTGTCAACACCCTAATCAATGAATATCTTCTATCATGCATTCATAATTTTATTAAGGTGATACAACAAGTCTAAGTTTAATCAAGATTGTACTAACCGTAATAACATGAAGACAAACATACCATAAACTTAATCATGAACAAATATCAAAACATACATGGATGAGTCATACCTTTCGAGATTGTTTGTAGTCTTCTTATGTAAGGCCTTAGCCTCATCTCCCTATGAAACAGGAACTTATTCACTTATGCAGGTGCCCAATCCATTCTCTTCTAGGCTTAACCCAATCCACTTAATTTGCAGGAACTGGATCTGGAGCTGGATTAGGGTTTGTAAGAGAAACCCTAAAAATTCAAACTTTGAATTTTAAACTTCCAAAAGCATAGAAATATGCGTCTTGATGAGCCAATCAAGCTGGTATACTCATAATTTGAAAACTGCAAAGTTTCACCCCTCAAATTTGCCTTTGAAACTTTCAGATTCACTTGACATGACCCCAAACTAGGGTTTGATAAAGCCCACTCTTCTGCATAATCAAAAGGTTCGATCCAAAGCTCTAAGCTTCTATTTTTCTAAGGAGCTTCCAGCTGTGGTCACAGATTTAAAAAATTTTCATTTTTGCAGAAGCCCTAATTTTCCACTTTTTCGATCAAAGTCCCAAACTAGGGTCTGATCAAGCCCGGCCTTATGCCCAACCAAAAATTCTGATCTTGGTCTCTAAATTTATATTTTGATGAGTAGCATTCAGCCTTAGTCTCCGATTACAAAAATTCCAACTTTCTCCGAAACCCCAAATTCTGGAAGCCATGAATGAAGGTGCTAAAAAATAATTCTGTTTTGACAGAAATATGTACCTGATTGTTTCTGGTGTAACTCCGAACGTTTCAATCCACAGGGTCTGAAACATTTTACTGTGATATCCCGACCTGTCATCTTTCCAAACCCATAGGTATGACCTCAAATGGATTCTATGAGAGAGAGTTAGTCCAAGTGTCGCAACGTGACCTGTTTATGGGATAAAACAGGAGAGAAAACTTGTACAGCATGCCACGTGTCACTGGTTCAGTTTCGGCCTCTGAAAACATTATCCGAGAAATTATAGTCTGTGCGCTACTTGTCATTTTTTATGAAATTTCATTTGGATCTTCCTAGCCCAAGTTATGACCTTTTTTCCAAGGTCACCTATTTATGAATGAGATCTGGAAGAGGCAGAAACCCTAGATTGTACAGATCATAAATCACAAAGTACAACGAATTAGAGGTTGTCCTTTGGACACAAGGTACATGGGGGTCTTAGATTCTCCCTGTATGATTTTCAGACCCTGAAACCTTGCCAAAATTTATTTATAGCGAAATTTCTATGACAACTAGTTTTTGCTATATCAAGCCCTAGCTTCGCAACTACAACAAGTGTCATACATGCCATACCATGCCTTCTTTCAGGCTAGCTCTAATACCATGTTAATTTTTCAGAATTTACTTCAATCTGATCTAGGATCTTAACTGAGAGAACAACATGTACAACATATCTACAGCATATCAATCATGAACACAATAATGCAAGCACACAAGAGACATAGAATTTACTTGGGGAAAACCATAAAGGTGAAAAACCCCAATAACTTCCTCAGAGATAGATAGAGCAATGATACAACCCAAGCATAAGAGATAGACATCTCCTAGCAGCAGCTTCTCCTCTTCAACAAGTGCACCACTCTCCCGAGAGTGTGCGAGAGAATAGAATGATGAAATAGAGTGCGGGACGCACTCTATTTATACTTGACTAGACTTGCCTAATAATCTTTACTAAGTCGGCCTTAACTTAAGTACATAACATAATGTTGACTGGGCTAACACCCAATAGGGTGTTCTAATAACCCTTTGACCCACATGGCCGACCCCCAGTAGGGTGGTCTAATAACCCTTCGACCCACATGACTTATATAGGTCCAGCCCCAACAAGGTGGTCTAATAACCCATCAAGTATAAGTTACGACATTTACAATATAAATGATGACACTTCCGTATAGAGGAATAATAACATCTCTATAGGAATATAAACACTTCCGTATAGAGGAATAATACCATCTCTATAGGAGTACAATATACATATATGAAATACATTCTGAAGTTACATATACATCAACAAGGATGAACCCATTGGTTGGTGGGACATGCATGGGGATGATGCTCCAGAGGTCAAGCATCTTGCTATTCGCTTGTTGTCTCAGATTGCTAGTTCCTCAGCAATTGAGAGGAATTGGACCACCTATAACTTCATCCACTCTATTAAGATGAATAGACTTACCTCTAGGAGAGCAGAGAAGCTAGTTGCAGTGGACAGTGCTCTATGTCTTGACCACAAGAAGACACCAGAGTATCAGATGGTACCAGCTACACGATGGGATGTTGATCTAGAGGATGATGCACAGATAGATGGGGAGGATGGATAGGATGAGTTGTAGAATGGTTTGGTTGGTGTTCCATTGGTTACTCCTAAGAGTAACTCTGACTCAAATGGTGGCATTCCCGTTGATGGTCCCAATGCCTTCATGCAACAGATGGATGCAGAGGTTCGGTCAATGGAATTGACTCCTTGATGCTCAAGAGTCAATTCATGTTGATTTAGTTGATATTTGATATTTAAGCTACTTTTCACTATTTAGTATTTTAGTTTTGACTCTATATGGTTATAGACTATAGTTATAAGTTATAGTCTATAACCATATAGTTATAAGTTTATAACTTATATTAAGCCCCAAGGGTTAGCTCAATTGGTAAGACGTACGCACACTCTCTTGGTACAGGGGGAGGTCACGAGTTCAAGCTTTGAGTCCTAAGGGCTTAGGCCAGCCGTTGTTGTTGGTCGATGGTTTACCATCCTTACCATCCACGAGAGTCTTTGACTCTTTCCTATTTTTGAACAATCTTAATTTAGTAATTTGCTATTTAGTATTTTAATGCCTTTGACTTTAGTGTTTAGTAATTTTAAATTTATTGCAATATCTATTTAGAAGTTAAATTATCATTTTGATCATGATGTACATGCATGTCATTGATTTTTTTTTAAATCACTCAAAAGTCAAAACTGAAATATATTATTATTTATATAGATACCAAATGGCAAAGGGTCAAGATCAATGATGAATCATATAATGAGTTTGCATTATTAAAATTTAATTTATTAGATTATGATTGTCATTGCACAATAATAAATGTAGCATTAAGCATTTATTAATTTGCATGGGATGAATCATTGAATTGTTATTGTTGAGATTTAATATTATATATTTAATATTTTTTATATTTTTATTTATTTTTATGACCTGGGCGTCTTGTCCCCGAATTTCCCTCCCGCCGTTCCGTAACCTTGGGGGAACATTGGTTTTATATATAGATGAAGGAAGTTATGAATCTATTGTGAGCATACTAATTTGTTTTCTTGTGAATACAATATTAGGCCCCAAGGGTTAGCTCAATTGGTAAGACGTACGCACACTCTCTTGGTACGGGGGAGGTCACGAGTTCAAGCTTTGAGTCCTAAGGGGTTAGGCCAACCGCTGTTGTTGGTCGATGGTTTACCATCCTTACCATCCACGAGAGTCTTTGACTCTTTCCTATTTTTGAACAATCTTAATTTAGTAATTTGCTATTTAGTATTTGAATGCCTTTGACTTTAGTGTTTAGTAATTTTAAATTTATTGCAATATCTATTTAGAAGTTAAATTGTCATTTTGATCATGATGTACATGCATGTCATTGATTTTTTTTTAAATCACTCAAAAGTCAAAACTGAAATATATTATTATTTATATAGATACCAAATGGCAAAGGGTCAAGATCAATGATGAATCATATAATGAGTTTGCATTATTAAAATTTAATTTATTAGATTATGATTGTCATTGCACAATAATAAATGTAGCATTAAGCATTTATTAATTTGCATGGGATGAATCATTGAATTGTTATTGTTGAGATTTAATATTTATATATTTAATATTTTTTATATTTTTATTTATTTTTATGACCTGGGCATCCCGTCCCCGAATTTCCCTCCCGCCGTTCCGTAACTTTGGGGGAACATTGGTTTTATATATATATGAAGGAAGTTATGAATCTATTGTGAGCATACTAAGTTGTTTTCT
Source organism: Larix kaempferi (assembly GCA_027924585.1). NCBI lineage: Eukaryota > Viridiplantae > Streptophyta > Pinopsida > Pinales > Pinaceae > Larix > Larix kaempferi. Next base: position 9,764,624 of record BSBM01000030.1, read on the forward strand.
TGTGAATACAATATTAGGCCCCAAGGGTTAGCTCAATTGGTAAGACGTACGCACACTCTCTTGGTATGGGGGGAGGTCACGAGTTCAAGCTTTGAGTCCTAAGGGGTTAGGCCAGCCGCTCTTGTTGGTCGATGGTTTACCATCCTTACCATCCATGAGAGTCTTTAACTCTTTCCTATTTTTGAACAATCTTAATTTAGTAATTTGCTATTTAGTATTTTAATGCCTTTGACTTTAGTGTTTAGTAATTTTAAATTTATTGCAATATCTATTTAGAAGTTAAATTGTCATTTTGATCATGATGTACATGCATGTCATTGATTTTTTTTTAAATCACTCAAAAGTCAAAACTGAAATATATTATTATTTATATAGATACCGAATGGCAAAGGGTCAAGATATGATGAATCATATAATGAGTTCGCATTATTAAAATTTAATTTATTAGATTATGATTGTCATTGCACAATAATAAATGTAGCATTAAGCATTTATTAATTTGTATGGGATGAATCATTGAATTGTTATTGTTGAGATTTAATATTTATATATTTAATATTTTTTATATTTTTTATTTATTTTTATGACCTGGGCGTCCCGTCCCCGAATTTCCCTCCCGCCGTTCCGTAACCTTGGGTTTATATATATATGAAGGAAGTTATGAATCTATTGTGAGCATACTAAGTTGTTTTCTTGTGAATACAATATTAGGTTTATAAGATATTGATTCTGGTTCATGTTCCCAAGGAATGTATTTATCAATGTCTTGATCGAATACGACCTCTGTTTTTATTTTATTATAGAGTATATACCTGTTTATTGATTGATACCATCCAATTTGTGATAAATATAGTTCAGATGTATATTTAAGACATCGTGTTAATATTTCTGGTAGACCAACGAAACGATGTTCGTTTGTGTATATCTAATCGAATGTTAAATGAAAACTAATTATACTTTGTGTAATTAAGGATCGGGTACGCAGCTACCATAGTTGTGACTCATGATTTTAAATCCCACAGCTAGCTATCTAGCTATCATATAATCTAATTTTTAAACAAACAATGTGGTAATTACTCAATACGGAAGTGTATTATAAAATGGATGCATTTATGTAATCGAAATTATAGAGGGGTAAATATTCTTAGATATAAATTTTGTGGTAATTCGATTGAATACATGTGGGTAAACATTATATATATAGGTTAAAGCACTAGTATTATATTTCTTTTACTCTTATGGAGGTTTCCATATACGTATATGTTACAATAATTCCATGCTTCTATATGAAGAATAATGATGATCTTATAGAAAGAGTATAGTTATGGTATGTTTGGGTTAATAATATTTATGATTTCTCCTATATCGCAACTCGGATTCTATAAATACGTTAGTATATAGATAAAATATTTTTCTCTATATTTCAATATTATAGCAGAAAGAGTAACCTTTACGAATAAATAAACATACAGTATTTTCATGGATGGTACATCTTGAGTAGGAATTATAACTTTATAAAATTCATGATAGGAACAGTTATTTTTGAATCATATTACAGGGTTGATAAAAATCTCCTATTTGAATAAACTTTATGGAAGTCTTTAGGAAGTTAATATTCTCCTTATAACATAGACGCTGCCAAAACATTGGTATTTTTATTAAGTGTCATAAAAGTTTTTTTTTTCATTTTTTTAGTGATATTTTGGGGCTGTTACATCCTTGAGATATTCAAATACTAAGGCATTTTCTACCCACGAGTTAAGTGTTTTTTAAATGACATGTTTTAATATTACTTACTAATTAGAAAATATTTTTATAGTTTTAAGGCAAGGATTTCTTCTTTGTAACTATTTTCCTTGTTAATATTTCAGTTTTAAAAGCACATTTCTGTAGTGAAGAATGTGGTTTCATTTATGAAAAAAATTATGATTTTTATACTAAAGTAGCTAGGTGCTTACACATGGAGGACATGTTATCAATTTTGTCACTAATGTTAACTAGTAACTAATAAAAAATAAAAAATATAAATTAAAACCAATATATATCCATCTTAAAGTCAGATCTATTTTGCACAAGTGTAAACTTTTTCTTGAGTTATAAAATATTTAAGATAAAAAAAATTACACCCCAAGAAATTGGATCTCTCTCGATGGGTAATAGATCCAGATTTAAAATGGATCTATGTTAGTTTTAGTGAAAAAAATGCATACTATATATCAATTTTGTTTTATTTATTTTATCAACATTTAAATTAATAATCTTATAAAAATTCCAAAATATGTAAGAGAATATCTTTATGGTTCTTGTCACTTGAAATTCTAACTTTTAGCAAAAAATAATTATAAAATTTGAAAAAATAATTTTAATGAAAAAGAAATTAAATTTTAGATGCATTTGAACTGATTGTTTTTAACTTTAATATAAATTTAAAACTTAGTAAATATATATTGTCACATAGCAGTAGGTAGAGACTATTGTTATTGAATTTTTTTATTATTTTCATAAAAATACATTTAATATATCAAGGTGTCTAAAATGCAACTAAAGTTTTGGTTTATTTTATTTATTTATTTTTATTTCTATATGAATATCTTTCAAACATGATTGCTGCAATACTATGGAAAATAAGATTAAAAATATTGCATGGAAACTTCCCTCAATTTAAGTAAAGCTTCCTTTTTTTTTCCAATTTCATTCCTTTCTCTTTTTTTTTGCTTATTCCATGTCAATAGGTTGCCTCCATCTAAGGGAAGTTCTTCTAATCTAAATTGATGTTTCCCTTTTTCCTCATGCTAAAATCCAAAAAGGGATTGAGATCCATGAGGACCTGCTGGAGCGGAAAAACCTCCACAAACCATGTCGCCTAATACATTGAATACTATAATATCGTATTTGTAAATGCATTTAATTCTTTTAACAGCTTCACAGTTTCTCCTGCCACATATCCTCCACATCTGGCTCCTACGGGTGGACCCCTTGCTTCCACACAAAAAATTACATAAGCGTAATTGAGACCCTTTAAGCGATGGCTAAAATTCACCCTTTAGTTCATCCCTTTTTTTCCCTTTCCCTTTCCTAAATGTCCCTTAGCCTCTTTTTGTGCCTTTTCTGTTCCCTTTGGTCTCTTGTCTCTTTCTTATTGACCTACATTGTGGTGCTATTTCAGGCTCTGTATATTGGTCCAAACTCCAGGATAGTGAGTAGGTATCTAACGTAATGCCTCATTATGCTCTTACGTTGTGGGTCTAAACTTTGATTTCTTCAATCGGGTGACCTGTAGGGGTGTGTGAGGGGTCCTATCCTGTATAGTTCCACAATGTATCCTCAGTATTTTTTATTCTTTCAATTTAGGAGACTTATTTAAGATGGTCGAGACGGATTAAACTAGTCAAGGTGTCCCTTTGGGATTAAATGATGTTTGCTGGGCTAACAAAAGCCCACAGGAAATATGTGACCCATGACGCTAGCTTCTCAACCATGTTCAAATTTAGTTAAATCATGTAGCAAGATGGGGTTGGGGAAACTCAGCCCAGGGTAAGGCAACGGAGGCACTTTTGCATGCAAAAACCTGGGCTCGGTATCCAACAAAGTTCAGGATGATTGCTTCAGATAACCCTTTCAGTTTCCCCATATGTATGCAAGCTCTTGATTTGTTATCTATTGATGTATGCCGTCCATTTGTGGAATGCTAGCTTTTGATGTTACCATCAGGATGCAAGCATTTCATCTTTTTCCAACCTTCTGTATTATAGATCCCTTTCAATTGCATCACCTACAGGATGTTGGCTTTTTCCATCCCTTTCAGTTTGCCACCTAAAGGATGCTAGCGTTTTTCGACCCTGTTTCTTCTTAGCCCTATCTTTTCCCACCTACAGGATGCTATCTTTGTCCTGCCTACAGGATGCTAGATTTTTCTTGAGCCCCTTTTTCACCTGACCCCCTTTTTATCTTTGTCCCTTTTCTTCTTCACCCCATGTTTTTCCCAAAAACCTCCTCATTTATTTTCATTCCCCCCTTGAGCTTCTTTATCATATAATACTTTTTCCTTATGCCAGCTCTTTATAATCTCATCATCTTTTTTCAAGTACCTGATTTTCCAACCCAACCTCCTCTAGAGCCCTTCTTGTGTTAACCACGATCCCATCAAACCCATCTAGAGAGCCTTCAGAGCATTCTTGAGCTAAAACAACCTTCTTACTCATTCAAATCCTTATCGTTCATCACAACCTCATTCCAATCGTATTTATCATTAAGAGAACCTATCGATCAATAGAGCCCTTCTCGATGTCACCAAAATCCCATCAAACCCATCTAGAGAGCCTTCAACCTCGACAGTAAACTGTACGTCTATTGCAATGTCGAGGGCTATTTTTTCAACCATAAGCAAATTGCCTGCTTGAACATGTTGGTGATTTGAGCAAGCCACAGCTTGTTACATTCGATTATATTGTTTATAGAATACCTGGTGCTAAGAATATCCTAGAGACACCTCCCCTTCTTGCTCAATTTTACATGAAAAATGATATACTCATATAAATGTGCTCCAGACTTCATGCATTAGATTCTTATCATAATTTCTTTGAATATGTTGGAAATCTCATCCTTTCTTGGAATACTCTGAATTCTTGGATAAACATATTGTAGATTTGGGTTCTGTATTAATTCTATCCTCCATATTCTCTTATTTGGCCGAGGATTAATACAGTCTATTCTTATTTGATTGAGGATTAATACAGTCTATTTTTAATGGTTAATGGTTTTTCTCATAGTAGCATAATTCAGTACAAAAAAATACATAATGAAAATATTTAGTAGGAATAAAATACTGAAGTAGGTTACTTATATATAAAAATTTTAATCAAATATTCTCAAATATACCATAAATATACATAGACATTTATATAATAAAATTTAACATATATTTAAAACACAAAAATATAAAATCTCAACTATAACGTATGCAAATTAACGTAGTTTAGTATTTGAGTGAATTTCGCAAAAAATTGATAACTTAACTGATCTTAGAAACAAAAGATAATTGTGAAAGGACCAAATTCCTAACACACTTCCATCACTGAAATGGACAAACTTGAATGTCATACAAAGCACACATCCATGTGGTTGTCACCACACAACATTGTCGCAACACAACATGATTACCTTCTAAAACATTCTATAACAATATGCATGTTCATAAGCATTAAACCTTTTAACTAAAATGACACGAATGAAAGGGGCCATATAACAACCAAGTCATCATAAATACACAATGAAAGAGACCATTAAAATCATACACAAAGACCATGCATAAGAGACCGCATGTAAGGTGGTTCACCCAACTTGGGCTACGTCCACGAAGAATGTTGCAAATTATTTCATTTATAAAAAGGATTTACATCCTGCAACTCTATGGTTGCATATTCTTCATTTTTCACTACCCTTCTCAAGGGAGTATTACAAGACTTCATCCTTACATCCAAAGGATTTTCAGAGAGCTATTATAACTCAATCTAAAATACCAAACCACATAATACTAGGATTATTCTAATTACCTATTATATTATAACAAGTACCATAGTAGACCTTACTTCCTATTCAATCTTCCTATTCAAAACTTATACGATCTTCATATATTAAAACATTAAAATTTGAAGTATAGAATATCCACATTTTAATAATTAATATATGACCTTTATGTAAATAAAGAAATAACTTTACTTTAAAATCTAACTCTCATATTTTCTCATATAACAAGTATATCAGCTTTTAAAACATCATATTGTCATACATCCACACAAAATATACTAATTAATCTCATAAAATTAATATCATAATAATAACATTTTCACGTAACATTCTCAAAATCTAACTAAATGAAAATAAGGTCAACCCTCCTTTCACTAACATCCATTTCTAATTCAAAGGAAAGAAGCTATGTAATAAAAATATTCTCACTATAAGGGTTTCTCTCAACAATTTAATGCTATTGATTTTTAGTTTCTCATAAGCAGAGGAAAGAACACGAATTCCACAAGACAGTCAACAAAACTAAGACTGCATTTTACTATGTTAACGTAGATATACCATTTGCGAATTATAATACAGAGATCAGATAACAATCCACCATCTCCAGGAATGAAAATTCAGGAAACAATTTTAGAACTACCAATAAACGAAATGGCAGAAACCCCTCTCCAAAAATCAATCCAACAAGAAAAGAAAATCATTGCAGAGATCTATACTAGATTTACGCTATCATACAGAGATCTGGAAGCATTCAACATAAGCAGGCAATTCATGGCTTTCCAACCTATTGCAGAGATCTGGCAGCATACAAAACCCAACAAGCATATGCCAAAGACGAAAAAGGAGATACTAACAAGGTTTTAACCAATTTTATGGCGGAGATCCCTCTCCAGAAATCAATCCAACAAGAAAAGACAATCATTACAGAGATCTATACTGGATTTACACTATCATACAGAGATCTGGCAGCATTCAACATAAGCAGGCAATTCATGGCTTTCCAACCTATGCAGAGATCTGGAAGCATACAAAACACAACAAGCATACGCCAAAAAACGAAAAGAATATACTAACAAGGTTTTAACCAATTTTTTTGTATGGTAGCGTGAATGTCTACCGAAGTTCCCAAACATGGTACAGGTGAAATTTTCTAGCATCATAATTATAAACATAATACATATTAGAGGCAGCTTATCAACGAGGACAATATAATGTTATCAATCACCAAATGGGATCAAGCACCGTTGAGCCATCCGCTCCCATTCAACGCAGCCAGCCCGAAATTCCCCCCTCCCACACTTTCCCTCTCATCCTTATGAAGGAGGCCTGGTTCATATTGGTTTGACAAATGGTCTTCATGATTTCACAAATGGCAGCAGCGCTCCTCGACAAATGGCGGTTTTACCACTTGGCGTTTATCCAAAAAGATACACCTTCTAGTTCATCCCACCTATCCTCGCGGTATGGAAGAGATGTTAGAATACCATAATCTTCTAAGATATTTTCTTAAATTTTACCTTAAGTAATCCTTCATTTCTTAACTTTCACTTCCTATAACCTTGTATTCCATAAATTAAGTAACAAGTTATCAAATAAAAGCACTAGACTATTAAAAGTTTTCCCCTTCTATAAAATAATAAAAAGGACTTACCTTCTTTCTTTTAAAGATATTTCTTAGACCTCCTTTATAGGTATTGGTGATAATAACTCTTCTTATTTTCTAAAGAAGGTGCTTATACAAGTCTCTAAGAATATTTCACTTCTAACTAATACTCCAAAACACTTCTAACTATACTCCAAAACTTCTTGGCACTCAATGCCAAAATTTAGATGATTATGATCTTTACAATAATCATTAAATCTTATTGCTCTTAATAATAAGAATAGTAATTTCTTCTAAAGGGTAATCCCTTAACCGCATATAGGATTAATCACCATCTTTACGTAGGTCTTAGGGATCCCCTTACGAGCTTGTAATGCATAGTTACTTTGTTTAGGAGTTACATAGCTGAAGACGACACTTAAGAAAACTAAGTAAATCATTTCCTTGCGAGTGCTTACTGACTTTAAAAATGGCATTCGTTATCTAAATATTAGGTTCTCGTGATTTCTCTCTTTCCCCTAGCGGATTTAGTTGCTTATTGCTTGTTGCGTCATTGCTTTTAGTCTCTTAAATCTATATCAACCATTACAACTTATGAAAATATATAATAAAGATTTTATGGTTTACTAGTGGGGCCTTGGCTTTGAGCTCTTCACCAGTAAATCCGTACAATATTCAATTACATTTTGAAAATAATAAGGGAAAAAAAGGAGGGATATTACATCAACAACCTTGGATATGGAAGTGCGGGAGATGGAGACTACTTATTAATAGTTATTTTAATAAGAAAGCATGTAATTGAATGGTATTTCTCTTTTATAGTGTTTAAATAATTAAAATTTTTCTTTTTTTATAAATTTGATTTTCAAAATTTAATTGTCCACTAATAATCTATATAGATATTACACCTACACCGTATTCTATGAATTTGAAGTTGCTCCAAATTTTTGTACATGAAATACTAATACAGCCGAATTATGCTACTATAAAGTACTAGTTAAATTGAATACCACCCTTCTATTTTGGATTGATGACTATCTTTCTTACGCAAGATTCATGCGTTTGATTTCTCATCTATCTTGAAGTAATAATATTTGTTTTGATATCTGCAGTCTCTTTTTTTGAATTCAGGCAATATGCACTTTTCTACATTGCAAGTGATTTCTGGATAGCTAGTTTGGTGGGAACTTAACCCCTTATTTTACATGAATACTCGTTTTTCTTGAACATATAGCTATTCAGGATGAAACAGATTCCATAGACAAGATGGAACATAACACGTGGTTGGGAAATATTTTGTGAATCAAAAAGTTCATAAAGCTTTGACCTACATTTGTCCTGATCTACTCCTAATTATATATCAATCTAACATATATTTAGGCTAAAATTTTTAATCCAACAATTTATTATTCATATACAATATTTACGAATATTAATCAAATTAGTAACAACCCAACTCTGAACGTTGTTTGAAGTTGGACTATTTTACAAATGAATCAAGGTAAATTATGAAAATAAATATTTCCAGTTTTTTTAAGAAACTTCCACATTGTAAATTTAATTTATAATGACTAAATGGCATAGCTTCAGAATAGATTTAAATCTTATGGTTTTTATTTCACTTTGATCTGATACGCTCTCTAGCTTGAATAGTGATCCGGTTAGCATAAAAATAAATTCCTTTCAGTTGCTTCAAATGCATTTCAATGTCCTACCAAGCTGTAAGTCAATAACCTAATTCTTAGTATTTATTTTGAACATTCAACTAGTTAAACTTGCATTAACAACATAAAAGTTTATAGTTTTGAAGTTTTCATTAGATTGATAGCCTTTTTAGTTCAAACATAGGATTCCTTCTGTTCACCAAATATGCATTTGTTAGTTTTGAAGTTTTCATTAGATTGATAGCCTTTTCATTTCAAACATAGGATTTCTTATGTTCACCAAATATCTATTTGTTTGTAAGAGCTTGAAATTTATGTTTGGACGTGTCTTATGTAAGTGGTGTTAATAATTATTTGTCACATGGACATCTACATGTAGGATTTATTTATGAGGATTTTAATCATAAACACAACCATTTCACAAATAATTATTTTGTAAATAATTTAATTTAATTATTTGTAATTTTTTCGTTCAAATAAATGATCAAGATTAATTTATGAATTTTTGCACTACAATCCCAACAAATTCAATCTTGTGTTTTTACACTATTTAAACAAATAAATTCACGGGATTCAATTTAATTCAATTATTCATTTTTAATATTATTTAAAAAATAAATACTTAGTACTATTAATATTGACAAACAATAAAAATAATCATTTTTAAACTATTAATATTATAAAGTAGCAATAAAAATTATTTAAATTGAAATTTGATTATTGAATTAAATTTTTTATGTTGAGCTTATTACATTTGTTGATGGACATTAGTATCATTATTAAAGTTTAATCACCAGCTTAAGTTCATCTTTAGCACCACAAGTTAGCTCCACCTATTTATATGGTGTCAATATGAGGATATTGGCACCACTTACATTATATGGTGTTAAAGTGGTGATAGTATTTGTTAATCTTATTGGAAATGGCATGCCACATCATATATGTTAATTAGAGAAGTGGTGTATGATACTTTGACAAGTACAATAAAGTGGTGATAAGTCCTTTTTCACATTCACACTTACAAATAAATTTTTAATTATAAGGATTCGTACCAACCATAAAACAAATCCACTAGTAATTATCTTTCTAAATAACCCACTTCAATGATTTATTTTTTATTTTATTCAAGCAAATAAATGTTTTTAATATTATGCTTTGCACAATATATATATAACAATTATATATAGATAGATAGATAGATAGATAGATATAATTGATTCAATTATTTACTTTTTATATTATTGTCATTTCAAATAAATAAATATATGCATTACAAAATTATTATTGAAAGTTGATCAAAGATAATCAATTTTAATTTATTAAGATTATAACGATGGTGATAAAAGTGTTTTGAATTGAAATTTAATTGTTTGAATGATAATTTTTTTATTAATAGTAATAATTAATTATCAAATTGGTTGATGGCTATTATTTCCATTAGGAAGATTTGAGCATTATGTAGGGTCTCAAGGCCCTATACATGGTTGAAGGAGAAAAATTCTACCTTAAGTCTTATAGGAATCTTCTAAACATATATGGCCAATAAAAGCATCTCAAACAACTAGACATGGATTTATGAGGGTATTCTTAGCCTATGTGTGTGGATATCAATACTATTATGAAATTTTGATAAGTACAGGTGGGACTAAGAGTCATTTACATGGTTAAGAGAGGAAACCAAGCCTTAGGCACTAAATGATGCTTTTAGGGATTCAAGGCTAATAGAGATGTAGACACCTCCAACCACAAGACATGATATGGGTGGAATTTGCAAGGTTGTAAGGACTAGTTGTGGGTCTTGGGGCCCTAGACATGGACAATGAAGGAAACTTGAACTTATATCCTAAAGGAGCTATCTAGGAATCTATGGTCAAGAAAGACTCTTCAAATGACTATACATGACCATTTGAGAACATCCTTGATGTATGAGTTGAGATACTAATTCCATTAGGATGAACTGAGTAATAGACATGGGTCTCAATGCCTTTGACATTGTCAATGGAGGAAACTTAGGCCTTAGGCCCTAAAGGCACATTCTATACACCCAAGGCCCATATGAATGGCTTGAATCACCACACATGACCTATCAAGGGAATCTTTCACCCCTTAGTGGGGATATTAATTACATTAGAAGGATTTCAATTATAGATATGGGTCTCATGATTCTGAACATGGCCTACAAATAAAATATTGACTTTACACCCTAAAAGAAACTTCTATGCATAGAGGTCCAATAAAACACCTCAATCCACCACAAATGACCTTTGAAATATACCCTTGACCTAATAGTGGCATGCTAATGACATTAATAAGTTGTTCAACATTATGTATGGGCCTTGGAGCTCAGAGAGAGGTTTGGGGATAAAAACTTAAAATTAGGCCATAAAGGAAGCTTCTAGTTATCTAAGGGTTAGAGAAAAAAACTCAAGGTACATCATAGGACCTCTCAAGGGTATTGCTTTCTTTTGAGTGGGGCTAAGGGATCCATTGGAATATTTTGAGTAGTAGGTATGGATTTCAAGGAATTTAACAAGGTTTGGGGAGGAAATGTGGAGATATGACTCCAAATAAATATTATAGGTACTCATGGCCATCAACAATACCTCAAGCCAGCTCCTAATACCTCTCAAGGTTATCTTTTCCTTCAAGTGGGGATACAAGTGCCATTAAAATTTTTTGGATACTAGGTATGAGTATTTATGGCTTGAACATGATTGAGGAAGGAAAGTTACTCTGTATTGCGTAAAGTAAAGTTATATGCATTTAGGTTAAATAAAAATTCCTTGATCAACCACACATCAACCTGTTGAGCATATACTAGCCCAAGCATGTGTCTCGAGGCCTTGGACATGGTTGGTAGACAATGCCTTATCCTAATAGACTAAATGCATATTAATGGAATATAGTCCCAAAAATTATTCCTTGATCTAAAACACATGACCTCTCAAGGGGATATTTGACCTCAAGATCGTGATTTGGACACCATTATGAATTTTTGAGCATAAGGTGTTGTTCACAAGGCCTTGAACATGGTGGATGGAGGAAACCTAGGCCTTAGGACCTAAAGGGAATTTTGTTTGCTTCCAATGCTAATAACAATGCCTTGAAAAAACACAAATTGCTTCTCAAGGGGATCCTTCACCTTCAATAGAGCATATTGGAACCATTGTGGCATTTTGAGAACTATGTGAAGTATTGAGGCATAAACCAAGATAGAGTGATGAAAAATTAGACTTATTTCTAAAATGTAGTTTTTCAAATTCAAGGGCAATGAATAAACCCTTAACCTACCACACATGTCCTCTAAGTTGTAATATGGCACCATTAGAATGTTTTTAGCTCCTAGGATGGGTCATGGGACCATAGACATGGATAAGAGAAGAACCTAATCCTTAGTATCTAAAACAATATTTTAGGTATCCTACTTCAAGAACAACAACTTGAACAAACACACTTGATCTCCTGAGAGTATCACTTTCCTCCATGTTGGGATATGGGGAGGTAGGGACAACAACATCATGTTGAAACATGACACATGATCTCCTGAGGGTTTCCCTGGCCACCAAGTGGAGATATGGGTACCATTAAGAGTTTTTTAGAACTAGGTTTAGGTGTTGTGGTATTAACCATGGTTGGTGTAGGAAGATCTTGCATTGGAATGTATAGGAAACTTTTAGGCCTAAAGGTCTACCAATGATGTCTCCAACCACCAAAGCTAACTTATCAAGGGGATATTTTTCCTTATAGTCAAAATATGGGAAATTTTAAGAAGTTTTTGAGCATTAGGTATGGGTCTTGGGTCCCTAGACATGGTTAAGGAATGGAAACTAGGCCTTAGGAACTAAAGGAATCTTCTAGGTATCTATAGCTAAGAATGACATGTTGAACAACTAAAATAGACCTTCCCATGGTATCTTTTTCCTCTTACTGGTTTTCTTTGTGTCACATAGAGAATGTTAAGACTAATTATAGGTGTCAACACATTGGACATGGTTTGGGAGAAAAGAGTGAGACTTACATTCTAAAGGAAATTTTAGGAATCTTTGGCTAAGAAAAATGCCTACAACCACCACACATGACCTCCCAAGAGCATATTATTCATCTAAGTGGAGATATTAATGCCATCATAATTTTTTGAGAACTTGATATGGGTCTTACGTTCCCTAGACATGCTTGAGGGAGAAAGCTTGGGCCTTAATCCCTCAATTTTTTTTTTAAGAATCCATGTCCAAGAAGAACAACTTGAACAAACACACATGGATTCTTAAGAGTATCTTTAGTGTTTGAGTAGGGATGTCTATGTCATTAGATGGTTTTGAATAGTAGTTATGGGTATTGAGGCTCTATACATAATTACAGATGGAATCACATGCCTTATTCCCTAAAGGAAGCTTTGAGGTATCCAGAGCCATGAACAATATTTTAAAGAAACACACATCACTAGCCTAGGATATCCTTGCCATCAAAGAGAGGATGTCATCACCTTTAGCATGTTTTGAGCATTAGATATGAGTTTAGCGGCATCGACATTTTCAAATGAGAAAAATCAAGCCTTATCCCATAAAGGAAGCTCTAGGTACACAAGGCCAATAATAATGTCTCAATGTATAATACCTTCGGATGGTATGTCTTCACTCAAATTGAGATATGTGTTCCGTTAGGAGTTTTTTAGCATTAGGTATGGGTACTATTGCCTTAGAAATGGACATGATTATAATCCATGAATTATAATTCCTCAAAGCACCATCCATGACTTCATAGGGGTATCCATTGTACTATGTATCTAATTCTTAAGGCCTTGGGTCCTTCAACATGGTTAGTGGACGATACCTGAACCTTTGCCTCTAAAGAATATTGTAGCCATGTAGGGGTAAGAAGTTTGCCTCCTCCAACCACACACAACCTCCTAATTTGTATAATTGGACTATGATGGAGGATGTTGTTACCGTTATGTGGTGTTAAGTAGTATGTACATGTCTTAATCCCTTGGGAATTATGTTCCATGGAAGAAGACCATATTTTTGTCCTTAAAGAAATATTTGAGGCATCTAGATCCATGAACACTACCTAAAAGAACCATTAATTACTTTAGAGGGTTATGGGTGAAAACGTGAAGGTGGGTAACACTTTCGTGAGAAATCAGTGCAAAATCGTCTTAGCGGAAGTTATTCGGCCGAATAAAAATATTATTCGGCCGAATAAAAATAATTGTTCGGCCGAATAATTGAAATTATTCGGCCGAATAATTTTGAAGTTATTCGGCCGAATAACCACAAACAGTTCTCCGTCCCATTTAACGGAGACTCTTGAAATTTGTGCAAACGGTTGCCGGACGGAAAAAAATTTCGGGCAATAGTTTATTCGGCCGAACAATTATTCGGCCGAATAATTGTTCGGCGGAATAATTGTTCGGCCGCATAATTGTTCGGCCGAATATTTATTCGGCCGAGTAATTGTTCGGCCGAATATATATTCGGCCGAATAATTATTCGGCCGAATAATTATTCTGCATAAAAAGACAGCATCGGCTGCCATTTGTCATTCCCTGTTGGAATTATTTGGACCCCGCATGGGCCCGCTGTAGTCCTCTGCCACCCTGCCGACGCCCCAACCTGCTGCTCGCCACCCCGCTGCTCGCCGCGCTGCTTGTGTTTCATGGCTGGCTATTTTTCCGCGACTCGCGTCTGCTCCATTGCTGCTGTCGTTCGTCTTTTCTTACGTTTCTTCGGGGTGTGATCTGCCCTTGCTCTGTTCGTTTTTAGCAGCGAGTTTGTTGGTTGCTTCTGCTGTCGATTGTCGGTTTTCTCGTTTCGTCGGGTTGGGATTTCTGCTAGTTGCTGCTCGTTGGTGGTATTCAGACGGTTGGTCTGTGTTCGTTGTCAGGTGTGTGTTGGTAGGTGGCTGCTTTGAAGGTGTTGCGGCTTTATCTGAACGGTTGAAGGTGCGTTTTTCCTTTGTTTTTACTTAATATTTCTGTTTGTTAATGTTATAGGGCTTATGTAATGACGTTCGTTGTTGTTTGTGAAGGAAATAGGTGTTCTTTTGAGCGTTGCTGGGTTGAATAGAGGCGGCGTTGCGATCGACGATTCTTCACTGCATTTTTATATAGAGGTATGCATCGTCGTAAACTTTGTTTTTATGTTGTTGGCAGTATTAGAATTCAAAAAATCTGTAGTGCTGTTTAATATTGGAAGGTTAAATGTTTTAAAATGCAGTTTTTATTTTAGAGAATCAGTTTTCTGTCCATGAACTCTGTTCATGAACAGTTCAGTTCGTGAACTCTGTTCATGAACAGTTCAGTTCGTGAACTCTGTTCATGAACAGTTCAGTTCGTGAACTCTGTTCATGAACAGTTCAGTTCGTGAACTCTGTTCATGAACAGTTCAGTTCGTGAACTCTGTTCATGAACAGAGTTCTGTTCGTGAACTGAGTTCATGAACAGAGTTCTGTTCGTGGACTGAGTTCATGAACAGAGTTCTGTTCGTGGACTGAGTTCATGAACAGAGTTCTGTTCTTGAACTCTGTTCATGAACAGAACTCTGTTCATGAACAGAATTCCATTATTTATAGGTTAGATATGAATATGAATAATATAATAGTACTAGCTATGATTAGTTAATGATTTTTAGCTGTAATAATGTTGTTATCATTGTTCAAAGGGTATTGGTTCTCTGATTGACGTAAGCTTTTAGATAATTGAGATGAACTAACCCCATTAAAGTAGGCGGTCGTTTTTGATTCAATCTAATTACATGCATTCAACAATGAATCTCAACCTCCTACTTGGAATTGGGTATCTGTATAATATTAAGAAAACTATGAACTTACTACTATTCCATCAACCATGAATGTTCATTTGCTATCATAGAAGTTCTGTTCATGAACAGAGTTCTGTTCATGAACAGAGTTCTGTTCATGAACAGAGTTCTGTTCATGAACAGAGTTCTGTTCATGATATGCTATGATATGCATGAAATTATTGCTTCTTTATATATATGGATATTTATACCTTAATCCCTGATGAGTTTCATATTAAGTTTTCCAAATTCTCAATAAAGTGATGATAAAGGATATATTAAACAACTTTATAAATGATCAACATGTGGTGTGACGATGTTAAGTCAGGTACAAGAATGTCAATTGAGTTCATGAACTCTGTTCATGAACTTTGTTCATGAACAGAGTTAACTTAGAAAGTCACTTAAAAATTCAATATTGTAAGTTATTAAGTATTTTTTTTATAAAAATTAAGGAATGTTTGTTTATTGAGATATAGAATGAAAACATAAGTGATAGTTTAAAAATTAGGAAGGTGATTGAACTATTACAATATGGGATGATTATTGATGTCATGTTTATGCTGCAATATTGTTCTTAGAGTTAGGAGAGTAACTTACAAAAGAAAGTAAGTTATAATATTTTAGGTGGCTCTACATTTTTTACGCAGATCTTAAGAGATATGTTTTTAATTTTGTAGAATGAACATGTACAACATCAATGTTTGTAAATTGTTTTATCAAAGATCTTAACTAGAAGTTTCTTAATAAGGGTATATTTATGTTATACTATTTGAGGAAGCTCTGCATTTTGAATGCAGATTTTTAATAGATATGTTTTGAGTTTGTAGAGTTAACATGTACAACTTCAATGTGTGTAAATTGTATTATCATAAATATAAGTTAGAATTCTTTTAATAAGAATACATATATATGTTTAGTGAGATGTTTGTTTGTTGACATATATAATTCAAACATATTTGTTGGATTAAAAGTTTTTAAGGTTATTATACTATTTCAATTAATTGTGTTTTATAATGAAATGATTATTAGATATGTTCTTTATGTTGCAATATTAGGTAGGGTAAGGAATTTTAGTTAATTAATTAGAGTTAGGAGGGGGACTTAAATTTTGTTGGAGTTTTTAATCAAATATTGGCTTGATGCTTGTAGTGGTAGTTATGTACATTTTCAATATGTTAATGTTTGTGTAAATTTAGAAGTTATATCAAATGGAAAGAGAGTCTGCGAAGGGAAAGCGTAGGAGGTCATCACAATCTTCAGGAATTGGTGTTCCAATTGGTAGTCGAAGGTTGTCGAATTCACCGCAGGGTTCAGGTTTATTGCATGGGTCCGAGTCGTTTGATCACCAACAAGTTCGAGGGGGTACAAATGATTCTCCTTTGTCTTCTGTGGGAGAGCGTCGATCCCAACGTTCTGTTGGTATGAACATTAATGTTTAATAATGTATAATTTGTATTTTTTGTGTGTTGAATTTATGGAAAAAGTTAATTTTTGACTACGGCTATATTTGAAGCAGAGCGATGTTCAGAAGATGTGCGTAATTCGATGGAGCGAGGGGAAGATCAAGATAGGAATATAGATGATGGAATAGGTGTGGGTGGAGAGCAGGGTCCTGAAGTTCCTCCTAGAGCTAGGACGACATATGTTCCACTAGCTGAGGGGTGTACACCCATATCAACGTATCCGTCTGATTTACCTGATGAGCTTCCATGGCGAGGTGTTGTGCAACAAACTATTCTTGAAAGTTGTAAATCCCACTATGACAGGTTGAACAATGATCTTTGTTCTTTGGATCTCCCTCCAGAGAGTCGACAAAGTCTAGAGGTTGTTTTGGCATCTTTGAAAAAATTCATTGATGCATACGATGAGCTTGGACCAACTACAAATAGTTTTGTTCATTTGATGCGGATGCGAAAGGAGCAAGTTATGGGTCCAGATAAGTGGGAGGTTGTGAAGGAGAGAGTCAGTAGAGAACAAGCCAATTCAATGTTCAATTTCAAAGAAGGCCTTAAGCGAAAAATGTTGAAAGTGCAATATTTCAAGCATCCTCAAATTGCACATTTCATATATGATCGATTTCTTGCAGCTTATGGTCGATTGCCTTGGAACGATGAGGTTCCTAATTATTTTGCTAGATTTTTTTATGCGGAGTTTTTTCTAGGTATGAAGCCTAACTATACCGATGTTCCCTCTGACTTTTATGGAGCTGGAAAGGGTAGAATATATAATCGAAAAGGTGCTCTTAGAGACCCTGCCACTATACAACCTCCACCTGAGATACCTCGTCCACCAAGGGTTGTGGCTTTAAGATCAGAGATGGAGACAACATCTCAACTAGGGACAATTGGAAGGGAATCAGTAGGTGATGGTTTAGCTTCAGCTCTTGCAGGAGTAGAAGTTGGTTTGGGGCGAGAGAAGGCTCGCGCTATTCTTCGTCAGAGTTTTGTCTACAAGACGAATGACGAGGTAGATGCATTGAGCATTGATGATCTCAGGGCTTATGCTAAGTTTTGTCGAGATATAGCTTCAGATGTGTTATCTAATGACACATCGAGCATGGGAGAGGTTTGTTGATTATGCTATGATAATCTATTTGATTTTTTATTAATCATTTTGAATTGAATATTTTGCTACATGGGAATAAGTATATTAAGCAAATGTATTTTGTTTGTAGTTTACGAGAATGTTAAATGCAAATAATTTTCGATTCTCCAGTAGTCAAAATCAAGAGCATCCTAGTCAAAATGAAGAGCGCTCAGGAGAGGTATTTTAATTATAATATTTATGATTGAACATGATATTTTTTTTGTTTACTTGAATTTTAATAAATATCAATGTATCTTATTGTTAATTTGACTTATCTATGCAGGTTTCATTAGATTCCAACTTTTTAGATGGTTTACCATCTCTTGTGAGCTAATGATTTTAATTTTTTTGTTTTGGTTTTAAGTTAATTTGCTTAATTTATTATTTGTATCTACTATGTTTTATTTACTAACAAAATTTAAATTTTAGGAAAGAGACCACTTGGAAATTGGGGGCGAAGATGTGGGGTCTTTAATGAATGCCGATATTGGCACTGAGGTAATTTTGTCGAACTAGAAATGATTTTTGACATAAGTTTAATGTTTTATATTTTTTTTATTTATTTGAAAATTGTTTTTGTACATGTTGCAGCTTGGCTCTTTTAGATCTTTTGGAGCCAAAGGAAAGTCTCTAGGGGAAAAAAGTGGTGGACATGCATCCAAAGAATTTGATGTACGATTTTTTTAATAATTGAATTGTTTTGTAGATGAGTTTAATATCTTAATATTTTGAATTTAGTTTAAAATTGTTTAAATAATTTATGATCTAAATTTATAATTTGTTTTTCTGTGTGTTGTAGGTGGAGTTGAGTCCCAGGGAAGGTCCTAGTGGAAAATAGTGGAAAGATATTGGTCGAGATGGATAGTGGTTCAGATTTTATAGTTTTTGTTGATATCTATATATTGGTGTTGTTTTGAACATGGAGGGTATTTATTTTTTGATTATATATATATGTACATTGAATTCACAAGTTCATCAACTCTTTTTTGGATTATATACATGAGTACATGTCCATTATTTCTCATTTGGTAAATGTTTAGAATATGTTTTGCATGAGTTTTGATAATATTTATAATATGTTTTGCATGAATGTTTGAAATGTTTTTATAGGTGCAATCCAAGGTTAGGAAATGTTGAATGATGACAATGAATGTTATGAAGTTAGAAAATGGGAAGTGTTAGGAATGTTTGAAATGTTATTTCAAGTTGGGAAATGTTGAATGTTGACAATGAATGTGATGGTAAGAATCAATGTTGGAAAAAAATGAATGGGAGGTGTTAGAGAAAAAGAAATGTTGGGAAAGAATGAATGGGAGGTGTTATGGAAGAATGAATGTTTTCAATTTGTTATGTTGAGAATAAGTGTTATTATAATATGTTTTGCATGAATGTTTAAAATGTCTTGATAGGTGCAACCCAAGGGTAGGAATGAATGGGAGGTGTTGGAAATGTTTTTAAAATGATAATCTAAGTTAGGAAATATTCAATGTTGAAAATGAATGTTATGGTAAGAATTAATGTTGGGAAAAATTAATGGATTTTTAATTAATTTAATTTTTATTTTCAATGTTCAGGTACATTTGATGAAGGCTGAAATCATGGCAAATGGGGGTAACGGTTTTTTGTTTTTTAATCATAAGCGAAGATTCCAGGATTCTGAAGTTTGTGCTAAATTAGAGCAATGATTTTAAACAACAATTTGATGAATTTTCATTGATTTGTTGGGAATAATCATTTTTCTAATTTAGCATAAGCTTCACAATCCTGGAATCCTTGCTTGTGATTAAAAATCAAATGATCGTTATCTCCATTTGCCATGATTTCAGTTATGTGAATTTGCACAAGCGATATTTTAAATTAAAGATTTGGGACGGAGAACTTGGTTACAATTTTAAGACATCTATTTAAGATCATATTTATGGTGAAGTATGTATTAAAGAAACATGTTCGATGGATTAATATACTACAAAATTTAATAGGTCTTTTTGTATTTTTTCGTTAGTATTAATCAACCAAAAGTAAAAATTCGGGGCGGAGTGGGCATAGCCACATCCGTTATCTCATCCCTTAGTGGTCTAATAGACATATGGGGACCCGAATAAAGTACTTTTGAATTTTTAAATTATATTTGAATTCATTTTTAAGCATGTTAAAGTACAATCATTTAAGCTTAGTTGTCATTCAAGAAAATATTTCATAAAATCTCAATGAAAAAATATATTGGGCACAACAATTTTGATAATTGGACAAAAAATATATTGCACACAACAATTGACATGGACAAAAATATAGATCAATTTATTTTTGATATATAGTTAAAAACATCGTAATGGAATACCATCTTCAACTATCCGTTCATGGTCACATATGGATAGTTTCCATTTTTTGGTTTTCAATTGTTTTTTTGATGGAACTTGTATCAATTTTATTCGAGATGCACATACTAAATGACTATATTGACAACATATAACATCAGGCTCATAATCCTGAAAGTATACATAATTTTTAGTCATATGCGTCTGCTGAAAAAAGTAGCCTTTTAAAATGATGGATCCTCTTTCGTATGTAAATCCGTTGTCGTTGTAGTCCTCCAATAATTTCATTTTTCCTTCGGTGCATCGCATCAAATAATATTTGACATTTTCGTTGTTGTCTATAGGTGCAATCACAGCGAAAACATCTCCTGTGCAAGTTATGATTGGTGTTAGCGTATTTAAATGAATTGAATTGACCACTTATGGCGAAGGATTAGAATGAACAATTGATTAAAAAGTCAAAAACAAGTTTATTACCTTCTCTTACGAGATCTGAAATTCTATCGCCATCAGACGATATTGCTATTTCTTCTGATTCTAATTCTTCAACACTTGCCAGTGGCATTTTTCCTTTTGGATTAATCTCTGTGTGTCTCCAAGCTTTTACGTAGTTGTTTGTTATGTTTTCACAAACTTCTGTAGATTCGACATTTTCAATGCAAATATGACAAAAGCATGATTGCTTTCTACTGTCAAATGCAAACACGTTGTGAAATGATTTTGTTTGAATAGAGTGAAGATCTCTAGTTCCATGTATGGTGCTAGCGTCATATGGTATTGATCTATTTATATCTTGGACCCCAACAAGCCAAAAAAACCTACACAATAAATAGTGTACATGTGTACTTAAATGTTAGTATATACATTTTTTTTAATTTTAAGAAATAATATAAATTAAAAAAATAGTGGACATACCTGCGCACGTCTTTTGATTGTTGATTATAATCATGGCTTAGATTTAATTGACACCATTGGACAACCTCTGCAGCTGAATGAAACCATGCTGAAGAATAGTTCATTTGCCATCTTCGAAGTGCTCTTTTCACGCATGCTCCTGCACCATCATGCTCACCTTTTCCATGCCCAGTTTCAAAGAAATTCCAGCGATGTTTGATGTTCAGCGCTTTATGAAGTCGACATAACCAAAAAAATGATCGTGAAGATTTAAATTGACCCGCACATCCATCAGACCATATCCAATGCTCTTTGAATTTGACTTCGCGTTTTTTCAGTGAGTCATAGAAAATATTTTCTATACAATGTTGGACAAAATGTGTGTCGTGTGTACGATCATCGCTGATATAGAAGTGATATTCTTTAATCACATCTCGATTGTCACATGTGCTTTCAATGCCATCGATATCCTGTTGAGAATGTCTATATACAACATGGACAAATATCGAAACTTGGTCAGAGTGATAGTATTCACTCTGTATTTCGTTTTGTGCAGCAAATGTATAGTTTTCAGCAAAATCAACCACCGACAAAATTGTTCCGGGTGGAAAAATTTCACGAGACTGTTTGAATTGAAGATCTTGCCATCGTGCTCTATGTGAATGTTGGGTGTATTTATAAATTTCGTTTTCAAATTTTTTGAGAAAATCTGTGACGCATATCTTGTCTTCTAGCAAATCAATTCTTTTGGAACGTGAATCACTAGAACTTGTAGTATAGTTGATGTATTCGTATCTCTTCCAATCAACATTTACATTTGACAACGATTGATCATTATCGATAGGGTATTTATTGTGGAATAACACCAAATTTCCACAATGATGACAATGTTTTCCATTGACACATTTCTTTGAATAAAATACTTCATCGTGATTTCTCTCACATAAAATTTGAGATATGAATTCACGTATCGTCGGCGGAGGTGGTGAATTTGTCCAAAACATTTTACCAAATTCAAGAAACGTGTCATAATATAACTGAAATTGCACATGATAACGGCAACAACATGTATCACGTATAGTTATAGGTCGAACATACCATGGTTTTTGTTGCACAAATGTAGTGATTGATATATTAATTCCACGATGATCTTCCTTGAATTTATTGAAGAATTGTACTTGTGTCATGTCCATTATATGTTTTGGTTGGCTTTCATATACATTTCGCGATATTCTTTTGCGTATCACATCTCTTGCATTTGGTGAAACTCGAGCATGTTCCAACCAATATTCTCGTACAATATCTTTAACCCCTGCTCCTAATCTATCTTTGTAAGGTTGTCTACAAATAATTGTCCAACAAGCAAGTTCATTATTTTCATCTATTTGCATTCTGAATTTGCTATGTTTGTATAATGTTTTTCTTGATGTTCCAACTGCTTTTGCTAGTTCTGTTGTCAAACGCTTTTGTTTAGTACTAGCTGAAAGAATTGCTGTATGAATTGCTTTACGTGCAGCACTGATATCTTTCTTCCTGGATTTTCCAAATTTTTTTATTGCATCGCCTATATTTTCCATCACATTTTGTTTCAATTTCGACTCTTTTGTTACTTTGTGAATACCCAATAACGATGTAGCACCTTCTAATTTCTTGGACACTAATAAACATCTCAAAATTTGTGCTTGTCCTGCTATTGAGTAATCTTTGAGAACTTCATCATAAAATTTTGTAGCACGATATCGTGCAACATGTACTGGTAGTTTTTCTCCATATTTGTCGCAATCAATGTCTTCTAACATTTCATCATCAATAGTAAAAGTACCTATACATCAAATTAAATTAAATTTAACATATATCAAAAAATAAAATTCATTATAAAAAAATGAATTTGGAAAATATATGATATATACATACCAGGTTCAATTTCTGGATTTTGAACTTGATCTTCAATATTGATTTCATCGACATTAGCATGTAAATCACTATTTACATCTTCTACAATGTTCTTTTCAACTTCAATTTGTTCTTCTTGTACTCTATTTTCAATTTCCATTTCTTCAACATTGTCATGTAAATCTGTATTTATATCTTCAATAGTTCTCTCTTCCGTTTCAGCAACCCTTTGTTTTTTGGCAATATATCTGAGTTTTTGTTTCTCTCTATTATCATCATCATCACGTTTACGATCAGCTTTTCTTTTACGATTTCTCTTATTGCCCATGGTTGTTTAATCTATAGACGATAAATTAAAGAATCATGTTACTTTATAGTAAAAACAAATAAATTAAGATTTAAAAACATTTACGGAATTTATAAAAACATGAACTGAAAACAACTATTTGAAAAAAACCTCTTTCAATTAAATAAAAAGTGCAAAGCTACTTTGAAAAAAAAACATCCTTGCAAAGAACCTCCTTGCAAACATGTCTAAGAAAAGAAATATTTTGAAAAAACTCCTTGCAAATATCCCTTAAAAAAAACACTTTCAATGTGTTTTGGAAAAAAGAAGAAGAAACATACTTTGTAAAAATCTTTTTTTCAAAAAAATGTTTTCTTTGCAAATATACAACAAGAAAATAAATATTTGGAAAAAACTTCTTGCATTTATATGCCTTAGAAAAAAATTTTCTTCAATGTGCCTTTGGAAAAAAGAAGAAACATACCTTGTAAAAACCTCCTTTTGCAAAAAATGTCTTCTTTGTAAAAATGCAATAAAAAAGAGATATGTTGGAAAAACTCCTTCAATGTGCCTTTTGTAAAAAAGAAGAAGACATAGTTTGTAAAAACCTCCTTTTGCAAAAAATGTCTTCTTTGTAAAAATGCAATAAGAAAAAAGATAGTTTGGAAAAACTCCTTGCAAATATGCCTTGGAAAAAAAAACTCCTTCAATGTGCCTTTTGTAAAGAAGAAGAAGAAACATAGCTTGTAAAAACCTCATTTTGCAAAAAATGTCTTCTTTGTAAAAATGCAACAAGAAAAGAGATAGTTTGGAAAAACTTCTTGTAAATATGCCTTAGAAAAAAAAACTCCTTCAATGTGTCTTTTGTAGAGAAGAAGAAGAAACATACCTTGTAAAAATCTCCTTTTGCAAAAATTATATCCTCCTTCCGAAATTAGTTTGACAAAAAAATGCGAAGTTCAAACATGCGAAAATAATGAATTAACTT
The DNA here is from genome assembly GCA_027924585.1 of Larix kaempferi. Lineage (NCBI taxonomy): Eukaryota > Viridiplantae > Streptophyta > Pinopsida > Pinales > Pinaceae > Larix > Larix kaempferi. The sequence continues at coordinate 9,789,179 of BSBM01000030.1, forward strand.
TATGTTTATTTATATGAGTATAAATTTTTATTTTTATTTTTTTTCCGGCCGACGAAAATTTTTTTCCGTTTAGTTATTCGGCCGAATAACCTTCGCTATAAGTTACGGCGCCGTTACGGAAAACAGTTATTCGGCTGAATAATTATTCGGCCGAATAATTATTCGGCCGAATAATTAATTCGGCCGAATAATCTCTGAAACATGACCGATTCAGATCTCTGCAAAATTTTCAGGTTTCTCCATTTTCGGAAGGAGAAAACCACCTCTTACACAACAAAACGAATGTCGGACTTCATACCAGTAGATTCATTATTGAATCTACTTTACGAGGGTATAAATTTTGTTGTATATAGATAAGAACTGATATTTTTTAAGTTTTATATTTGTAACATGTGTCGAGTTACGATTCAGCTCTTTAAAAAAACAGCGAAAAGAAAAATCCATAACTTTGTAAATACAACACCAAAAAAATCGAAGAAAATGTGGGTCGATTCATTGACGTGTCTACTTCAAAAGGGCGGTCTTAGATTTTTTGATTTTATAGCGGGTTGAGAGAAAAGTGGTGCAACAAAAAGGTTGTTGAAAATCGACTGAGTTTCCCCATGGATCGACTTTAAAAAAATATAATAATTAGTATAGAGGTCCATTGGATGCAAACTTATAGTCACGCGTTAGTACATTGTGTGTAGATTGTCGTAGCATTTTCAGTTTTTGCAAAACACAAGTCTAACAACGATTTTAGTGGTGCAACAAATCATAACTCTTTTGTAGTCTTTTCATTTTATAAGAACACACTGTCAAACATTTGCGAGATCGACATATCAAATCTTAATAAAAAAAATTGAAAAAATTATGAGTAGAAAGCTAACATAATTCTACAAAAGTTTTCTTTTTACGGCAAAGTGAAATTTTAAATAAAAATATCACTTTTGTTCGCCCGAAGTTGGAAGACATGAAAAAAACAGAATTATTTTCTCACGAGACCCCCCAAAATAGACACCCATCTTCATTTTTTCACCCTTATATGTGGCATTATGTATATAGGTCTTGTGGCCTTACACATGGTTAGTGTATGCGACCTCAATATCGAGCTCTAAATTATTCTTTTCTCCATCTAAGGCTAAGAATATTGCCTCCACTAAAAATACATGGTATCTTGAGGGTATCATTGGCCTATGATTGATTATGTCATTTCCACTATGTGGTTTTGAGTAGTATCTACATGTCTTAGGGCCTTGGGAATGATGTTTTAGGGAAAACAACCATGTATTTGTCCATAAAGAAATAATTGGGGAATCTAGAGTAATGAAAAAATCATATAGTGCCTTTCATGACCTTGCATGGATATCCATGTCAATATGTATCCATGTCTTAGGGCCTTGGGGCCTTGGACATGGTTAAGAGAGGAGACTTGAACCTCTAACCCTAAAGGAATCTTATAGCCATCCAAGGCTAGAAATATCACCTCAACCAACCACACATGGCCTCTTGAGGGTGTTATTTTAATATTATTGAGGATATTAACACCATTATGTGGTTTTGAGAAGTATGTAGGTGTCTTAGGACCTTGGGAATGATGCTCTAGAGTAAAAGACCATGCACTACAACAAATCTTGGAATTAGCATCCCATTTAGTGTCCCTTTTTAGTGTAATTATTTTTTTCATTGAGTGGTCAAAGTAGACGTTAAATGGGATGCATCATGTACAAAAAAAGAGTATAAAATAATGTCTTTTTTGGCTTCCAGAATAGCGTCCAATTTTTCTTCGTAAATGACATCGAGGTTTGATTCCTAAATAAAATCCTATTTTTCTTCCTAGAGATCATCGTGTTTTTGTTTCTAAATGATGTCCCCATTAGCGCCCTATTTGCATCCTTAAAATCACCATGTTAGCATTTATGTTTGCATCTACATTCGTGCCATATTTTCATCCAAATTAGCATCCAATATTACATCCATATGTGATAGCACTTTAGCATCCCATTTTGCACCACGTTTTACTTCCAATAAGCACCAATTTTTGCTTCTAATTTTGGACCAATTTTTGCTTCATTTTTTGCATCGTGTTTTGCTACCAAAATGGCGCCAATTTTTTCTTCTATTGTTGCACCATATTTTGCTTCGTATGTAGCACATTATTTTGCATCCAAAATAACACCTTATTTTTGTACCATATCAACGCCATGTTTAGCTTCCTCATTAGCATTAAGTGTTGCATCCTTTTTAATGCCTATTTTTGCATCTCTATTGATGTCAACATTAACACCATGTTTTGCTACCACTTTAGCGCCTAATTTAGAGTCCATTTTTATTCCCACACTATCGCCACAATTTGCTTCCCGTTAGCTCCTTGAATTTCTTCTTGTTTTGCTTCCTCATGAATGTCACATTTACCTTCCCATTAAGCATCTAATTTTGCTTCTTTGTTGGCCACTAGTTTAGCTTCTAGTTTGGCTTCTACTTTGATGTCCAAAATAGCATCAGAATTGACTTCCAACTTAACTCTAGGTATTGCATCCAATGTTGCTTCTAGATCTATGACATAGTGGGCTTCCATTTTAGCTCCTAGTTTTGATTCCTATTTTGTTTCTTTATTAGACCCACATTAGGCTTGCTATTTAACACCTACAATTGTATCCAATTGTGTGCTAATCTATTTATTATATCAAATTATTATAGTTATTTCTTTAATTTCAATAGTTCTCATATATCATTTACTTCATAGTTCTGAAATAACATAATGAAACATTCAAATTAATTGTAGATACCATTATTGAAATTAATTGCATAACATTTATGAAGAAATTTAACACAAACAAACAACATTTATCCAAAGTAGTAACATCATCATATATATTAATTTTCCATGAAAAGATCATCGACAACTTCCAATATAGATAAATTTACAATAGAATAATGATAACATCACCATTATCTTTCATCAAAAGAAGTGAAATTATAAAACATCATCACATCAATAACCTATCATACATATCATCATATTAAGGTTAAAAGAACAAGTGGACGATATATATAGTGAAAATACCAATATCACAAGAAACATCTTTTTTAATATCCATATATAGAAATGTCAAAATGATCAAGGGTAATCAAAGTTTATATGTCAACATAAATTGATCTAGGTGGATATCAGTGGAGACCCACCTCTTCCAACTAGCTCAAAACAGTCTTCTGGCAATTTTGGGAATTTACTATTTTTAGTAGTTTTTCGAGTCTTGAACTTCTGAATCCATTTTGAGGCCCTAAACGGCGTTTTTTCAGCGTCGAAATATCGAGCAAATATGGGTATTGTGCGCCTATCATTTCCGCGTGCCAGAATCGAGATTTGTGATATCTTTTTGTAGTCATTGAATAAATCTTTCCAACGAGCTATTGTATGCCCCAAACGGGAATCGCATGCGAGAGTTACGACCCTGGGAAGTTGATGTACTAACTTACCTAAACGGGGCCCACATGACTTTTGGCACTTCATCTTCTAGGGTTAGGTTTTTGGGATTCTGTGAAGAACCTGCAACAATTAATTGACGAAAATACACAATATATCAGATCACAGAATACTTTTATTGATCGCAGGCCACTTCGAGGGGGCAACCTCCTTTGAGTAAGCTCAATAAAAAATAACTTCACCATGCCTTCATAGGCCTCAACACACACTTATATACTAGGTCTAGGTGCCAATACTATGGGTCAAAACCATGGGCCACTACAAATTATGGATCAACAATACAACGAGCGACTTACAAAGCATATGCGACAACAACAATAACACAAACTATGGATCAACAAATACTATGGGATGACTTACAAAGCATATGCGTCCAACAACAATATACTAATAAAGTAAAGACATGGGTTCCTAACATCCCATCCCCCTTTGAAAAAGCTCTGTCCTCAAAGCTTTAGATGTGGAAATTGTTGCTGAATTAAGACCTCTATGATAAAGCGAGAGCGAAGCTGACGAGTTCACCGATTGAGGATGGCCTACGACTCCAAAAGTATGGATCCTTCATTATCCAGTTCGGGTAAAATAGTTTTTCCACTGATGTTGGTTCCAAGAACTTTCTTCAGACAAGAGACATGAAATACTGGATGAATGCAGGAAGAAGGAGGAAGGTCCAATTTATAAGCAATGGACCCAATCTTCTGAAGAATCCGATATGGCCCATAGAACGTTGTAGCGAGCTTATGATGCCCTTTGAGTTTCAGGGAGGATTGCTTGTACGGCTGGAGACGAAGAAAAACCATATCGCTTGCTTGAAAAGTGCGCTCAGAATGGTGCTGATCAGCTTGTTGCTTCATGCGATTTCTTGCCATGTGAAGATTGTCCCGCAAAATGTGAAGAATCTGATCGTGGTTTCGAAGGACTGTGTCAACTGCCTAAACTAGTGAACTGTTGGGGGTGTATGGAAGAAGAAATGGAGGTGCTTGACCATAGAATGCTTCATATGGGGTCATTTTAGAGGTAGTGTGGTAAGAGGTATTGTACCACCATTCAGCAAGAGGCAGCCACTTTTCCCACTGATATTGTTTTTCAGAGGTGGAGCAACGAAGATAAGTTTCCAAGCATTTATTGATAATTTCAGTCTAACCATCTGTTTGGGGGTGATACCCTGAACTCATATTCAGTTTGGTGCTAGTGTGGCAAAACAGTTCTGTCCAAAAATGACTGGTGAAAGTCGCATCACGATCCGAGATAATGGAAGAAGCGATGCCATGAAGATGAAAGATATGGTCCCGAAAAATTTGAGCAACTAAGGAGGTTGTATAGGGATGGCTGAGAGCACAAAAATGACTATATTTGGAGAGGCAATCAAACACAACAAGAATCACTGTCTTGCCGCCATGTTTAGGGAGCCCTTCAATGAAATCCATAGAAATATCTGTCCAAATCCATGTAGGGATGGGAAAGGGTTCGAGCAATCCTGGAAGGAGTGTCGTTTCACCCTTATTGCGCTGGTAGGTATCACATTCAACAATCATATGTTGAATTGTCCTTTTCATGCACTGCCAAAAGAAGTTATGTCATGCCCGTTCATACGTTTTGAGGAACCCAAAGTGCCCTGCTGATGGAGAAGCATGGAGTTCATAGAAGACATCCTGTTGAAGATCTGTGCTCTGGGGAAGCACCAGATGACCCTTGTATCTCAGGGAAGCACCATCCCAAGAGTAATGTGGTACAATAGAAGGGTTGTTGGTCAAGCAGTGGATGATTTGAGATAAGGAAGAATCATTGACATAACCATGTTGAACAGATTCCAACCAATTTGGAATAGGCATATAAATAGCTGAAAGAGAACATTGGGCATCAAATGTGCAAGAAAGAGCATCAGCCACAATATTGTCCTTACCCTTCTTGTAGGTGATCTCATAGTCATAACCCTTGAGTTTGCTAACCCATTTCTGTTGTGCTGGGGAGGAGACACGTTGTTCCAAGAAATATTTCAGACTCTGGTGATTAGTCTTGATGCAGAAATGATTCCCTAATAAGTATGGTCACCACTTTTGTACTACATGCAAAATAGCCATCATTTCATTCTCATATGTAGAGGCAAGTAAATTCTTACCTGAAAGGGCTTTTCTAGTGAACGCAATGGGGTGTTCATCTTGAAGGAGAACAACACCAAGTCCATTGCCGCAAGCATCACTCTCAATAGTGAAGGGCTTGGAAAAATCAGGCATAGCTAGAACAGGTGTAGTACACATAGCTTGTTTCAATTTGTCAAATGCACACTGAGTAACATGTGTCCATGTAAAAGCATCCTTTTTGAATAGAGCAATTAATGGAGCTGCAATCTTCCCATAATCCTTGACAAACTTGCGGTAGTAGCCAGTCAAACCCAAAAAATGACGAAGGCTCTTGAGTGTCTGAGGATGTGGCCAATTGTTCATGGCAGCGATTTTGGCAGGATCCACACGAACCCCTTGTGTTGAGATAATGTGCCCGAGAGACTCAACTTCCTTCTGTCCAAAAACACATTTAGATTGTTTGGCATGGAGATGATGGTCAGAGAAAAGTTGCATGACAAGATCCAGATGCTGGATATGTTCAACCCATGTTTTACTATAGATGAGGATATCATCAAAGAATACCAGAATGAATTTCCTCAAGTAGGGCCGAAATATTTTATTCATTAAGGCCTGGAATGTGGAAGGAGCATCAGTGAGGCCAAAGGCCATGACCAAAAACTCATAGTGGCCATCATGTCAGCAAAAAGATGTTTTAAGGATATCATCCTCATGAACCCAAATTTGATGATACCCAGAACGAAGATCGAACTTGGAGAAAAATTGAGCCCCATGAAGCTCATCAACAACAGGAATTGGAAACTTATCCTTGATGGTGAGGTGATTAAGTGCTCGGAAGTCATTGCAGAGGCGCCATGACCCATCTTTTTTGTGGACAAGAAGAACTGGAGAAGAAAAGGAACTAGTGCTTGGGCGAATAATACCTTGCTTCAATAAATATTGAATGAGCATTTCAATCTCTGATTTTTGGTGAAATGGGTAGCGATAGGGCCTGATGTTGGGAGGAACGATGCCGGGAAGGAGCTGAATACAATGGTCTTCTAGCCTTGAAGGTGGCAATCCCACTGGTTCAACAAAGACACCTGTATATCGATCCAGAATTTGTTGCAGATCCAAAGGATTAGTGGACATTGCTGATGGTTGCATTTGAATGGAATGGAGCTGAGCGATGACACCATGTGAATTCTTCTTAAGGATTTTTTCCATGCGATGTGAACTGATAATCCTGAGAGACCCTAGTTGTAATCCTGTCAATGTGTGTTTTTGTCCATTGGTGGAAAACTGCATCCAAAGTTTAGCAAAATGCCATAAGATAGGGCCAAGTGTGTGTGGCCATTGAACGCCCAAAATCACATCACATCCACCTAAGGTCAAGGCAAACATGTCAGAGCGCAAGGTATAATCTCCCATAGAGATATGCACATTACGACACTTCCCTTTGCAAGGTAAGGTGCCCCCATTGGCAACCACGACTTCAAAGTTGGAGCAAGGATGGATAAAACAATCAGCTTGTTTGGAGATTCAAGGGTCAATGAAATTATGAGTTCTACCAGAATCAATGAGTATTGTAAGAGGAATCTTCTTGAAGTAGCCCCTGACCCGCATTGTTTGGCGGGTGGTGATTCCAGCTAAAGCATGGAGAGATATCTCTGGTTGGGCATCCTGAGATGGAGGGTCAATAGGCAGTTCCTGAATGTCGACCTGAGCATCCATTGTATCTGGATCTTCGTCACCAATTTCAAAGGTAGGAGGAGAATCCACATCCAAGAGATAGAGCTTTTGCTGAACACATCTATGTCCCTAAGTGAATTTCTCATCACAATTATAGCAAAGCCCCTTTTCTCTACGTGCATGCATCTCTATTTCAGACAAATGCTTGATAGGAGTTGGTCGATGAGCCAACGGTATGGGTGGTCGTTGAGAACCCATATTTCAGAAGGGAACAAAAGTGGGCTTGAAGAGCTATTGGGATGCAATCATGTCTTCTGCCAACTTAGCCAACCCTAGGGCTTCCATCATTTTGTTGTGACATAACATTTTTACCTCAGAGCGGATGACATCCTTTAGATCACTGATAAAACAACTCTGGTAGAAGTCATCAGACAGTCCTTCAGTGTGGTTGTCTAGTTTCTCAAATTCGGTTTGATACTCTCTCACAGTGCCAATTTGGTAAAGTTTAGTGAGGGCTCCTGTGAAGTCATCAAAAGCACTAGGACCAAATCATTGCGAAAGGAGCTAGCAAAAGTATGGCCATTTTGGCTCTTCATGAGCCTTGATGTACTAATGGTACCATTGAAGAGCTTCATGTTCCAAATGAAAGGATGCAAGTGGAACTTTGTTGACATCAAAAGTATTATGCAGAATGAAATAATGTTCTGCACGATAGATCCATCTAGTTGGATCAGTACAATTGAAGCGAGGAAAATCAAGCTTTGGACCATGGAAATTGTTGGAAGAAGAGAACACATTGTCTGATGAAGACTCAAATTGCTGTTTGTTGTTCATGGATGAATGCTCAATATGGAGGCCGAGAAATTTTTCATCCAGATCCTGGAGTTTGGCTTGGACGGTGGTAAGTGCTTCCTCCATAGTTTTTGCTCCGACGCGGGTGACAACCATATCCAGGAGTTTTTTTCTTTTGAGTGGGTAGAAAAACAAAAACAAAGACTGTTTCAGTAAAGGAAAATATGGATTTGGGAAAAAATCAGAAGGGTAATTTGGGTTTGACTAGGTTTTGGACATGGTTGAAAGGACAGGGAAGTAGAAAAGGAGGATTTCAAAAGCAGGGTGAAAGAATGAGAAAATTTGGCATAGAGGGACAAAGAAGTAGAATTAGGAAAAGAACTCTGTGGTAAAATTTGAAGGCGATCGGGTGAAAATTGAAGAAGTTATGGCAAACCCTAAAAATAGACAAATGTGAGATTTTGAGTGTTGGGAAGTGGAATTTTGGATAGGGTCCTCAAGAATGAAAGATGCAGAATGGGATTGCAGGGGTGTCAAAGAAGTTTCAAGGGAAACGAAGTTAAAACAAGGGAGATATGGCAGCAAAACATAATTTTTTATTTTTTTTTGTTCAGAAATTAATCGGCAACGACGTGGAAGGGATCCGCAACAGATGGATCTGCAATGGCGCAGAAGTGATCGGCAAAAAATGGATCTGCAATGGCAGGAAAGTCATCGGCAACAGTTCTGGACAAAGGAAATCTGATATGTATCAGCTGAAAATAGATATGGACCCCAGGTATGCTCAGCTTCCTAACAGTTCAAGGGATTCACTTGGCCACCAGTGCTGTCTGATGAATTGCATATTGGGGCAGTACCCCTCACTCCACAGCTCAGGTAATACTGATAACCGCTTTGCCGCAAATGATAGCTCTTGGTTTACCTCACGAGTGGGAACTAGTCAATTAGGTAGGGGTCATTGCCCTTTTTGCTGACAGGTCCTCTCAATGGGCCAACTACTTCAGGGTTCCTGTGGTACTCCTCACAATGAGTTTTAGGGCTTATGCCCAAGTACTTCCCACAGTTAAGCGGATAGGGATTATTCCCAAATCCGAGCCTGCAATAGATGCGAACAAAAATTTTGGCAGAAATTTCACCCAGTGAGCCCAAAAAAAGTGCTCTGATACCAGATGTGGAGAACTTGCAACAATTAATTGACGAAAATAGAAAATATATCAGATCACAAAATACTTTTATTGATCGTAGGCCACTTCGAGTGGGCAACCTCCTTTGAGCAGGCTCAATACAAAATAACTTCACCGTGCCTTCATAGGCCTCAACAGACACTTATATACTAACTCTAGGCGCCAATACTATGGGTCAAAACCATGGGTCACTACAAACTATGGATCAACAATACTATGGGCGACTTACAAAGCATATGCACCAACAACAATAACACAAACTATGGATCAACAAATACTATGGGACGACTTACATGTGAAAATCCTCACAGCAGATCTAAGAGATGATGTATACTTCATAAGAAGGTAATTGATTAAGCAAGAAAATAGAAGAAGAGTGGTCAATGCAGTATAATGAGCAACAAAATAATAATACACTAGAACTCGGATAAAAGCAAAATACTTCACACACACTAATTAATTAATCACAATATGGACAAATAAATAGTACAATGCATGAGGATTCGAATGCCTAAGGTGGAAATTCGAATTAGCTCTCATGGAGTGATCAAAAGATCACCGGAGTGTCATCGGAGCACAACTAGTAGTCTATCTCATCATCAGTGGAGTCATCAATGCTCAAGTAACTGTCAACCATCAGTCAAACTGAGTCTAACTGAGTGTGGTAGGTGTAACTGAGTGAAGGAGACTCAGTGGAGGGCACATGAGGAGCTAACTGGAGTCAGAATGGGCAGTCAAGTCTCACTGGAGGTCCATTGATGTGATACAGTCAGTTGAGAGTCAATCTAGCCTTAAATCAAGGAGAGAACTAAAGATAACTAAAGATAACTGAATGGTAGGTAAGGAAGGGTGCCTTTCTCATGCAGTATGTGAAAGGAGGGCGCACTAAGCTCTAGGAGGGTTGAAACTAAGTGGAAGGAAGCTTCGGGGGATGGCTAACTGAGGGCTAGGTGCTGGAACTGATGACTGGGATGCATGCAAACCCTAAAAGTGCATGCATGACTAAAAATGAAAATAATAAAAATGCTGCTAGGACTAGGATGGAGTATAGGAATATCCTAACACCCCCCCTCAATCCATCCTGGGCCCTAGTAACTAAGACAAAAGGTCACCCAATACAATGAATAATAACAGTCAATAAACCGAGGAAATGGGGAAAACCTCATGGTAAAAATACCCCCCCTCAAAATACACTGTAAGCCACAGACAAAAATAATGCTCCAAACTCAAGAAGGTGTGTTGCTTAGTCATATGTCTGGAGGTATCTTCTTCTTGGGAAGAAGCGGATCATGCTCAGAAAGCATCTGCTTGTACTTGCTCTTCAGATCGAATGTGATGAGAACAAATCCAAAAGTATGAGGATGATCCTTGAACTTGTGATTCGAATTAGCTGAGGTAGGATCAAATCTATGAATGTGCAGATAGACTTTTGTCTTCTCCTTCAAACCATCATGGGTGAGATTATGCCAAAAAGAACCATCAAATAATAGCTTGAAATCCAAATCAGATTTAAGACTTGAAGAATAGTTTCTTGAGATCTCCTTTGAACCAACAGGGGTGAGATCAAAACTATCATATGCATGAGAAATTATCCCAAGTAGTGATTGCTTAGAATCCAAATTAGATCCAAGACTTGAATCATGGTTTATTGAGATCTCCTTTGAACCATGAGAGGTGAGATTAAAACCAGTAAATGCATGAGAAGTTATCCCAAGCGAATGGCAATGGTTTCTTGAGATCTCCTTTGAACCAGCAGGAGTGAGATCAAGACCATGATGTGCATGAGAAATTATCCCAAGCAAATGGCGATGGCCATATTCTTCAATAACCTTCTGAAAGCATGGAATAATGATCATATAGTAGTAAATAAGAGGTGATTGCTTGAGGAGAGTGAATGCATTACCTCCAATAGCTGATTTGACCTCCGAAACATTCAATAGATCATGATGCAGACCAACAGACTCTGGTGCAAGAGAGGATTTAGGACCTTCTGCAATAGCTAGAGTGTGAGCTGGCACAGAAAGAGAAGAAATTTGGAGCATGAGTGTAGAATCTGCAAGTTCTTCTTCTATGTGGACAACTTCAATATGCGATGTGTTTGATACTGGTTCATGATCAATGAGATCATCAAAGAGGGCAAATGCATCACTTTGCTTTCTCTTGAAGGGGTTTGGACCAAATCCTTCATTTTGTTTGCCGAATCTTTCATCCAGATGGGCCCATAGCTCTTTTGGAGTTTCAACATCATTAATGATTTGGTATAACATGTATTCAGGCAAAGCAGACATCATTCTTCCAAAGGCCATGTCACCTTTATTCATAGTCAATCTTCTCTTCATAGGATTCGAACTATCTTTCAAAATAACAATCAAAGAGATCATGGCTCTTCAAATATGTTATCATTTTTGTTTTCCATTCATCATAGTTGAATGGAGAAAGAAGAGGGATTTCTTCTGAATTCATTGAAGCTGTAGAAGACCTGCAAAAACAATAGAGAATAACTACAATTGCTACTGCTGCATAAATGCAGAAACTACTGCAATTGTTGCACTCAAAATCTTGATAATAACCTGCAAAAAACTCTCAAGAATGGAGATAAACAATACTCTCAACATGCTCTAATACCATGTGAAATTCCTCACAGTAGATCTAAGAGATGATGTATACATCACAAGAAAGTAATTGATTAAGCAAGAAAATAGAAGAAGAGTGGTCAATGCAAAATAATAATATAGTCGAACTCGTATAGAAGCAAAAATACTTCACACACTAATTAATTAATAACAATATGGACAAATAAATAGTACAATGCATGAGAATTTGAATACCTAAGGTGGCAATTCAAATTAGCCTTCATGGAGTGATCAAAATATCACTGGAGTGTCATCGGAGCACAACTAGTAGTCTATCTCATCATCAGTGGAGTCATCAATGCTCAAGTAACTGTCAACCATCAGTCAAACTGAGTCTAACTGAGTGTGGTAGGTGTAACTAAGTGTAACTGGAACTAACTAAATGAAGGAGGCTCAGTGGAGAGTGTATGAGGAGCTAACTTGAGTCAGAATGGGCAGTCAAGTCTCATTGGAGGTCCATCGGAGTGATACATTTAGTGGAGAGTCAATCTAGCCTTAAATAAAGGCGAGAACTGAAGATAACTGAATGGTAGGTAAGGAAGGGCACCTTTCTCATGCAGTGGGTGAAAGGAGGATGCACTAAGCTCTAGGAGGGATGAAACTGTGTGGAAGGAAGCTCCGGGGGGCTGGCTAACTGAGGGAAAGGTGTTGGAATAGGTGACTGAGATGCATGCAAGCCCTAAAAGTGCATGCATGACTGGAAATGAAAATAATGAAAATGCTGCTAGGACTAGGATGGAGTATAGGAATATACTAACATTACAAAGCATATGCGTCCAACAACAATATACTAACAAAGTAAAGACATGGGTTCCTAACAGATTCCTTCCCTCATGCTTATGATAAATAGGCCATTTCGGCTTTTCTTTGTAATCATCTTGGCACGAATGAGCTTAGTGGCCACATCTCTTCTCATAGCTAGCTACCACCATTCTAGGTATTGTATTTTATAGTCTGCTCTATTTCCACTATTTAATAGAATATGTGTTTACTATATCACTGTGTCATTTGCAATATATCTCTGTATATGCTATCTTATTTCGTTCCTGCATAAATCCGCATCAGTGGTATCAGAGCGGTCTACTCTTTGATTGTTTCTGGGTGCATATCCCTAACGAGGTCAGGATACAGAGAGTTGGGTCTCGAACTAGTTTCACTTAGGGAAAATCACTTTCACCGCCCCAAATGGCCTCCCATGGCGAAAGAAAAGAGAGACAACGAAGTAGTAGATCCTATCAAGTTGTTGCTCGAGGAAGCCCTCGCTCGACAGAGGAACGAGATGATGGATAATTTCTCCCAGATCCTTCGACACATGCCAATAGCGACAAATGCACCCTTAATGAGGAGCCATTTTGGAGATATGACTCTCTTCAAGGTACAAGTTAATTTTGATATCCCTTTGTTTGAAGGATAGAACGATGCTAATGCCCTAGATAAATGGTTGAATCTACTAGAAGGATATTTCTCTGTCCACAAATTTTCCGTCAGGGAAAAGATCATCTTTGTGCTCCTCAAGGTCGTCCCCCATGTCAAAAATTGGTGGGAAACTTATTGTGAGAAAAACTCATCAGATGAGTCTGGATTGTTTGAATATACCAATCCCACTTGGGCCTCTTTTATAGATGTCGTCAAGGAACAATATTACCCTGTTCGAAACTATGATGACTAGTACACAAAATAGACCATTCTGCACCAAGAGAGGGACCAAATGGTATCGGAGTGTACCAACAACTTTCATACTTCGCGCACAAAGATGGGTATGAAGGACTCCGAGTGGCACCTAGTACTAAAGTATCGCAGTGGCCTATAGCAGTACATACGAACAGAGATGGATTTCCTAGAAATCTCTTCACTTGGATTTGCTTATCGATATGCTGTAAAAATTGAGCAGAAATTTCAACAAAAGAACAAGCGTGACTTCAGACCTGTGTAGAAGCAGGGCAAGGGAAACTATGGCTCGCAGAACACGGGATAGGGAAAGGACAACCAGTCCCAACCACAAGCGAAGAAGCATAACGAAAAGACAAAGGACATCGGGAAGTGGTGCGAGTTCCACAAAATCCCCTGGCACAATATTGATGAATGTCACTCAAAATAGTTATTGGTGGCTGAGATCAAAGCTTCAGAATAAGATTCCAGTTCTAATTCTGACTCAGAACCTAATTTCACATCCATGCAAAAAGGGAAGTAGATCATTGATGCAAAACCCAGTGTCATTGTTGCCACCACACAAATTCAACCAGAGGAACCTGAAGAGTTGGAGGCATAGGAGTGCCTTTTCCACTCACAGATGTGGGTGAAGGGAATTCCCCTACATTTTGTTATGGACAGCGGCAGCCAGAAGAACCTGATCTCAATAGAAGTCATCAAGAAATTGGAGCTACCAATAACACCACACCCACAACCATGCACCATTGGATGGCTAAGCCAAGGACGAGGGATCCGCGTCAGTCACCAATGTTGCCTACCATACGGCATCAAGCCCTTTAAAGATGAGGTATTGTGTGATATGGCCCCACTTGAAGTATGTGATGTTCTTTTAGGATAGCCATATATGTGGAATCGTCATGTTGTATATGAATCACAACCTCATAGTGTCATTGTCACTTTGGGAGGAAAACTCTATTGGATACCAAAGATAGTTGCACCCATCCCAACCCAGCGGCGTAGGAAGATAATCTCCCATAATGGAAAATTTTCCCTGTTCACAATTGCCATTAGAGGTGAATATCAGATCGCAGAGACATCCAGAACCTCTACACATTATCCCTCTACTCAGTAGAAACAGGAAAAACACAAAGTCAGTGTAGCATCGCCTATTCGGGTACCTCTACAGTGCAAGGTCACGCATTCAAGGTGCTCCTCCAAAAAGAAACCATCCACACCGGTGTCGACCAATGATACCATGGAAACCAAAACTATTGAACAGTTCCAGCACCTCATTACAACCCTCTGTAGATGTCAAAGTAAGGAAGCCTTTTCACTTCTGCAAATGCCGCACCAGGAGCTCAACTCAGTGCATAGTACGACATATGATAAGGGATTTGACGCAATGGAGACCATTTCTTCCTAAGGATGAAGGATTGATCCAGGTGGATATCGGTGGAGACCCACCTCCTTCGACTGGCTCAAAATAGTCTTCTGGCAATTTTGGGAATTTACTATTTTTAGCAGTTTTTCGAGTCCTGAACTTCCGGAGCCATTTTGAGGCCCTAAATGGCATTTTTTCGGCGTCGAAATTTCGAGAAACTATGGGTACTGCATGCCTATCATTTTTGCATGCTAGAATCGATATTTTCGATATCTTTTTGTATTCATTGAATAAATATTTCCAACAAGCTATTGTATGCCCCAAACGGAGATTGCATGCGAGAGTTACGACCCCAAGAAATTGATGTACTAACTTACCCAAACGAGGCCCACATGACTTTTGGCCCTTCATCTTCTAGGGTTAGGATTTTAGGATTCCTTCCCTCATGCTTATGATAAATAGGCCCTTTTGGCCTCTTTTGGTAATCATCTTGGCACAAATGAGCTTAGCGGCCACATCTCTTCTCAGAGATAGCTACCACCATTCTAGCTATTGTATTTTACAGTTTGTTCTATTTCCACTATTTAATAGAATATGTGTTTATTGTATCACTGTGTCATTTGCAATATATCTCTGTATATGCTATCTTATTTCGTTCCTGCATAAATCTAGATAATAAATCCACCATACAAATAAAAATGAACCAGAATTTAATATGAACTTGGATCTTCAAAAAATAACAATACATCTCTAGTAGCATCGAGAAAGCAATAAATATCCACAATCTCAATAGTAGCATCAATGGATACCATCATCATCATCATCATCACCACCACCACCACCACCATCATCATCATCATCATCATCCCCATACTCATCCTCATCATCCTCATCTATCCCAACATCATATTCATCATCATTTTCATCTAATCCATTTGCATCATTATCAACAATATCTTTCTCTGGTACATTGGTGACAACATAATCTAGATCATCTAAGGAGTCATCTTCACCATTTTTTTGCAAACAACAAGAAATAATCAATTTAAAACATTGGTATTAATTTCATTCCATAATGCATAGTTTGTGTTATATTGCAAATATTAGTGTGATAATTTATGCATTCTCACGAGTTTTCCAACCATGAATATAAACATCATCTCATCAACATATAATAACCACACATATAAGGTGTATCCACAACCGTTCACACACTCACACACACACACACATGTACACCATAAATTTTCATATCACAACAGAACAAGACATAGAGGCAAGGAAAAATAGACATCCCGGTGATTATATATAAAGTGAAGAAAAAAATGATATCACATATACTATTCGCTTCAAACAATTTTTTTTCCTAAAATTGGTATATCATTAAATCTCTCTATATAACATGTTATTCAATCTATATCTTTAATAGCATATTAACCATGGTTTTCATCTCTCAATCAAGTTCATGAATGATTTACATTTTTAATCTAAAAGTAAATTTAATATAACATGCTTGATAATATCCCCTCGTAAACACGACTAAAAGAATATTATCATAAATATATTTGTAACATATTAATCATATCATTGGTATAATAATAAAAAAGCTTACAACGATTCATTGGATTCATATGTCCGGTGACTTCATGGACCAAACATGATTTATTTTGACGGTTTTCTACACTAAGGTTTTGATCAAAGACGTGCAGTGAAACTTTTGCATGATGGGATAAGATGTTCTGAATGTGCCAAGTGAGTGCCTGGGCATCATGGTCGTCTCGTCATTTCCCAAATACACCTGCAATATGTAACATAACTCAATTCCATTGCTCAGTTTGGTTTTTATGGTACCAGTTGAAATTTGTCTTGTTTCCCTGAATAACCATGGGAAGCAAGATGAAACTCGCAATAACTCGAAAACCATGGCTCCGATGGACAAACCGTCCATTTCCTTGGATTCGTGATATCTGGGTATCACTAGGGAAACCCTTGTCATGTGGCTTCATGGACCAAAAGTTGTATATTTTGATGGTTTTCTAAACTAGGGTTTTGCTAAGTGATGTGCAATGCAATTTCGACATGATATGCTAATATTTTGAAAAATGTGTCGAGTGAGTGTGTGAGCATCGCAGTCATCTCGTCCTTTCCCAAACACACATGCAGGAGGCAACGAAACTTAATTTCGTTGCTTGGTTTGGTGTTTATGCCCCTGGTTGAAATTTGTTTGGCATCCCTAAATGGCCATGGGAAGCGAAACAAAACTCGCAATAACTCAAAAATTGTGGCACTGATGAATAAACCGTCGATTCCAATGGATTCGTAACATCCGATTACTGTTAGGGGCACCCCTTCCCGGTGGCTTCATGGATTGAAAGTACAATTTCTGCACAATAGGCTAATATTTTGAAAAATGTGTCGAGCAAGTGCATAGGAATCACAGTCATATCACCATTGCCCGAACACAATTGTAGTAGGAAATGGAACTCAATTCTGTTGCTCGGTTTGGTTTGTATATCCCAGTAAAAAAATTTCCTAATGTACTCGAATAGCCTTGAAAAACGAGATGAATCTCGCAATCCCTCAAAAAATGAGGCTCCAATGGACAAACCATTAGCTTTGTTGAATTCGTGACACCCAAGTACGACTAGCGACACCCCTGTCCAGTGGCTCCATTGACCAAATGTTGTCTATTTTTTACGGTTTTCGAAACTAGGGTCTTGCTCGGTGACGTGCATTACAATTTTTTCACTATAGTCCAAGATTTTGAAAAATGTTGGGGCCGAGTGCATGTTGGCAGGCGATTTGATAAGGACGTGTCGCGGTACCGCTGACGTTGTGACATGTTGGAAGAAGGCACGGAAGGAGTATTTTGTGATAAAGAATACCATAGCTAGAGGGTTTTGGGTCACTTGGACTACATACTATGTAATAGTGAGTCAGTTGTACCATGGTATGCGGGTTTTTGCGGTCATTTGGACCAAGTTAGTTAGATAATGGGTCAGTTGTCCATAGTGTCGGTTAGGAAGTTAGTTGTAAGTGAACAAATATTTTAATGGCAAAAGCCTATAAATAGATGAGAGTTGTAAGTGTTAGATATCAAGGATGAAGAGGAGAAGATAGCGAGAAGTGGAGAAGATGTATGTTTTGCCTCTGGTATTTTGACCGCAATAGTAATACAATGATGTTTTGGTGCAATTTCTGTGCAATGGTACGATATATAGTTGTTGTTTAATGTAATATCTGCTTACTGTTGTTGAAATGACAAATGATGCGATTAAATGATCTGTTTTGAAATGACAATTGATGCGATTAAATGATCTATTTCATATGGAATATGAATGCTGCGATTAGTTGAAATGTCATAATTCTATTTAAGTACTCCAATAGAGATAGTCTGCACAGCCACAACTCTCCTCCTCCCTCGGTGGAAACATGGTTCCGTCTGCTCTTCCTAGACGCCTCGGGTGAGACCTCATCCGCTCTATGGGTTTTGTTGGGTGGGCTCAAACCTGCTCGGGCCGGTGCCCAGGGAGACTCCAGTATGCGTCGACAGTGAGGAGAACCCCTGTCGACTGAGGTTGAGTTGGTCAACAAATGGTTCCATTGCTGGGACCATGTGCAAAGTAAGAGGAGGTCATGTTGTGGCACCCGACGAAGCCGGAGATACAAAAATGGTTCGGTCAAAAGCTGCATGAGTTTGCTGAAGAAGAAAGACGGAACACGTGACTGACAGTAGATCACTGGCTGGGGAGATATATTCACGACGGTCCACATGAATGGTTTTTCTGTGAATTTTCGGTCATTTTGTATGAATGGTTGTTGAAGTTGACCTTCCAGAAAAGGAACTTCCAGGGTGGTGAGCCGACGGCTTAGACCTCAGAATTGATTCAGGAACTGTAGGAAGTCAATAATAAGGCATCGCGGGATGTCGAAGTTTGGCTTGATAGCATCTTGGAAGGGTATATCACTGAATTCACGGTCGACACGAAGAAATCCTATAGCAAAGCCGAAAGATACTTCTTCCGAGGACCAAGGGGAAGGTTTCTGCTGTCACTCCAACTATCGATTAAGATCCTAATCTGCGAAAAGGGTATATTAAAGAGGCACCTTAATCAGTAGATGGCCTGGTGAGTGGAGGTCGTGGGTACCACGACTGCTGGGGAATGGTACATAGAATGGTAAAGGGGTAGATGGGTGCAAACCATGAGGAGACTATGAGCGAAGCCGAGGAAGAAAGTGGTCTTACAAGAGGAGGAGTGAGGTTTTGACAAGAGAAGAGGCAGAGGACGGGAGAAGGTCCTGCTGCGATTGAATCGCAAAACCGTGAATGTAGACCACACGAGATGAAGCGACCTCACAGTATTGATAGGGATAACCAAGCTATGCCCAGGATAGAGGCAGGACCAAACCCCAGCACCAACGTACCCACACCTCCACTCACTAACTCTCAACTAGCAAGAAATACTACTTCGACACCGCCAAGTTCATCAGTTCCGTAGAAGTTAATTGCTAGTAGTAGTGCGGCGACATGAGGAAGGATGCCCAAGATGGCGGGAGATGATGCTAAGTTACCATTGTTCCATGGTAGTGTGACAAACAACCTGGAATAGTATTGGTTTTTGTGTGAAGCAGTTTGGACCATGAAACAGATCACTGATGCCAATGCTAAGAATGGACAGTTAGCCACGACATTGCGAGGTCGTGCCCTAGATTGGTTCATGAAGTTTATTTTAGTCCCTACAGGGGCCCCAGAGAAGTAACTGGATGAGATTCGGGATGGAGTGATTGTTGAATTTAGATGGCCTAAGTCGGAGGCTCAATACATTACTGAATTGAAGGAAATTAAGCAGTATCCCAATGAGACAGTATGGGATTTCGACTAGCGATTCAAGACGCTGATGGAAAAGGTTAGTTTCGATATGAGTGCTGTCCAACATAAAGAATGGTTCATGGCAGCACTGTTACCCCACATTCGGTTGCCGCTGATGCAGCAAAACATATCGACACCGAGTGAAGCTCTAGAGATTGCAATGTGATCAGAAGCATCACCAATTAGAGATAATGCAGCAGGGATGTCGCAGATACAGACACAGCTCACTAAGCTGGCTATACAGTTGCAAGATTTGAAGAAGAACAAGGAACAACTTGATGAAGTATGGTGTACACGATGCCGAAGAGAAGGGCACACGAAGGATAATTGTCCGGATTTCCATAATTATTTGGTGTCAAGTGCGCCAAATTCGTTGAATGGTGGTAGTATGCCGTGGTGTCACGTTTGTTAGGTGTTTGGGCACAGTCACGATAATTTCCCATATATGCAGAAAATGGTCACAACCCCGCGAAATCTTTACTGCACATTCTGCAAGTTGGTGGGTCATGATGACAAAGATTTTCGTGCATATGGGTTGCTGCAGGAGAGGATGTGCGATGAATTCTATGTCAAGGATGATCAGCGTGCGGTGCAACAACCACCACTGCAACCACAGGTAGCCCAGCTGCTACTGCAGCCATAGATGCAGTTTGCACCATAGCAACAAAAACCACAGTAGTTCATGCCGTAATACAACCCGATGCAGACAGCTCCCCCATAGCCACAATATGTACAGCAATCGTAGTATGCACCGCAAGGGAAATGGATTCCACCAGCACCTATGCAACAACAATACCAGCAGTAGGGCAGCTACCAGGGAGGCTACAGGGGTGGACACGATGGCAGATTTGGTCGTGGAGGAGGAGGTCGAGGTGGTTATGGACCTGTTCAATGTTACCACTATGCGGTATGGGGGCATTATCAGTGCGACTTCCCACTGCTACACACTCAGTGTATGTTTTGTTTGTGTAATGATCATATGGTTGAGAATTGTCCACAATTGATTGCATAATGATAGGATGGGAATGCTCCACAGGTATAGAATCAGGCCCAGCCACAGTAACCAGTACAGAACCTGGTACAACAACCAGTCCAGAACCAGGCCCCGCGACCATGGCCAAACACCAATCAAAATATCAATCAATGAGGGAATCTGTAGCGGAACGAGATGCAGGGTGCAAGTATTGCGACCATTTCTGCCAAACCGTGACCACAAGATGCTTCGGTGGCTATCGTCACTTGTGGAGGCAAGACAAATGGGGAAGATGGTTCACGACCACTGATTCGGTTGGCTGGTCAGAAGATGGTACCCTTCGACATTGATATGGAGCGAGAGACATTCCTGGAAGCATGTCGCACATTGGAGAAAGACCGCGGTAAGGCTATTGTTTACGATATGCCGCCTGTCTTTGATGCCACATTAGACACTGATCGACCACCTCCAGGGACATTGCAAAACATCCTTGAAAGCTGTCTATCATTGGCATGAGACCCAGCTGCCCTGGTTGAGATTGAGGGATGGTTGCAGCGATTTCTGAAAGGACGGCAGGAGTCGGCAGTAAACTCCCTACAGTGACAAAAGACTAGCAAGGAGATGCAAATGAATATTCAAATTGGTGACTATGATGTTGACTCTGTGATTCTTGATCTTGGTTCGGATGTTAACATCTCAACCAATCAAACGTGGCAGAAGATGGGGAGTCCCCCATTGAGCTAGTCTCCTGTACAGCGCCAGGTGGCTAACCATGCGAAGGTTACATCGATTGGGTGAGTTCCATGGCTCATATTGAGGGCATGAAGAATTATGTTGATTTTGATGTTATCGAAGTGGTTGAGGGAGGAAGCTCTTATCCAGTGCTCTTGGGGATCAGATGGGATAACGATAGTGGAGCTATAATCAACTTCAAGAAGCACATGATGACCTTTGAGAATCGCGATTTCAGAGTCATAGCCCCATTGGATCCGGCTAAAGGATGCCGATATGTTGAACCCGTAAGAGCTGATGACACCATTGGATGGGACCATGCATTCAACATTTCAGAATATTACATTCACCCCACTGTCCACGGTGAGTTGGAGTGGCGCAACGAGAGCTCTGTGTCTTCTGACTCTGATGATGCGTTGGAACACTGGCAGAATCAAATGTGTGAAGTATCAATCCGTAAATGTGGTTTAGTTACGCAATCCTTGTGTTGTGTTGCGACAGAAATGATCACATTGCTTGTCTATGAGGGGTTTCCTAGCCTAAACACCTTTGTAGCAGAGTTTGAATACCACATCCTAGAACCACATCAATTGTTGGCCTCAAAGGAAGCACTGAAGGCTTCTCCAGCATGCTGGTGGGCGGCACAAAAGAAATTCATTAAAGATTGGTCAAAGTGTCAAAGGTTGATGATGGTTCGGTTTGGCGATACTGAATTTTATCACGTTGGAAAGTATGATGGCCGGACTGATCCTAGTGATCATATGATGGAGTGCCAACCATTGTGGGTAGCACAACCCAGAGATGAGTGGGTTCATGCTTTTGTCCATACTTTGGAGGAGATACCACGCTCGTGGTACACTGCAGCCGAGTTACGCCGTGACATTACAACATGGGGGGAGTTGACGATCTATTTCACTCATACTTTCATGTTTGTGGATGCCAACCCGGATGTCCATAATGCCTTGCAGCTTATCTGCGATGTGATATTTCAAGTTGTTCTAGTAGCCTACCCTGTCGATCCGCACACCCACTGTTAGATGCAGTCTCTCATGGAGTGCTTCAACATTAATGGTGGCCTGGAGGATGACGATGATCCCCAGAATGTTAACATTCCTGAATCTGAAGGAAGTCATGATGTAGTCCCACCTACTGCGCCAAGTAATCCGTTGAGTCAACCATTGCAGCTTCTCAAGATGAATATCGGCACCGACACTACTCCCAAGTTTGCTAATGTTGGGGATTATTGGGATGACGATGAGATGATGAGTAAGGTTACTGAGGTACTTCATGAGTTTCAAGATGTGTTTCCCACAAAGTTTTTCGAGATGAAGGGAATCCTGGGTAATTTAGGAGAGATGAAGATTCTATTGAAACCAGATGTTAAGCCAGTCCGACAACGACCTTATCAGCTGAATCCGCGACATAAAGAAAAGGTTAAGGAGGAACTTAATCACATGTTGGATGCTAGTATTATTGAACCTGTAGAAGAGTCCAAGTGGATTAGTCCTATGATGGTGCAGGAAAAGAAAACAGGCGAAGTACGCATTTGTGTCAACTTGCGGAAGTTGAATGATGCCTGCTTGCATGACCCTTTTCTAACCCCATTTACTGATGAAGTACTTGAAGGAGTGGGTGGCCAGGAGATGTACGCTTTCACTGATGGATTCTCTGGCTACCATCAGATTCGCATTGCCAAGGAAGATCACCATAAGACAACCTTCGTTACCGAATGGGGCTGCTTTCAGTACACGGTCATGCCGTTTGGTTTGAAGAATGCACTCGCGATATTCTCCCAGGTCGTTGTTGCCGCAATCAAAGATTTTATTCAGAAGTTTCTGCAGGTATATATGGATGATTGGATCGTTTATGCACTGATTCGTGATCATTTGGCCAATCTGTGGTTAATGCTTGAGCGATGCCGATAGTACCAGATATCGCTGAACTTGATGAAATGTATTTTCTATGCACCGTTTCGGATATTGCTAGGTCATATTGTGTGTAAGCAGGGATTGCTGGTTGATCTAGCCAAAATTGTGCTTATTTTGGGGTTGCAACCACAGACCACCATTAAGCAGTTGCGTGCAACCTTGGGTCATATGGGATATTATCACAAGTTCATCAAGGGTTATGCTACGATTATTGCCCCTATGGAAAAGTTGGTCAAGAAGGACACGACATTCCTGTGGAGCAAGGAATGTCAAGATAGTTTTGACATGCTCAAGGAGAAGATAGCGTCGACACCAATTTTGGTCTTTCTGGACTGGAGTAAGGAATTCAATGTCCATGTTGATGATTCATCAGTTGCACTAGGGGTTGTATTGGCTCAACCAAGAGAAGGAGACATTGATCTTCCCATTGCTTTTGCCAGTCAGAAGCTGTCCTCTGCAGAACGCAATTACACTACCATAGAACGCGAAGTTCTGGCCATGGTCTATGCACTGCAGAAATTCAGGCATTATTTGTTGGGTGGCCACTTTAAAATGTTTACTAATCATTCTGCATTGAAATACTTGGTCAATAAGCCTATGTTGGGGGGGAAGATCTGCTAGTGGCTACTTTTGTTTCAGGAGTTCGATTTCAAAGTCATTGTGAAGCCGGGGAGGTTGAATGCTGGACCCGATCATTTGTCACGGATAGATACAGGGGAGGAAATGACTAATATAGAAGACAGGTTTCTAGATGCCCAACTGTTTCACGTTGCTACTGCAGATCAATATTTCGATGAAATCCTTTAGTTTCTGGTGACTAGCACCGCGCTCAATGACTTTACCACTACTCAGAAGAAGCAATTGGTTGTCAAGGCTACTGATTTTCAATAGATCGTGGGAGGGTTGTATAAATTGGGTGCCGATGAGATATTGCACCGATGCATCTTTCCACATGAGCAAGCATAGATACTGGCTGATGCACATGGTGGAGTTGCGGGCGGACACAATGGCAGTCGGGCGACTGCTAGGAAGATATTACGTGTAGGACTTTGGTGGCCCACATTACATAATGATGCGATAGACTATGCGCGGTATTGTGATGTTGGTCAGTGAACTGCAAAGCCATCCAGACACGATGAGATGCCGCTACTACCTCAAGTGACATTGCAACCATTTGAAAAATGGGCTATGGATTTTGTCGGACTGATCCATCCACCAGGGAAATGCACAGGTGCACAGTATATTATCACAGCGATAGAATACTTGACCCGATGGGCTGAGGCAACACCTGTAATTGATTGCTATGTCGCAACGGCTGCTCAATTTTTGTTTGATCACATTATCACTTGATTTGGCTGCCCTAAGATATTACTGAGCGATCAAGGTAGCCACTTTCTGAATCGCACTATCAGCGCATTGACGGAAGAATTGCAGATA
Organism: Larix kaempferi; assembly: GCA_027924585.1. NCBI lineage: Eukaryota > Viridiplantae > Streptophyta > Pinopsida > Pinales > Pinaceae > Larix > Larix kaempferi. Next base: position 9,813,977 of record BSBM01000030.1, read on the forward strand.
CAGCATAAGAAGAGTACACCCTATCACCCGCAGGTGAATGGAACGGTGGAGGCATTTAACAAAGTATTGGAGCATGCGTTGACAAAGCTGTGTAATGTGAACCGCGACGACTGGGATTTGAAAGTTCCAGTTGTATTGTGGCCCTATCGCACCACATGTAAAAGGTTGACTAGTCAGACACCTTTTAAGCTGGTCTATGGGAAGGAAGCAATTATGCCTATGGAGTACATTGTTCCCAGTTTACAAATTGTGTCTGTTACGAGCATGGACGATGTTGCAGCATTAGATGAATGTCTAGCACAATTGGTAGAGTTGGAAGAGGATCGATTTATCGCTGCGTTTCACCAAGGAGTGGAGAAGGATCGCCAAAAGGCACGGCATGATCAACACATTAAAAGTAAGCAGTTTCAGCAAGGTGACTTAGTGTTACTATACGACAGTAAGTTTATGAAACATCCAGGCAAGTTGCATATGCATTCGCTGGGTCCCTATCGCATCAATAGTATTACTTCAGGAGGAGCGGTTCAGTTGCAGCGATTGGATGGGGGGATGCTCCCCAAACTAGTAAATGGTCACAGGTTGAATCCCTATAGCTTGGGATTGGATCAATGCGATGTCTGAGTCACATCGTAAAAAAAAGAAAAAAAAAGAAAAAGAAATGATGATTGTTGCAGGTTGCTTGGTGGTCGATGGCGCACCAACAGAAGAAGGTATGCGAAGCAAGGAGGCTTGTAATGCAATTTTTGAGCAGTCGGAGACACATGGCAGCATTGCGACCTGGTCAAATCAGTAATAAATGCCAAAAGTTGAGATAGTTAATTAACGATGCTTTTCGAGTGATGGGCATTAATGGCGGATCCTGTCGATCGGTGGACAGGCTCAACGGTGGATTTGCGTCATTAATACAGGATTTCGTTGAGTTAATGCATGATTTAGTCATGATTACAGTAGATTTGGGTAAATGCTACAAGTATGGTTTAGCATCGGATAGAAGACACAGAGGATTTAGCAAGTCGTGTTGTTGTGGAACACTGTAGTGATTTGAGCCAGTTGGAGTGGTGAGGTATGCCAGGAAAACCAGAGACAGTGGACCTTAGCAGTGTAGTGGAGTCCCCATTCGTTCCGGTCTTTATAGAGCAAGAAGCTGTGTCCTCAAACACTGTTGATCTTGGCACCTAGGTTGCCAACATGCCAGTGGGAGCATCAAGTGTTGATAAGAAGCATCAAGGGGGTCAACCCTCTGAATCTCTGCAGAGTAAAAGATTGCTTCGGCCTGCGGTGGCTGGCGAATCTTTGGAGTAGGTGGGACAGTCTAGTCGCACCATTCATCCATCTCCACCATGGCTGGGACACACCGCGAGTAATATCCTTGGGTACATCCCTCCTGTTCGGCCAGATTCCCCCCCGCATAAGCTAACTCCGAAACCAAAGTTCAGTGTGAAGATGCCCGCCCTCCCGGCTGGCATGACGTGCTCGGTGGACATTGGGCCAGCACTGCTGCACCTGCGTTATGAGGACCACGACATGGTGGCCCAACCCAAAATTACATTAGCACCATACATGACTAAGACACACAATTCACCGGATCCACAGATACATGAATGGGCATGAGGACTACGGTAGGCTGGCTTGTTAAGGCATATTAACATGCCGCATTTTGGGTGTTTAGTGGAAGTTGGCTCTTGTGTAAAGCATCTCTTTTCATGTTTCCACGGTGGTTCATTGTGGTTGGACAAAGAGGTCCCGATTACTGTTGACTTGATTTCTCACATTATCAGCTTGCCCAAGAATGGTGTTGATCCGGCGCAGTTTATTCAAGGTAAGGCCAAAGAGAAGAAGTGACTGCGTCGGTTGGCACAAAAGTATGCCTTGGAATCAGATGGGCGTGGGTATGACACCAGTAGCTATAATAATCATGCGGTACTCACGGGCACTAAGATCCTGTGCTGTAAAGTGATTAGGGGAGGTCGCCCTAACCAATGTAACTCGGGAATAGTTGCTTGTGTAGAGCAATGTGCAGAGGGAGTCCAGATGAATTGGTCCCTATATTTTTAAAATCATCTCATGGAGGATGTCGCAGATGTCGAAGTGGGTAGAGGTACTTTCTCATATAGTGGGCTATTGCTACTGATCGCTCTAGTTACATGGAAGGAGCCTGACACCTACCAGGGTATGGACTGCCCAACTACAGCGGAATGACGAGGGGCACGCTATCAAAATCTATGGTTTGTACGAGATCTTGAGCGCATCTGGGAGTGCCAAATCCAGTTTTGGCTATACTCAGAAATGCTTTGTGACACTACGACACAGGTCCCATGCATATCCGACGACACTATGGCACGATTTACACCTGTCATGGCATTTGCAATAGGACCGAGCATCATACATATACAAGCCCACCATGATGTTAATCAACAATGGTTGCAAACACGGTATAAAGTGATCGCGACAGATTTGGAGGCTATTGTGAACGAGTGGCCAGAGGCTTGGCGACAGCCCATGATGCTGAAGGTCCACTGGAGGGCCCTACAGATCACGTATCAGCTTAGGATCAGCAGAGTCATCATAGTTCTGATCATGAGTCAATCTGAACACCAACCACGGACGATAGAGATTGTACTCTGGAGGAAAACCGGACAAAACGACAACACGAGCATGCCACGATCAGTGGGATGTCTTTATCAGTGGAGGCACATTTGGGTCGGTTAATCACAGCCATTAACCATGCCGCGACGACAGCTTCCGAAAAGACTTGGCAGTGTACCCATGCAGGAGACGGTCACAATCTGCACCATGCCCCGGGTGAAGAATGTTAACATTCCCCTGACTGCGGTTCTGATCGACAACGAGGTGTTGAAAAATGTGTTGCAGTCAATTGACTAGGTGACTGTCAATGTTAATGCACTATCGGCAATGGCACTAACGACAATGCAGAGGGGCACCTCCCAGGAAATGGCGGATAGAATGCATGAAATCAGCAAGAGATTTCAACACTTGCAAGCAAGAGAGGCTGCTGCGACCGCCAAGATTGATGAGCTTACAAGCAAGGCTGCTGTAGTGCAGAAAGTAGTGGATGAACTTGAAAGCGACCTTAAGCAGGAGCGGGCTAAGACGAGTCATACCATTGAAACACTTAAAAAGGAACACGATTTCATTATTGCAGAAAAGGCTCACATGTGGGATGACAGTGTTCAGATTGACCAGGAAATCACAGAGGCTTATCAACATGTCTCAGAGCCCACTGAAGAGGTAGACGTGCTCCACCAAGTGCAGCGGTTGGGGGATGCCATTATTAGATTGCGACAGGAGAACGACCTATTGAAGGCTCAGTTGAAACCAAGTATGCCTTAGGCCGAAGTGGATGAACAAAGAAGGGAACTCGAGAAAGTTGCCACCCAGATGGAGGAGCTAGAGACAGAGGCAACCAGGCTCATTACCGACATAGTAGAGTTTTGGGGCTGCATCGTCCATGACGAACAAATTGAACAGCTCACTAAGACGCGGCAGGAAGCGGAGGGCTAGGTGGCCACGTTAAAGGCTATAATGAGAACCTTGCCACCCATGGAGCAAGTGGCCAAGTCGTGCGAGCTGAAGGACTTGCAACAACGGGTCACCAAGGCAGATGAAGGACAGAAGCTGCGTACAGCCTAGTTGGAAGAATTCCACGACACTGGAAGGAAACTGATGTTGCAGGCCAGTGAAGCACTCCCAACAGTACAGAAGTATAAACAACAAGTCATGGACAAGCTTGCTGATCACCCATCGACCGAAGATGTGATCAGCAGTCAGGAAGCAGCTAAGGAGGCTCAAGAGCTGGTGAGGAATGTTGAACAGCCATATGCATATTTCAAGGCAAGGACTGCGACGTGCACTCTATCCACCAGTTGACATGGCTCGAGGATGAGCCACAAGATTCTTTTAGGGGCCTATTGGCAGGCAGTTTGATAAGGACATGTCGCGGTACCACTGACGTTGCGACACATTGGAAGAAGGCATGGAAGCAGTTTTTTGTGATAAAGAATACCGCAGTTAGTGGGTTTTGGGTCACTTGGACCACATAGTATGTAATAGTGAGTCAGTTGTACCATGGTATGCAGGTTTTTGGGGTCATTTGGACCAAGTTAGTTAGATAATGGGTCAATTTTCCATAGTGTCGGTTAGGAAGTTAGTTGTACATGGAAAAATATTGTAATGGCAAAAGCCTATAAATAGATGAGAGTTGTAAGTGTTAGATATCAAGGATGAAGAGGAGAAGATAGCGAGAAGTGGAGAAGATGTATGTTTTGCCTCTGGTATTTTGACCGCAACAGTAATACAATGATGTTTTGGTGCAATTTCTGTGCAATGGTGCGATATATAGTTTTTGTTTAATGTAATATATGCTTACTATTGTTGAAATGACAAATGATGCGATTAAATGATCTATTTTGGAATGACAATTGATGCGATTAAATGATCTGTTTCATATGGAATATGAATGCTGCAATTAGTTGAAATGTTATAATTATGTTTAAGTAATACAATAGAGATAGGCTACACAGCCACAACTCTCCTCCTCCCTCGGCGGAAACATGGTTTCGTTCGCTCTTCCTAGATGCCTCGGGTGAGACCTCATCCACTTTCTGGGTGTTGCTGGGTGGGCTCAAACTTGCCCGGGCTGGTGCCCAGGGAGACTCTGGTATGAATTGACATTGAGGCCAACCCCTATCGACTGAGGTCGAGTTGGTCAACAGTGCATGGGCATTGCAGCCATCTTTCCCTTGCCTAAACACACTTGCAAGAGGCCACATAACTCAATTTTGTTGCTCCGTTTTGTTTTTTATGCCCCTGGTTGAAATTTGTCTGGTCTCCCTGAATTTCCTTGGGAAGCGAGATGAAACTCGCCATAACTCAAAAATCGAGGATCCAATGTGCAAACCGTTAGTTTCATTGGATTTGTGACATCTGAATATAAATAGGAACACCCCTATTCGGTGGCTTCGTTGAATCAACCGTTGTATATTTTGAAAGTTTTCTAAAATAGGGTTTTGCATAGTGATATGCAATGCTATTTCTGCACCATAGGCTAAGATTTTGACAAATGTGGGGAGTGACTGTGTGGGAATCGTGTTCATCTCATCCTTAGCCAAACACACCTGCAGGAGGAAACATAACTCAATTCCATTGCTTGGATTGGTTTTTATGCTCCCAATTGAAATTTGCATGGTGCCCCTGACTATCCTTGGGAACTAAGATGAAACTCTCCCTAATTTGAAAACCATGACTCTAGTGGGAAAAAAGTCAGTTCCGTTGGAATCCTGACATTTGCTTACTACTATCGAAACCCGTCTCTGGTGGATTCATGGACCGAAAGTTGTCTATTTTGAATGTTTTCTAAACTAGGGTTTTGTTAAGTGACGTGCAATGCAATTTCTGCACGATATGCTAACATTTTGAAAAAAGTGTCGAGTGAGTGCATGGGAATCACAGTCATATCTTCCTTTCCCAAACACACTTTGCATGGGAATCATAGTCATATCTTCCTTTCCCAAACACACTTTGCATGAGAATCACAGTCATATCTTCCTTTCCCAAACACACTTTTAGGAGGCAACGAAACTCAATTTTGTTGCTCGGTTTGGTTTTTATGGCCCCCGTTAAAATTTGTTTAGTGTCCCTGAATGGCCTTGGGAAGTGAGATGAAACTCGCAATAAATCGAAAAATGTGGCTCCGATGGACAAACCGCTAATTCTGTTGGATTCATGACATCTGATTACCTCTAGAGAGACCCCTTCCTGGTGGCTTCGTGGACTGAAAGTTGTATATTTTGCTGGTTTTCTAAACTAGGGTTTTGCAAAGTGACATGTAATGAAATTTATGCACGATACACTAAGATTTTGAAAAATGTATTGAGTGAGTGTGTGGCCATTGCATTCATCTCATCCTTTTTCCCAAACACACTTGCAGGAGGCAAAGAAACTCAATTTCGTTGCTCGATTTTATTTTTGTACCCCCGGTTGCAATTTTCCTCGTGTCCCTGAATGGCCTTGGGAAACGAGATGAAACTCGCAATAACTCAAAAACCATGGCTCTGATGGAAAAACCATCAATTCTGTTGGATTTGTGACATCCGAATACCACCAGGGACACCCCTTTCCGGTGGCTTCATGGACCAAAAGTTGTCTATTTTGACAGTTTTCTAAAATAGTGTTTTGCTTAGTGATATGCAGTGCAATATCTGCACCATAAGCTAAAATTTTGAAAAATGTACCGAGTGAGTGTGTGGGCATCACAATCATCTATTTCTTTCCCAAATACACCTACAGGAGGAAACTAAACTAAATTTCATTGCTCAGTTTTGTTTTTATGCCCCCAGTTGAAATTTCCCTGGTGTCCTTAAATGGCCTTGGGAAGTGAGATGAAACTCGCAATAACTAAAAAATAGTTTCTCTGATTGACAAACCATCAGTTCCGCTGGATTCGTGACATTCAAGTACCACTAGGGACACCCTTGTCCGTTGGCTTCATGGTCAAATGAAAGTTGTCTATTTTGACGGTTTTCTAAACTAGGGTTTCGCTAAGTGATGTGTAGTGCAATTTCTGCACGATAGGCTAAGATTTTGAAAAATGTGTCGAGAGAGTGCATGGGAATCGTATTCAGCTCTCCCTTTCCCAAACACACATGTAGGAGGCAACACAACTCAATTCCGCTACTCGTTTTGGTTTTATGCCATCGGTTGAAATTTTCCTAGTGTCCCTAAATGACCTTGGGAAGCGAGATGAAACTTGCAATAACTTGAAAAATGTGGCTGATGGAAAAACCATTAATTCCATTAGATTCGTGACATTTGAGTACCACTAGGGATACCCCTTCCTGGTGGATTCGTGGACAAAAATTTGTATATTTTGATGGTTTTCTAAACTAGGGTTTTGCTAAGTGATGTGCAATGCAATTTCTGCACGATAGGAGATTTTGAAAAATGTACCAAATGAGTTTGTGGCCATCACAGTCATCTCATCCTTTCCCAAACACACTTGAAGGAGGCAATGAAACTCAATTTCATTGCTCAGTTTTGTTTTTATACCCCCAGTTTCAATTTTGTTGGTGTCCCTGAATGGCCTTGGGAAGTGAGATGAAACTCACAATAAGTCGAAAATTGTGGCATCGATTGAAAAACTATAAGTTCCATTGGATTCATGACATATGAGTACGTCTAGGGACACCCCTTCCCGGTGGGTTCGTGGAGTGAAAGTTGTATATTTTGATGGTTTTCTAAAATAGGGTTTTGTTAAGTGATGTGCAATGCAATTTCAGCACGATAGGCTAATATTTTGAGGAAGGGAACACCAGGGATTGTTTTCAAGGCCCATGTTATTATATATGGTTATATAAGGTTCTTAGGTCATAACATTTTTTTCTAAGCCCACAGTCCATGTGCAAGGTCTCAAACCACCACACATACCCTCCATGAGGAATCATCAACCTAGAAGTGGGATATGATATACATTTCCCACTTTCTTACACTAGAAATGGTTCTCAATTCCTATGTCATGGTTTGATGCTAAAATACTTGGGAATACACTATAACATTTATATATATTGATTATTATCTCTTTGTGGAGTCATAAACCACCATACAGACCTTATAAATGAAATCTTCATCATGTCAATGCGATACGATCCTACAATGGGGATACTTCTTGGTGTCCAAGCTAGGGTTGATACAAAAATACAAGTTATCGGCCCATAAAATTTGTCTTTGGATATCATGGTCCATGCATGGGACCTTGGACCGCCACACAAGTCCTACAAAGGAAATATTTGGAATATGAGTGAGATGTGGTGTTTATTTCAAGGTTTATCACACCATGGATGTTCTTCAAGGATCATAAAAAAATTTAGGGTTGAAAGTCAAGGTCTTTAGCCATAACATTTTTTGTAGATCTCATGGGCCATGCATGGGGCCACAACAACCACATAGGAAATTAGTAGGAAATATCATCCCATGAGTGCATTATGGTGGTGATTTTGAGGTTCTCCTCATTATGAGGATGGTACCCACATGGTACCTAGGATAAACTAGATTTCACAACAACTCAAGGCTTTGTCAATATTCTCATTAAGGGATCAACATGTCACTTACCGTAATTAAACTTGCATGGGAGGAATAACAGTCCTCACAATTTCCTAGACCATACCCAAATGACAACTCACATAGTTCCTATTACAATAAGAAATTGTAAATTTTGTGGCTATTTCAATGGCAAGGTCACTTTTAGGGTTTTTTTGGTCAAGGACACCCACATGACCATTCAAAACTACTTCACTTAATTGAGGGGTACATGGATAACCCCTTCGCTCTTTCTTTCTCCCTACATGCTTTATTCACTTTTTATAGATCCTTAGATAAGAATTGAAACTCCACTCTTTGGAATATAGGAAATGGGCTCGAAACTTTCTATTTATGCTTTTATAATATCAAGGGCAAAGCATGCACTAATTTTTGTTGTACCCTTTGCATCTTGGGTCCCTTTATCCTCTTTCCATGTGATTTTTGAAAATATTTGGTGTATATCAACATTATCACTTCTATTGTTCACAAAGAAAAAAGTATGTGTGTACATAGGCTCAGTTTCTTTGATATTTTATTCCTTAATAAGTCTACACACTACATAAATTTCTCAATATCATTGCATGAATAAGGTTAGACTGAAGTGGTTGTTCGTTTTTACTTTTTAGTAGGATATTAAATGGTTCTCATAAATTTGAACCCGTATTGAGTCTGGCTTTCTATTTTTAGATTCATTCTACATCAACAATATATAGGCATGAAGTGTTATAGACTACACTCTTGTTTTCATGAGTGCAACCTTGGACATGGTTCATGATAAATGTGATCCAACTCTAAATATTGGATTCATTGATATGATTGCCTCAAGAGAGTTCCATTGGATTTAAAGTGGGGTTGAATTTGTAAGTTAGCATCATTTTCCTATAATACTTCTGATATGTTTCTCTATTATGAACCTTGCAAGTCCTACAAAGGGAATCTTTGGAATATGAGTGAGATGTGGTGTTTATTTCAAGGTGTATCACACCATGGATGGCCTTTAGGGATTATAATATGTTTTAGGGTTGAAAGTCATGTATTGGAGAAAACTCACTATGGCTTGGGGTAGACCACTACAGACAGCTGACTGCAAGAAATTAATTCAATTCTCAATGCGATGCTATATAAATGACAATGCTAAGATAATGAAGAATATAACCAACCTTGATCCAAACGTTTGATGTAGATCCCCGTTGGAGATTTCAATCCGTGCACTTGAATCTGCAAATTAGTCATGACAACCAATATGCAACAAGTACATATAATATATAAACAACATTAACATCATCAATAGCAATGGTCCATGATATTATAAGTAAATGCAACCCAATGTAGAATAATCAACATTCACAATATTAATGGACGAGAATATGAGTATTTCTATTAATAAACAAGAAGAAGTACAATGTGATATGACCTCTTGCCGGCAACCAATCTGAACCAAGATTTGGGTCAATCCACTTGTGTCTCCACCACTTCAATCCTCCATGGAATGGCAAACTCAAACTATGATAGGAATTTGGAAGGTGAACATAAGGGTTCACAACTATAAGGATCAATGAGTGTAGACTTAAGATAGGGAAAAAATCCACTAGAGTTCTCTTGCTCCTCTTTTTCCTCCTGCCCATAAGCCATATGTGCTCAATATATAGTCCTCTCAAAGGTAAGTGAAAGGACACATCGAGGTGTTTCTTGGGAAGATGGAGAGTCAAAGGTCACCCAATGACCGCTTTTTGGGAGTAAAAAGTAATAAACTAGTGATTTTTACTATTTTACATGCTACCCGCATGCTATAGTGATGCAACTCGTGGGTATGCCCACTGTAATGATGCAGCAAGCGTACAATGGAAAAAATAGGAAAAAATAGTGTTTGAAGGATATAAAGTGGATCTGAGTCAGTAAAATGGATCTTGGAGGACAAAGAATGTTGATGCTCAAAAGGTGGAAAATTACGTTGTAACAGATGCCCCCTAATGTGTGAGGTCAGAGACTGATGCTACGATGGCCAAAATACATTATAAAAATATCTCAGAAGTGGAGTGATGGAGACACAAGTGGAAGGAGCAGCTCACTCATCATAATACAATAGTATCCCTGAATACATGTCGGTAGTACAACAATCTGATACAATGGCCATGAATAGGTAGTACATAATGAATACATGTCATAAGTGATCATAGCCATGATCCCTCTACAGTAAGATATGGTCTCTTGTTGAAAATGAAACAACTGGTGCAAACTGGAGGTACCAATTACTGATATCTAAGAGGTGATATCTCAGATGTAAAGTTGTAATCATAAGTAGCATACTAAATGCCACTATCGCTTGGGGTCTTCTACACAAGTCTTCAACGATGCAAGTCCCATCAAGTGAATAAAGGAGTTGGGGTCGAACCTGATGTGACATCGTCTGATTACCGGTCAATGGTGTATACCGTTAACAAATGCGAGATAACCCACCAATAACGAAAATGGGCATCAAGGCATAGAGCACAATAATCGGAGTGTGAATAGATGAGTTGAAGTTGAACACTTGGATGAATCCATCGATCAGGGGACATTGATGTATTCCCAAAACTATCGATGGCGAGAGAACCTACCACTAATGACTGCAAGCCTCAAGGTACTCAAGCGAACTCTAAGCCTCAAGTCCCGGAATAAATGGGTTGAAGTCGACGGAACGAGACTTGCTGGAAGGAGGGCATTAAGGCATCCCCCATCAACCAACACGAGGTACCAGCTATGCTAAAATATTTGGAAGATCTCAGGTGAAACGGACTGACTCAATAAGGATGGCCAACATGCAATAGTCAAGAGATTTGAGGAGTGGCCAACTCTGGTTTTAGGACTTCCTTTGAACAAGAGCATGAGTAGATGGATAGACTCAAGCAGCACATACTCAATATAAACTATGCAATGCAGGAGGCATCACAAAGGGCTCCATAATGACTGGAAGCTTAACCAATCAGTGGAGTAAACTAAGAAACAAGTACAGCTCCTAAGGTCCATCTATAGTCCCAACTCATAATGTACGGAGTGGAATGAATGCTATGTTCAAAGGTGACACAAAAGCTACCAATAAGAGGTAGTAACCATAATCTCGTCCGCCTTTTTGGAATATTTGATGTTTTTGGTCTTTTTCATATTTGGAAAAGCTTGAAAAAGAATAAAATTGCTTATAGTACAACAAGTGAGGGAATGAGTTTCAAATAGCGAGTAGACTAGTCCCAAGCAGTGGAACATACCTATGATCAATGCAAGGAAGCATATGCAGGATGTGGACACTCGGGGGTGTGTTCCCTCAGGGTCAAAAGGTCATCAAATTGTGAAGGACAAATGGAAGCTTTGCAAGGCTCGATAGGGAAAAATGCTCAGGCACCAAGCTAAAAACTAAGTAAGTGGGAGCCGGCACAAGGCTCAAGCAGCAAGCAGGATGATGCAATGCAATCACAATATGATATAAATGGGGGAGTCCTTATGGGAGATGGCTAGCATAAGATAAAGTAGAGTATGAGTCTTCATCGCAAAGTCATGACATGACTATAAAGGACTCCTTATCCTAAGGACAAACAATGGCATGGGCACCATAATGCATAAAGGGGGTCTAACTAGGGTACCCATGTTCGGAAAGGCCCTACTGCCACATAACGACACTTCTATAACAGTGTGAAGGTTCTGTGTCAGTTAAGAAGTGGGGTCGCACCTAGGGTTTATGAAAGTGGTCAAAAGGTCAAATGAATAATGCATGTGAAAAGGATATCTAACCTATATGCCAGGTGTGAAACATACCTGCCTTAGGTGTGAAGTGCTCAGAAACAACTTCCACCGAAGAGATCTGGTAAAAAATGCTACTCCAAGACGTCATAATAGTCCAAAACAACGTAAAATGGTGAAAACTATAGACAAGTGGGTTTTGAAAATTATAAATAGTCACAAAAATTTATAATTTACAATTCATTTTTACTATTCACCCATTTGGAGCTTTGTGGTTAGTTTTCACCTCGAAGTTCAACTACCGATTTTGGGAGCTACAGGCATTCATTCATCGAATCATCCGGAGCAGGTTGGTAGTCTCATCCATACCTTCAATTTCATTGCTTTAATTTTATTTTTCAGTGGTTGGATTTTTAGTTTGTCCAAGACCTAAATGGCTTCGGCGCTACCCACGGGCTACTACTATGCAGGTCGCGGGTAAGACACCATACTCGTAGTCAACACACAGGTTGACCACGGGTACCTGCCACTGTATGCAAATTTTCCTGCAAGTATGACTATGAAGTTGATTTTGCAAATGAAATTGACTAAAATCTCTGTTTTTTCTCACTCCAGGATGGTTCTAGAGTGGAGGGAGAGGGAACATGACCAAGTAGATGAGGCCATCCACAATGATGTGCAAGCGCAGCAAGCATTACAAGCATCTGGGTTGTATAAATTTTGGATTATAGGGGGTTTAAGGGCCCAAAACCTACCACTCCACTGCTTGATAGATTATTGGGATGTTGATGCACAGAACTTCAATCTCAATGGGAAAATCCTCACACTGGAAGTGGAAGACATCTACTTCATTACCGGTTTGTCCCATCGAGGTAAGGTGGCAAGTCTTCGGTCTCGTACTATGGGTGGTGGGATCACTGTCCTCGATTATATAGCGCGATATTGTCCCACAAATACACGAATGGTGGGGACTCAGGTGCCCATCAATACCATAGTAAATCTAAGTATGAAGATTATTGTGGCTACCTTAGTGTGGATAAGTGATCCAAAATCTTTGCACTAGGCATCCAGGCCAGTGATGTTCTATGCGTCACAGTGTATGTAGCCTATAGTATTTGATTGGTGTACCACGCTACTAGGATCTATGAAGACCCAACTGACATAATGCAAAGAAGGGAAGGAAAAAAACTTCGGGTATATGCAGATTATTCTTTGAGAGAGATCCAGGGCTCAATCCAAGGGTTGAAGTCCATCCTCATAGTCTCCACGATCCAGCCCTGACCCGATGGGCCGAGATCTTGACACGACAGGGTGGTGGCTATCTGGCATCACCATATACTCAGGATTTTTCCACTGGTGGGACCGATAGGTCATTGCTATAGAGGACTATCCTTATGCAGGATAGACTTCCTCTAGGACAAGGACATGCCGCTCCGACTGGATGCAGCGAGACATTGGTGAGTACTCTTTTAAGGTTTTTTTTTATTAAATTTTTATGGATTTTTTACTATAGATATAAATACAAAAATATTTTTGGGGGTGGTATCATGTATTAATGTTTGACTATTTGCTTGTAGACAATGGCCCAGTGAGACCCGATGAGTTCTCGAGAGATCGACGCCAGGGCAGGGGTGATGAGGCAGGAGGTGCTGCAGCAGAGTGCACTCTACAGACCTTGCGGGGCAACCTATCACGGATGGTTGACAGGGTACCACAGATAGAGGTGGCACAGCTACCATAGGCTATGCAGCACTAGGTAGGAGGGGTGTCGGGTAACTGGGTATGACTACTGTAGGGGATAGCAAATGCAGTATAGTAATTCTTTGAGACTCATCCTGTCGGGGTGGAGGCTAGGCCTCCTCGTAGAGAGTAGATATCTTAGGATCTCATTTTTGTATCAATATGTATATTTTTGAGGTCTACAGGCTCCATTTTTGTATCATGACACTACCATTTTTGGACATATTTATATATAAACTATGGTTCTTCAGTTCTACTATATGTGTGTATGTACAAATGTACAAATGTATCTTTTATTTGTGTGCTTCAATGTGGATGTGACAAATGCCAATCTAATACATAGTTAGCGTATGCATCATATATGATTAACACTCCTTGGAACATGAATGTATGTAATTGAAACAAAATGTCGTTCCAAAAGTCTTACCTTTAGGAATTTCCATAGTAGAATAGGGTCTCTCATGTGGTACTGACCATTCAACTGAGACACAACCAGTTGTGAATCAAGGCGGACTTCTAAAGACTGGACGCCATGTAAAATAGCATCCCGAAGTAGCTCAATCATGGAACTATACTTAGCCACATTGTTCGATGTAGGACCGAGACAGGCACCTCCTGAGGACACAACTAGATGGTCAGGTGAATAAATAACTCAGGAAGCAGAAGCCGGCTGCTGTGTATGACGGCTAGCACCATCTGTGAAACCTAAGAACATAGGAGATTCTGCTGACATCTGTCAATCAAACAGAAGCTAATCAGCAGACCCAAAAAACCAAGAAAAATCTAAACTATGTACAGAAGTAACTATATAGTAGTATACAAAAGTATTAGGCTGAACCAAAAGTTCAAGCGTAATACCGCTTGAGGTAGAGCCCATTTCTAGGCTCCTTCAAGACGGTCCCCTCATAGTCTTCTAATTCATAGGCTCCTTTTTCTAGGACATGCCTCACGATGTAAGGACCGTGCCACATGGGGTTGAACTTGCATGCCCCCAGGAGTTCTTTATCTTGGTCATATAAGAGGACCAAGTCACCTTCAGCATATTGCTAGGGATGGATAGACCTATCATACCGAACCTTGACACGACATTTGTTGGAATCCATAGCCACAATGGCATCTCGACATTGCTCGTCAAGTTGATCAAGGTGGATTAAATGTTGCTCAATACCTGTCGTATCAGGGAGGAGCCCTATGGCCAGTTTAAGTGAAGGGATTTCACATTCAATCAGTAAAATTGACTCCACACCATGCACAAACTAAAATGGTGAGAACTCGGTGGTAGTCTTGACTGCGGTTCGATACGCCCACAAACCAGGACATAACATGATGTGCTAGTTGTTCTTGCTTTGTTGGATGGTAAGCCGGAGAATGGTCTTCAAAGACTTATTAACTGATTCAACTTGACCATTGGCTTGGGGATAATAAGAAGATGAGTGCTCTTGATGAAACTCAAGCTTGAGAGACAAATCCTCCATCATCTTGTTCTGAAAGTGACTTCCATGGTTAGTGACAATCTCTTTCAGAATACCGAACCCAGTAATAATTTGATTGAACACGAAATGGGCTGCAGTAGCACCGTCGGATTTTACGGTAGGCATGGCATGTTGGCAAACGGTTTGATGGGGAAATGTCACGGTACCACCGACACTGCAACTCACTGGAGGAGGGCGCAAAAGGAGTATTTTTGTGTTAAAGAATACCACGGTTGGCGGGTTTTGGGTCACTTGGACCACATAGTATGTAATAGAGAGTCAGTGTACCACGGTTTGCGGGTTTTTGGGGTCATTTCGACAGAGTCAGTTAGATATTGGGTCAATTGTCCATAGTGTCGGTTAGGAAGTCAGTTGTAAGTGGACAAATATTGTAATGGCAGAAGCCTATAAATACATGAGAGTTGTAAGTGTTAGAGATAGGTGAATATAGACGAGCATAGAGGAAGATAGAGAGAGAAGACCAATGGTGTGCGAGATCTGTGTTTTGCTTCTGGTATATGATCGCGACAGTAATATAATGATGTTTTGGTACAAACTTTGTGCAATGTTACAATGTATGAATGTTGTTTGATGTAATGTCTGTTTACTATGTTGATAAATGTTGTGATTAAGTAATATGTTCTATGTAGAATGTGATGATAAATGCTGCGATGAAGTAATATGTTATAACTCCTTGCCGAATGTTTAAAGTTTTTGTTTAAGTACTGCAATAGAGTTAGTCCATGCAGCCACAACTCTCCTCCTCCCTCGGTGGAAACATGGTTCTGTCTGCTCTTCCTAGATGCCTCTGGTGAGATCTCATCCGCTCTGCGGGTGTTGCTGGGTGGGCTCAAACCTTCCTGGGCCGGTGCCTAGGGAGACTATGGTATGTGTCGACAGTGAGGTGAACCCCTGTAGACCGAGGTCGCATTGATCAACAAATGGTTCCGTTGTCGGGACTGTGTGCAGAGTAGAAGGAGGTCATGTTTTGGCACCTGACGAAGCTGGAGATATAGAAATGGTTCAATCAGAAGCTGCAGGAGTTTGTTGAAGAAGAAAGCTAGAACATGCGACTGACAGTAGATCACTAGCTGGGAAGATATATTCATGATGGTCCGCATGAATGGTTTTTTTTTGTGAATTCTTGGTTATTTTGTAAGAATGGTTGTCAAATCCGACCTTCTAGAAGAGGAACTTCTAGGGTGGTGAGCCGATGGCTTGGACCCCGAAATTGATTCAAGAGTTGGAGGAATTCGATAATAAGGCATCGTGAACTATCGAAGTTTGGCTCGATAGCATCTTGGAAGGATATATCACTGAATTTGTGGTTGACATGAAGAAATCCTATAGTGAGGTTGATAGATACTTCTTCTGAGGACTGAGGGGAAGGTTTCTGTTGTCACTCCAACTGTTGATTAAGATGCTAATTTTTGAAAAGGGTATATTAAAGATGCACCTTGATCAGTAGAAATCCTGGTGGGCGAAGGCCATGGGTATCGCGACTGCTGGGGGTTGGTATATGGAATGGTAAGGGGTAAATGGGTGCAGACCATGAGTAGACTGCGAGCGAAGCCGAGAAAGAAAGTGGTCTTACAAGAGGAGGAGTGAGGTTTCAACAGGAAAAGAGGCAAAGGATGGGAGAAGGTCCTACTGCGATCGAACCGCAAAACCATGAAGGAAGACCAGGATATGCCCAGGATAGAGGCAGGACCAAACCCCAACACCAATGTACCCACACCTCTTCTCATTGACTCTCAAACAACAAGAAATACTACTTTGACACTGCCAAGTTCATCAATTCCGCAGAAGTTAATTGGTAGTAGCACACCAACAGGAGGAAGGAAGCCCAGAATGGTGGGCGATGATGCTAAGTTACCATTGTTCCATGGAAGTGCGACAGACAACCCATAATAGTATTGGTTTTTGTGTGAAGCGGTTTGGACTATGAAACAGATCACTAATGCCAATGCTAAGAAAGGACAGTTAGCCATGACTCTGCGAGGTCGTGCATTAGATTGGTTCATGAAGTTTATTTTAGTCCCTACGGGGGCCCCGAAGAAGTCACTAGATGAGATTCGAGATGGGCTGATTGCTAAATTTAGATGGCCTAAGTCGGAGGCCTAATACATTACTGAATTGAAGGAAATTAAGCAGTATCCCAATGAGACGGTATGGGATTTCGACCAGCGATTCAAGGTGTTGATGGCAAAGGTTAGTTTTGATATGAGCATCATCCAACATAAATAATGATTCATTGTAGCACTGTTACCGCACATTCGGCTGCTGTTGATGCAGCAAAACATATCGATTCCTAGTGAAGCTCTATAGATTACAATGCGATTGGAGGCATCACCGATTGGAGACAATGCAGCTGGGATGTTGCAGATACAGACGCAGCTCGCCAACCTGACTATACAATTGCAAGATTTGAAGAAGAACAAGAAACATCGTGATGAAGTATCATGTATGCGATGCCAAGGAGAAGGGCATATGTCAGGCGTGCCAAACCCGTTGAATGGCGGCAGTATGCCATGGTGTCGCGTTTGTCACGTGTTTGGGCACAGTCATGATAATTGCCCATATATGCAGAAAATGGTCACAACCCTGTGAAATATTTACTACACATTCTGCAAGTCGATGGGTCACGATGACAAGGATTGCCGTGCATATGGGTTTCTATAGGAGAGGATGTGTGATGCATTCTACATCAAGGACGATGAGTGGGACATGCAACAACCACAACTGCAACCGCAGATGCAGTTTGCACCACAACAACAGCAACCGCAACAGTTCATGCCGCAATACACTCCGATGCAGATGACCCCCCCATAGCCACAATATGTACAACAACTGTAGTATGCACCACAAGGGCAAGGAATTCCACCAGCACCAATGCAACAACAGTACCAACAGTAGGGTGGCTACCGAGGAGGATACAGGGGCAGACGCGATGGCATATTTGGTCGTGGAGGAGGAGGCTGAGGTGGTCATGGACCTGTTCAATGTTACCACTGTGTGGTATGGGGGCATTATCAATGCGACTGCCCATTACTACAGAATCAGTGTACGTTTTGTTTTGGTAATGATCATACGATTGAGAATTGTCCATAGTTGATTGCACAATGGTAGGCTTGGGAACACTCCGTAGCTACAAAATCAGGCCCAGCCACAGCAACCAATGCAGAACCCTATCCAACAGTTGGTATAGAACCAACCCCCCTGACCACTGCCGAACGCCAATCAAAATGTCAATCAACTGGGGAATCTATAGTAGAACCAGACGCAAGGTGCAAATATTGCAACCATTTCTGCAAAACCGCAACCACAAGATGCTTCGGTGGCTATTGTCACTCGTGGAGGCAAGACGACTGGGGAAGATGGTTCACGACCACTGATTCGGTTGGCTGGTTAGAAGATGGTACCCTTTGACATTGATATGGAGCGAGAGACATTCCTGGAGGCACATCGCACTTTGGAGAAAGACCGCAGAAAGGCTGTTGTTTGCGATATTGTCATGTCCCAAATTTGGAATTGGGTCACAATGGCCTAATCACATTAGCCATATTCATTAGAGTTTGCAAAGTTGATGTTAAGGGTCAAATAATTGCCAAGGAGGAAAATTACTAGTTTCCTAGGTTTGGGGTGGAAGCTTTGGGATTTGGAATAATGGGGATAATAAATGATGTTTGAACATTAGAATGGCATAAATATTTAATAAAGGAGCTAAATAAATATATACAAGTGAAAATCAAAGTGTCATTTCATCATGAAGACACATGGAGGAAGTGGGACCCACATATGGCTAGATTTCCCCACTACATTTGGCATCATTCTCTCACCAATTCGAATTCAAGGTGAATGGTAACATACTTGGGGAAGTCCAAAAGGTATTATTCATGGCATAACTCATCCAAGGTCGAAATATAGAGGAAGAGTAACTCCCATGGAAGAGGAAGAGGCAATTTGGAGCTAGTGAGACACTTGGGCTAGATTCCCTAGCTCTATGACAACAATGATGAAGATGCTATGACACCTATGACACAAATCAGACCTGAAGGCTGACATATGACATATATGACATGTCAGGGCTAAAAATAGACTCCAAGAGGGCGCTCAAGGGTGTTAGGGCAGCTAAGATGCTTCCACATGTGATTTGGTGGAAGTGGGAGACTAGGAATTGTTGTACAAGTGGCATTCTTTGGAATCTCTTCCCAACTTGAGTTGGCATGAGTCTCTTGGAAGGAATTCGACCCATGGAGGCCATTAGAACTTTATAAATGTCAATAACAAAGAATGAAACCAGCTTTTGATCATTTGTGGAATTTGCAATTGCATTTGTGAAGAGGGAGAGCTAGTGGATGACTAGTTTCTTGCCTTAGCCAATTTCGAGGGTGAAAGATTCCCATCCAAGTTGGTAATTGGAAAGGCCATTCAGACCTTTCATTTGGAGCTTTAATGGAGTCTTTATTTGCAGGTGTAAGCTACAGGGCAGCTCATGGTTTCTTCTATTGCAGCTCACTCCTTCAACCATTTCCATTTTTGATGGCATATTCTTGATCCTTGAGGGAGGGCGTTTTTGGTGAGCTATTGTACTCTTTGGGGAAGCTTTTAATGCCCCATTTCTTTTGTAATATGAAGTAAATACTCTGTTCTTCATCTCCAAAAAGTTTCAGGTCGAAATTCCAAGTAGAAATGTATAAATCTCATTTTTAATGGAAGAACAATGCCATTTCCCCACTACCTTGTTGTGAGCCAATGTGTTGATGATGATTTCGAATGAATGGATGATTCTCTGATATATTTGTGATAAATATACTGCCATGGATGTCTTCTACAAGTTTCATGTACTGTACTTGAGCATTTGAAGCATTTTTACTCAATTTAGTTGCATTGGGAGGTGAAATAGTGACATTTCCCCAAGGGTCGAATTGGGGATTTTTGCAGTCGAATGGGAGAGGGTGAGAACAGTTGTAATAATCCATTAATGGTGCATATGAGACTTTAATAACATACTTAACACATTACATACCTCTGTTCATAAATTTGAGTGGGTTTGGAGGCATTTGGGAAGCCATTTTCATTGTTTACCCCAGGGGGATTTGAACCCCAAATTACTAGTAAAATTGCATAATTGGTCCAGAATATTAAGAGAGTTTGCAGAGGTCTTTTGGTGGCCATATGTCATCCATAAACATCATATTCAAGTTCTAATATCATTCATACACCTTCCTTGAAGATTTGAAGGCATTTGGAGTCAATTTGAGACCTAGAGACCAATACTAGTCAAAGGAAAATCACTAGTAAAGTTACCTACATTGATCAGAATTGAAAGAGGATTTGCAGAAGTATTTTAAAGGTCCAAAGGCATCCCTGAAACACATATTTATGTTCTAATATCATTCATATACCTTCTCAGAAGATTTGGGATCATTTGGGGCAAATTTGGGACCTAGAGATCAAAACTAGTCAAAGGTCGAACAAGGGAAAAAAAGTGGAAAATTGCCATTTTAATAAAATTCCAAATAAGGGACATTACAGTGGTATCAGAGCATGATCTTGGCACCTGATGTGGTATAATATTCATGAGGACAATAATTCAGGTACCACCATTAGATATTGAAACCAAAAGTGCTTTTGTTGAAGAAAAAAAAAAGTAGGAGAAGAAGAGCAAATTTTTTGAGGAAACTATGACTAGGGATGAAAAGGGAGCCTCATATGATGGTGAGGAGCATATAAAAATTATGAAAACAATATTCGAAGATATGACCAAGCAAATTAAGGAAGGATTCGAATTGTTTTCTATCGAACTTGTGGAAAAAATTATTGATTTTAAGGAAACCAAGGGGCAAAATGCATCAGCTTGCTTGAAGGAGCAAAAGGAAGAGACATCACAAGATCATGAAGAAGATTCTATTGAAAATATGGAAGATCATTTCGAGACACCTTCTAGCTTAGACATGAACCAAAGAGCATCTACTGATGGATGCTTAAACTATGAAGGAGTACCTACTGATGGGTGCTCACACCTCTATGTTGGTGACATAGAGATCACGTTTGAAAGTGTTTCTACAAGTACAAGTTTCATTAAGCATGATAATGAAGACCTTGTAGCGGTTGAAGAAGAACCAAGATCAACTTCCCCATCACCACTTGAGCTTCATGAAGTTGGTCCAAGCAAAATTGAAGAAGATGAGGAGGTTCATTTGCAAGAGCCTCATTTTCTTGAAGGGTCCTTAAAGATGAATGAAAATAATATCCAAGAGTCCCTCAGCATTCTCCATGAGACTCAAGCATTGGTGTCAAATTCTTGTTGGAGAGCTACTTCATTGGAGGAAACATCCTTCCTTGAAGATATGGAGAAGATTCAAAGAGCAATGTGCCACATCAAAGGTAATTTCATGTCTTTGCTTTTTGATAGAAACCATTTGTTTGAGCTTAATGAATTGTTACATGATTCATACTTGAAGAATAATGAGGATATTCATAAGCTCACAATTCAAAATGAGCAACTTCTTGAAAAGTTGCAAGATACTTGTTTTTCCTCCTATGTTTCAGATTGTCAAATGGTAGATTGTTTGGAGGATTCTCATGACATGGTGGATCATGAGAAATGTGAAAATTTGAATGTTCTTGATGTGTTTGGAGATGAACTTGAAGAGATCCAAACACTTGATGTGGTGGAAGAAGAATTTGAATTGCCTCTTGATGAAGGTTGTGCAATTTTTAAAGAAGAGCATGATTCATCTACATTGGAACCAAACTATGACAAAGAGTTCACACTTTTGAAGGAGCTGCATGATACTACCCATATGGATCCTCCCCATGATGAAACTTCTGTACTTTTTGATCATTTGGGTGATTTGGTTCATTCTCCTACATCCTACAATTCCATGTTTTGCAACATTAGTCTCAATGAAGTATGGGTGAAAGGGTTCTTTTTGATGGTGCCACATGAGGAGTATGATATGGTTGGAGCACATTCTTATTCACATTTGCAGCAGGATACTTTATTACTTTATGATGATGCACATCTACATGGATGCACCTATGATATGCATTTGAGTCACTTGAAGACTCATGGTTTTTCTTGCTCAACACTTGATTCATTTGATGTTGGAGGAACTTCATCCAACACTTGGGTGAATAGATTTATGATTGGAGAACATTTTTGTTGGAAGCCACATACTTTGTTATATTTTTATGATAATCACATTCAGGGATGTATGGGTGAGACTTCTTTGAGTCATTTGAAGTCTCCTTGTTTTTTCTGCTCATTATTTGGTTCAGATTTTAGTGGAGATTCTTCATTCACTTCTTGGATGAAAGAATACATGGCTGAATATTTTGATGCATATCACATCCTTTTGGAGCAGCTTTATAGGACATGGGATCCTCACCTATGTCATTGGAGCAGATTTGATTGGTCACTTGAAGCTTGTATGCACTTGGAAAACGGTGGTCTACTTGCTTGGAGGTATAAGCACTTTCATGATTCTTTGATGAAGCACCTCCTTGATATTAATTTTCATTATGTAGTTATGTACTTTGATGATATATATTTTGTACTCATGATGTTTGGAAGAATGCATACAAGAAAATGGGATCCAGGAATCCTCTTATATGATGGTATGGGTTGGAGAGCACTCTTAATTGTTCGGGTGCAATACAAGCAATGGGACCCTGGAATAATTTTTATCTCATTGGTTTCAAATTTTTTGGGGAAACAAGCAGTATGGGAGATGGATTTCCCCACTTAATAAAGTGATTTTTATCAGAGTAGTGCAGCAGCAAGCATGTTGGTTCCTCTCTAAAATATTCATGGAAACTCAAAGACTCAAGGTTTGGCAATTCAATGGCAACTTCAAAGAATTATACAGAAAGCAGGTTCTTCAACACCCATGTTTGAAATTGCTTGAGGACAAGCAATATTGGGAAGGGAGGATTTGTCATGTCCCAAATTTGGAATTGGGTCACAATGGCCTAATCACATTAGCCATATTCATTAGAGTTTGCAAAGTTGATGTTAAGGGTCAAATAATTGCCAAGGAGGAAAATTACTAGTTTCCTAGGTTTGGGGTGGAAGCTTTGGGATTTGGAATAATGGGGATAATAAATGATGTTTGAACATTAGAATGGCATAAATATTTAATAAAGGAGCTAAATAAATATATACAAGTGAAAATCAAAGTGTCATTTCATCATGAAGACACATGGAGGAAGTGGGACCCACATATGGCTAGATTTCCCCACTACATTTGGCATCATTCTCTCACCAATTCGAATTCAAGGTGAATGGTAACATACTTGGGGAAGTCCAAAAGGTATTATTCATGGCATAACTCATCCAAGGTCGAAATATAGAGGAAGAGTAACTCCCATGGAAGAGGAAGAGGCAATTTGGAGCTAGTGAGACACTTGGGCTAGATTCCCTAGCTCTATGACAACAATGATGAAGATGCTATGACACCTATGACACAAATCAGACCTGAAGGCTGACATATGACATATATGACATGTCAGGGCTAAAAATAGACTCCAAGAGGGCGCTCAAGGGTGTTAGGGCAGCTAAGATGCTTCCACATGTGATTTGGTGGAAGTGGGAGACTAGGAATTGTTGTACAAGTGGCATTCTTTGGAATCTCTTCCCAACTTGAGTTGGCATGAGTCTCTTGGAAGGAATTCGACCCATGGAGGCCATTAGAACTTTATAAATGTCAATAACAAAGAATGAAACCAGCTTTTGATCATTTGTGGAATTTGCAATTGCATTTGTGAAGAGGGAGAGCTAGTGGATGACTAGTTTCTTGCCTTAGCCAATTTCGAGGGTGAAAGATTCCCATCCAAGTTGGTAATTGGAAAGGCCATTCAGACCTTTCATTTGGAGCTTTAATGGAGTCTTTATTTGCAGGTGTAAGCTACAGGGCAGCTCATGGTTTCTTCTATTGCAGCTCACTCCTTCAACCATTTCCATTTTTGATGGCATATTCTTGATCCTTGAGGGAGGGCGTTTTTGGTGAGCTATTGTACTCTTTGGGGAAGCTTTTAATGCCCCATTTCTTTTGTAATATGAAGTAAATACTCTGTTCTTCATCTCCAAAAAGTTTCAGGTCGAAATTCCAAGTAGAAATGTATAAATCTCATTTTTAATGGAAGAACAATGCCATTTCCCCACTACCTTGTTGTGAGCCAATGTGTTGATGATGATTTCGAATGAATGGATGATTCTCTGATATATTTGTGATAAATATACTGCCATGGATGTCTTCTACAAGTTTCATGTACTGTACTTGAGCATTTGAAGCATTTTTACTCAATTTAGTTGCATTGGGAGGTGAAATAGTGACATTTCCCCAAGGGTCGAATTGGGGATTTTTGCAGTCGAATGGGAGAGGGTGAGAACAGTTGTAATAATCCATTAATGGTGCATATGAGACTTTAATAACATACTTAACACATTACATACCTCTGTTCATAAATTTGAGTGGGTTTGGAGGCATTTGGGAAGCCATTTTCATTGTTTACCCCAGGGGGATTTGAACCCCAAATTACTAGTAAAATTGCATAATTGGTCCAGAATATTAAGAGAGTTTGCAGAGGTCTTTTGGTGGCCATATGTCATCCATAAACATCATATTCAAGTTCTAATATCATTCATACACCTTCCTTGAAGATTTGAAGGCATTTGGAGTCAATTTGAGACCTAGAGACCAATACTAGTCAAAGGAAAATCACTAGTAAAGTTACCTACATTGATCAGAATTGAAAGAGGATTTGCAGAAGTATTTTAAAGGTCCAAAGGCATCCCTGAAACACATATTTATGTTCTAATATCATTCATATACCTTCTCAGAAGATTTGGGATCATTTGGGGCAAATTTGGGACCTAGAGATCAAAACTAGTCAAAGGTCGAACAAGGGAAAAAAAGTGGAAAATTGCCATTTTAATAAAATTCCAAATAAGGGACATTACAGATATGCCACCTGTCTTTGATACTACATCAGATGCTGATCGACCACCACCACCGGGGACATTGCATAAGTTCCTCAAAAGATGTTTGTCATTGGCATGAAACTCGACTGCCTTGGTTGAGATTGAGGGATGGTTGCTGCGATTTCCGAAAGGACGTCAAGAGTCAGTAGTAAACTCCCTACTGCGACGGAAGACTGGCAAAGAGATGCGAATGAATATTCAGATTGGTGACTATGATGTTGACTTTGTGATTCTTGACCTTGGTTCGGATGTTAACATCTTAACCAAGTAGGCATGGCAGAAGATGGGGAGTCGCCCATTGAGCTGGTCTCCTATACAGCTCCGGTTGGCTAACCATGCAAAGATAACACCCATTGGGCGAGTTCCGCGACTCATGATTGATATTGAGGGCATGAAGACTTATGCTGACTTTGATGTTATTGAAGTGGTTGAGGGAGGAAGCTCTTATCTGGCGCTCTTGGGGATCATATGGGCTAATGATAGTGGAGCTATAATCAACTTCAAGAAGCGCATGATGACCTTTGAGAATAGTGATTTTAGGGTCATAGCCCCGTTGGATCCAGCTTAAGGACGCCGATACATTGAACCTGTAAGAGACACTGATCCCACTGGATGGGACCATGCATTCAATATTTCTAAAGACTATATTCATGTTACTGTCCACTGTGAGTTGGAGTGGCGCAGTGAAATATTTACGTCTTCTAACTCTAATGATTCCTTGGAACATTGGTAGAATCGAATGGATGAAGTACCATTCCGGAAATGTTGCTTAGTTATGCAATCTTTATGTCGTGTTGTGACATAAATGATCACATTTCCTGTCTATGAGGGGTTTCCTGGCCTAAAAACCTTTTTAGCAGAATTTGAAGAATGCATCCCGGAACCACAGTAATTGCTGGCCTTGGAGGAAGCACTGAAGGCTGCCCCAGCACGATGGTGGGCGACACATAAGAAATTCATTAATGGTTGGTCACAATGTCGAAGGCTAATGATGGTTCGGTTCGGCGATACTAAAGTTCATCACACTGGAAAGTATGATGGCCGGACTGATCCTAGTGATCATGTGATGGAGTGCCAACGCTTATGGGTAGCACGACTCAAAGATGAGTGGATCCATGCTTTTGTCCATACTTTGGATGAGATACCGCGCTTGTGGTATACTGCAGCCGAGTTGTGCCCAGACATTACAACATGGGGGGAGTTGATGATCTATTTCACTCATACGTTCACTTTTGCGGATGCCAACCCTGATGTCCACAATGCCCAGCAGCTCATCCACGATGTGGTACTTCAGGTTGTTCCAACGGCCTACCCTGTCGACCTACACACCCATTATCAGATGCAATCTCTCATTGAGTGCTTGAACATCAGTGGTAGCCCGGAGGACGATGATGACCTGTGGAATGTTAACATTCCCAAATATGAAGGAAGTCGCGATGTGGTCCCACCTGCTACACCAAGTAATCCGTTCAGTCAACCATTGCAACTTCGCAAGATGAATATCAGTAATGAGGCTACCCCCAAGTTTGCTAATGTTGGGGATTATTGGGATGATGATATGATGAGTAAGGTTACTGATTTACTTCATGAGTTTCAAGATGTGTTTCCCATGAAGTTTTATGAAATGAAGGGAATCCTGGGTGATTTAGGAGAGATGAAGATTCCATTGAAATCAGATGCTAAGCCAGTCAGACAGCGTGTTAGGAACCCATGTCTTTACTTTGTTAGTATATTGTTGTTGGACGCATATGCTTTGTAAGTCATCCCTTAGTATTTGTTGATCCATAGTTTATATTAGCCCATAGTATTGACCCATAGTATTGGACGCATATGCTTTGTAAGTCGTCCCATAGTATTATATGTCCCATGGTTTTGACTCATAGTATTGGCACCTAGACTTAGCCCATGGTTTGTATTGACACATAGTATTGACCCATGGTATTGGCGCCTAGACTTAGTATATAAGTGTGTGTTGAGGCCTATGAAGGCACCGTGAAGTTAATTGTATTGAGCTTGCTCAAAGGAGGTTGCCCCCTCAAAGTGGCCCGTGATAAATATAAAAGGGATTCTGAGTTCTATTATTTCTGATATCTCGTGTATTTGCATTAATTAATTATTGTAGGTTCATCACATCTAGTATCAGAGCACTTTCTTGGGCTCGTTGGGTGGAATTTCTGCCAAATTTTTTTTTTGCATCTATTGCAGCTTCGGATTTGGGAATAATCCCTATCCGCTTAACTATGGGAAGTACTTGGGCATAAGCCCTAAAACTCATTATGAGGAGTACCACAGGAACCCCAAAGTAGCTGGCCCATTGAGAGGACCTGCCAACGAAAAGGGAAACGACCCCTACCTGATTGACTAGTTCCCACCCGTGAGGTAAACCAAGAGCTATCGTTTGTGGCAAAGCGGTTATCAATTTTACTTGAGCCGTGGAGTGAAGGTACTGCCCCAATACACAAGCCGTCAGATAGCATTGGTGGCCAAGTGAAACACCTAAACTGTTAGGAATCCGTACAAACCCGGGGTCCATATTTATTTTCAGTTGAACTGTTGCCGATCACTTCCGCTCCAGATCCAGCCATTTCAGATCTATTCTGAAAGTCGTTCCAGATCCAGTCTCCATTTTAGATCCTGCCGTTTTTTATCCCTTCCGCGTTGTTGTAGATCCATCTGTTGCGGATCCCTTCCACGTCGCTGTTGCCGATCCATTTCTGAAAATAAATAAATAAATAAATTTCTGTTTTTCGGCCATATCTCCCTTGTTTCAACTCTATTTTCCCTGAAACTTCACTGACATCCCTGCAATCGCATTCTGCATATTTCATTCCTGAAGACCCTATCCCAAATTCCACTTCCCAAGACCAGAAATCCTACATTTGTCTATTTTTAGGGTTTGCCATAACTTCTTCAATTTTCACCCGATTGCCTTCAAATTTTACCATAGAGTTCCTGCTTCTGAAATCCCCATTTTTTGCTTCCCTGTCCCTTAGAAAGTGTCGAAAACCTAGTCAAACCCCAATTACCCGTCCAAGTTTTTCCCAAATCCAAATTTCCCCTTACTAAATAAGCTTGTGTTTGTGTTCTTCTATCCATCCCCCCCCCCCCCCGCCACAAAAAAAAAAAATACTGGTTATGGTTGTCACTCGCACAGGAGCAAACACCATGGAGGAAGCACTTGCAGCCATCCAAACCAAACTCCAAGATCTGGATGAAAATTTTCTCAGCCTCCATCTTCAGCATTCAGCCATGAACAATAACCGATAGCCAGAATCTTTTGTAGCCACCAGGTTCTCTTCTTCCAGCAATTTTCGTGGGCCGAAGCTTGATTTTCCTCGCTTCAATGGTACTAATCTGACTGGATGGATATACCGAGCAGAACAATATTTCAGTCTGCATAATACTTTTGATGTTTAGAAAGTTCCACTTGCATCCTTTAATTTGGAACAGGAAGCCCTTCAATGGTACCATTGGTACATCAAAGCTCATCCTTAGCCAAACTGGACAGATTTTTGCCAACTCCTTTTGCCACGATTTGGTCCTAGTGCTTTTGATGACTTCACAGGAGCACTCACTAAACTTCACCAAACTGGCACAGTGAGAGAGTATCAGATGGAATTTGAGAAACTAGCAAATCACATAGAAGGATTGTCTGATGAATTCTACAGGAGTTGTTTTATCAGTGGTCTCAAGGATGAAATCCGCTCAGAGGTCAAAATGTTTTGTCCCAACACAATGATGGAAGTCCGAGGGTTGGCTAAGCTAGCCGAGGACAAGATCGCAGCTCAACAACACTCCAAACCCACCTTTGTTCCCTTAAAAAATATGGGTTCCCAATGACCTCCCATCACGCCTACTCCTCAACCAACTCCTATCAAGCAATTGTCTGAAACAGAGATGCATGCACGTTGAGAAAAAGGGCTTTGTTATAATTGTGATGAGAAATTCACTTGGGGACATAGATGTGTTCCACAAAAGCTCTATCTATTGGATGTGGATTCTCCGCTTGCCTTAGAACTTGATGAAGAAGCTCCAGATACAGTAGATGATCAGGTCGACATTCAACACCCGCCTATTGACACCCCATCTTAGGACGACCCACCCGAGATCTCTCTCCATGCTGTAACTGGCGTCACCACCCCACAAACAATGCGAGTGAGGGGATACTTCAAGAAGCTCCCTCTTACCATACTCATTGATTCTGGTAGCACTCATAACTTTATTGATCCTCGGATTGCCAAATAGGCTGATTATTTTGTCCATCCTTGCTCCAACTTTGAATTCATGGTTGCCAATGGGGGCACCTTACCTTGCAAGGGGAAGTGTCACAATGTGCGTATCTCTATGGAAGATTATAACCTGCACTCTCACATGTTTGCCTTGTCCTTAGGCGGATGTGATGTGGTTTTGGGCATTCAATGGTTACGCACACTTGGCCCCATCTTATAGGATTTTGCTGAACTTTGGATGCAGTTTTCAGTCAATGGGGCACAACACAAATTTATGGGCTTATAACCAGGGTCTCTCTGCATCATCAGTTCACATTGCCTGGAAAAAATACTTAAGAAGAATTCACATGGTGTCATCGCTCAGCTCCATTCCATTCAGATGCACCCATCAAAAGTCTCCACTACTTCCTTGGATAGATATGCAGGTGTCTTTGCTAAATCGATGAGCTTGTTTCCTTCAAGAGACCTGTCCAGTAAGAATTTAGCCGCATCTACCTCTCAGCAGGAAATGATGACTATTTTGCATACAGTCTAGAAGTGGCAGCCATCCCTATTGGGGAATTATTTCCACATCAATATTGATCTCCAGAGTCTAGAAACTTTCCTGGAACAATGGGTCTCTTCCCCAACACACCTGAAATGGGTTATCCAACTCATGGGTTATGACTATGCGACCACTTACCAGAAGGGCAAGGACAATATGGTGGAAGATGCTCCTCCTTGCACATTTGATGACCCAGTTTCTCTTACAGCTATTTCTCTGCTTGTTCCAAATTGGTTGCAATCTATTCAATGGGGCTATCTCTTCTATGAACTCCATGCTTCATCAGTAGGGCACTCTGGGTTCCTCAAAACGTATGACCAGGAACAATGTAACTTCTTTTGGTAGGGACTCAAAAGGACAATTCAATGGATGGTGGTTGACTGTGATACTTTCCAGGTCAACAAGGGTGAAACAACCCTCCTTTTAGGACTGCTCGAGCCCTTACCCATCCCTCCATAGATTTGGACAACTATTTCTATGGATTTCCTAGAAGCGCTCCAGTGGTATAGTACCACATCTCAAAGGACACCATATAAGTAGTCTTTGACATGCACCACCAGCACTTCTTCCATACACCTTCAGTAGCTCCCCAGTTCAGGCAATTGACTCAATTCTTCGAAACCGTGATCAACTTCTTCTCATTTTGCAGGATAATTTTCACATGGCAAGAATTCGACTGAAACAACAAGCCAATCAACACCGTTCTGAGAGCACTTTTCACATCGCTGATATGGTTCTTCTTTGTCTACAGCCTTCCATGCAATCCTCCCTGAAACTCCAAAGGCACTAGTGGCTCGGAATGCAACTCGAGGATGCTACAAGGGACCCACTCCTTCAGATTCTGCATCAATTTCCACATCTAAAGCTTTGAGGACAAAGCTTTTTCTAAGGGAGAGGAGATGTTAGGAACCCATGTATTTACTTTGTTAGTATATTGTTGTTGGACGCATATGCTTTGTAAGTCGTCCCGTAGTATTTGTTGATCCATAGTTTATATTAGCCCATAGTATTGACCCATAGTATTGGATGCATATGCTTTGTAAGTTGACCCATAGTATTATATGTCCCATGGTTTTGACGCATAGTATTGGCACCTAGACTTAGCCCATGGTTTGTATTGACACATAGTATTGACCCATGGTATTGGCGCCTAGAATTAGTATATAAGTGTGTGTTGAGGCCTATGAAGGCACCGTGAAGTTAATTGTATTGAGCTTTCTCAAAGGAGGTTGCCCCGTCGAAGTGGCCTGTGATCAATATAAAAGTGATTCTGAGTTCTATTATTTCTGATATCTCGTGTATTTGCATTAATTAATTATTGCAGGTTCATCACACAGTGACCTTATCGGTTGAATCCATGACATAAAGAAAAGGTCAAGGCAGAACTTGATCACATGTTGGATGCTGGTATTATTGAACCTATGGAAGAGTCCAAGTGGATCAGTCCTATGGTGGTGCAGGACAAGAAAACAGGTGAAGTGCGCATTTGCGTCGACTTACGGAAGTTGAACGATGCCTACTTGCATGACCCTTTTCTGACCCCATTTACTGATGAAGTACTTGAAGGAGTGGGTGGCCAGGAGATGTACTCTTTCCCTGATGGATTCTGTGGCTACCATCAGATTCACATTACCAAGGAAGATCGCCATAAGACAACTTTTGTTACTGAATGGGGTTGCTTTCAGTACACGGTAATGCCGTTTGGTTTGAAGAATGCACCTGCGATATTCTCCTGGGTCGTTGTTGCCACATTCAAAGATTTTATTCAAAAGTTTTTGCAGGTATATATGGATGATTGGACCATTTATGGATTGATTCGTGAGCATCTGGCCAATTTGCGGTTAATGCTTGAGCGATGCCGACAGCACCAGATATCGCTGAACTTGAAGAAATGTATTTTCTATGCGCCGTTTGGGATATTGCTGGGTCATATCATGTGTAAGCAGGGATTGTTGGTCGATCCAGCCAAAATTTCTCTCATTTTGGGGTTGCAACCGCCAACCACCATTAAACAGTTGCGCGCGACATTGGGTCA
Source organism: Larix kaempferi (assembly GCA_027924585.1). Taxonomy (NCBI): domain Eukaryota; kingdom Viridiplantae; phylum Streptophyta; class Pinopsida; order Pinales; family Pinaceae; genus Larix; species Larix kaempferi. Next base: position 9,845,793 of record BSBM01000030.1, read on the forward strand.
TATGGGATATTATTGCAAGTTCATCAGGGGGTATGCTGCAATTACTGCCCCTATGGAAAAATTGTTGAAAAAGGAAGCGGCATTCCAGTGGAGCCTGAAATGTCAGGATAGCTTCGAAACGCTCAAAGCGAAGATGGTGTCGGCCCCAATTTTGGTCTTTCCGGAATGGAGTAAGGAATTCCATGTCCATGTTGATGGTTCATCGATTGCTTTAGTGGTTGTGTTGGCTCAACTTGGAGAGGGCGACCTTGATCATCCCATTGCTTTTGCCAGTCGGAAGCTGTCCTCTGCAGAACATAATTACATTACCACAGAACGAGAAGGTCTGGCCATGGTTTATGCATTGTAGAAATTCAGGCATTACTTGTTGGGTGGCCACTTTAAAATGTTTACTGATAATTCTTTATTAAAACACTTGGTCAATAAGCCTATCTTGGGGGGAAAGATCTTCCATTAACTACTTTTGTTCTAGGATTTTGATTTTGAAGTCATTGTGAAACCGAGGCGGTTGAATGTTGGACCATATCATTTGTCACGAATTGACACCGGGGAGGAACCAACTAATATCGAAGATGGGTTGCCAGATGCCCAACTATTTCACGTTGCCACCACTGATCAATATTTTGATGACATCCTTCAGTTTCTGGTGACCGGCACTGTGCTTGTTGACTTTAGCACTACTCAGAAGAAGCAATTGGTTGTCAAGGCTACTAACTTTCAGCTTATCGTGGGAGAGTTGTATAAATTGGGCGCTGATGAGATATTTCATAGATGTGACTTTCCGCATGAGCAAGCTCAGATATTGGTTGAGGCACATGGTGGAGCAGCGGGAGGACATTATGGCGGTCGGGCAACTTCCCGTAAGGTACTACGTGTAGGACTTTGGTGGCCCACATTACATAATGATGCGACAGACTATGCACAGTCTTGCGATATTTGTCAGCAAACTGTGAAGCCGTCCAGACGCGACGAGATGCCGCTGTTACCTCAAGCGACATTACAACCATTCGAAAAATGGGCTATGGATTTTGTAGGACCGATCCATCCACTAGGGAAACGCATAGGTGCACGGTATATTGTAATGGCGATAGAGTACTTGATCCGATGGGCTAAGGCAGCACCTGTAGTTGATTGCTCTGCTTCAACGGCTGCTTGGTTTTTGTTTGATCACATTATCACTCATTTCGGCTACCCCAAGATATTGCTGAGTGATCAAGGCAGCCACTTTCTTAATCGCACTATCAGTGCATTGACGGAGGAGTTGCAAATACAACATAAGAAAAGTACACCCTATCACCCATAGGCGAATGGAATGGTGGAGGCATTTAACAAGGTGTTGGAGCATGCATTGACAAAGGTGTGCAATGAGAACCAGGACAACTGGGATCTAAAAATCCTAGCAGTGTTGTGGGTGTATCGCACCACATGTAAATGCTCCCCAAGCTGGTAAATGGTCACAGGTTAAAGCCCTATCGCGTGGGCTTGGAGCAGTCTGATGCCTGAGTTGCATCGAAAAAAAAAGAAAGAAAAGAATGTGTGTGTTACAGGTTTCTTGGTGGCCGATGGTGCACCAACAGACGAACATATGCGAAAGCAGAGAGGCTTGTACCGCAAGTTTGGAGACTCATGGCAGTATTGCGACCAGGCCTGGCGGTAGCCTTCGTTGAAGGATTTTTGTGATGATTACGGAGGATGTGGGAGGTACAGGGTAGTGTTGTGATTACTGTTCCACTAATATCTTGTGATCCTTACCCATCATCCCTATACATTATTGCACCAGATAGATTCGGCTGGATTCCCACATGACGACAGCATGTTTTGCACATGGCACGTTGGGCCGGTACGATTAGCACGATCTGAGGAGATTGCTCACACGTCAGCACGTGGGATCTTTAGTGACAGTATGGTCACCCCCCCATTGCGTCCGTTGATGGGGTTACACAGGCATATGAGAGGTAGTGGGGCATCATTCCCACTGTCGTGACCCCAGAACGGTCTGGCTATAAGTAACCGAGGCAGCTGATAGTTCGCTACAATGAAGTTGTTCTGAAATAGAGAGGTTATGCTGGTTGATCAGTTTGCGAGTTGAGTTGTGAGGAATTCCAAGGAGGCTGTGGAAATGCTTCACTTCATTTCCCGTGGTAGCACCCCAGGGTCCCTACGAGCTCGAACGACGAGTGTCCCTGAGCACCTTGATACAACGGTTGCACTGACACTGTGTTATGGCTGAGTCGAGGGCTGGTCCAGCATGATTAAGTACACAGTAGTTGTTCGAAGGATTGTGCTTTTCTCAACCCCTGAAAGGGTTGGGGCTGTAGCTCCCCGCCCATAGTACATACTGGTTGCTGGTGCAAAATAGATGTGCTATAATCATCTACTAATTTCTCACCTTGGTACTGTTCATCCTCTTTTTCTTCCCGTCAGTACCCTTCCAAGAGACTCAAGGATGACTTTCAGAAGTACATGATAGCAAGTCAGGCGATGACAATTTTGGGTTAAACATACAACCCAATGAGTAGACGATCAGTGTAGCAGAAGTAGTGGGCCAACACCACGTGATCCAGACAGCAATAACAGTTACCGAAACATAGTTCAGTTCGAAGGCACTATGTCCAGCAGTTGACGTGGTTTGAGGACGAGCCACAAGATTGTGTTGGGAGCATGTTGGAAAATGGTTTGATGGGGAAATGTCGTGGTACCGTCGACGCTGCGACTCACCGGAGGAGGCTGCAAAAGGAGTATTTTTGTGTTAAAGAATACTGTAGTTGGTGGGTTTTGGGTCACTTGGACCACATAGTTTGTAATAGTGAGTCAGTGTACCACGGTTTGCAGGTTTTTGGGGTCATTTCGACCGAGTCAGTTAGATATTGGGTCAATTGTCCACAGTGTCGGTTAGGAAGTCAGTTGTAAGTGGACAAATATTGTAATGGCAGAAGCTTATAAATACATGAGAGTTGTAAGTGTTAGAGATAGGTGAATATAGACGAGCATAGAGGAAGATAGAGAGAGAAGACCAATGGTGTGCGAGATCTGTGTTTTTCTTCTGGTATATGATCATGACAGTAATATAATGACGTTTTGGTACAAAATTTGTGCAATGTTGCGATGTCTGAATGTTGTTTGATGCAATGTCTGCTTACTATGATGATAAATGTTGTGATTAAGTAATATGTTCTATGTGGAATGTGATGATAAATATTGTGATGAAGTAATATGTTATAACTCCTTGCCGTATGTTTAAAGTTTATGTTTAAGTACTGCAATAGAGTTAGTCTTTTGCAGCCATAACTCTCCTCCTCCCTCGGCGGAAACATGGTTCCATCTGCTCTTCCTGGACGCCTCGGGTGAGACCTCATCTGCTCTGCGGGTGTTGCTAGGTGGGCTCAAACCTACCCGGGCCAGTGCCTAGGGAGATTGCGGTATGTGTCGACAGTGAGGAAAACCCTTGTCGACCGAGGTTGCGTTGGTCAACATGGCCTTAGCCCATTTGGAAAAGTAGTCCATGGACACTATTCTATGGTGATGCCCCCCAGCCGAAGCTGGTTTGCAATCCATGAAATCCACCCCCCACTTGGTGAAGGGACCGACGATGACGACTGAATGAAGGGGCGCTGTATGCGAGTACATATTCTTAGAGAACACCTGGCAAGGGCAGCATCTCTTCATAGTGTTAATACAATCCTTAAATATTGAAGGCCAAAAGTAACCAGCTCGCATAATACATTGGGCTGTAGCAAGCCCGGATAAGTGACTGCCACACGCCCCTACATGGAAATCATTAAGCACCCACTCCACTTCTTCGTGAGTTAAGCAATGATGGAGGATAGAATCCTTTCCTCGGAGATACAAAGTGTCACCGACGATAGTATAATATTTAGTGTGATATTTCACACACCGTCACTCATCTCGTGAATAATGTGGAGGAAACTTTGAAGTTTGGAGATATACAATGATATCCCTATACCAAGGGTCCTCGAACGAGATAAGAAATAAATGCTCATCCACAAAGGAATCTTCATGGATGACATCCTCATCAAGTCTCGGAAGGTCTGACATAAGCTCAGCAAACACCAACGATTTCACCAATTTCACCGAAGCAAAATTGAGATCAAACTCGTGAAGGATCACAATCCATTTATTGTATTTACCCCCTATAAGGCGTCGTGATAGCATGAAATGAAACTGATTGATATGTGCTACAACTATGGTAGTTCTAAGCAAAATGTAATGTCCTAACCGTTGGACAGTATGGATAGTCGCAAGCACCAGTTTTTCCACGTGAGTATATCTTAGCTCAGCATCTACTAGATTTTGACTGAGGTAATAGATAACATGCTTGACGAGCGCGTCATCAACCTTAACCAAGACCATGTCAATCATCTCTTGAGATGCGGCCACATAAAGGATAAAATATCGTGCGAAGTCTGGTGGACTAAGCACATGGGTTGATACCAAAGCTTTCTTAAGGGCATCGAAAGATTGCTGGGCTCGCTCATCCCAGATAAAAGGTGTGTCTTTCTTCAATAAGCATGAAAAAACTTTGGTAATATTAGCATAATTGACTACAAATCGACGCAGAAAAGTAGCTCTCCCTTGGAGGCTCTAAAGTTGTAACAAGTTTTGTGGATGAGGCAACTGACATATTGCCTCAACTTTAAGAGGATCGACTCTAATACCCTCTTTTGAAACTATGAAGCCCAGAAGGTGACCAGTTCTTGAAGCAAAGATGCATTTGTTGGGATTCAATCGAATCTTATAGCATATACATCGTTCGAGAATCATGCGGAGGTGCTTGGGGTGGTCCACTCTCTTGCGAGAATGGTCGGCAAGATCATCCAAGAAAAATTCCATAATATTTTTAAGATCATGAAAGGTGTAGGTCATAGCACGTTGAAATGTAGCTCCAAAGTTTTTAAGGCCGAAGGGCATTTTTCGATATGCAAACGTTCCCCTAGGACAAATGAAAGCTATCTTATGTTGGTCCTCGAGTTTGATTTGAATCTGGTTATACCTTGAAAAGCCATCCATGAATGAAAAAATCTCACTTCCCACACAAGCATCCAAGATATGATCGATTAATGGCATCTGGAAGTTGTCTTTCGAACATGCACGGTTCAAATCTCTAAAATCGGTGCATACACGGATCATTCCCTACTTCTTATCCACATGAACGGGGTTTGACACCCATTCGGTAAGGGGAATGGGGTAGATGAAAGTAGCTTTAAGCAGTTTCTCCACCTCTGCCTTGATAGCAGCTGCCTTCCTAGGGTTCATAGCACGTAAGTGTTGTCAAACTGTTTTAGCATTGGGATACATTCTAATCTCATGTTCAACAATGCGGGGGTCTGTTCCCGGTATCTCCTCATATGACCAGACGAAAGCTTCACGGAGTTCTGTAAACAAATCAGTGTAAATAGCAATCTCCTCAGGAGTGCAATCATCACCGATGTAGACCTTTCCAACCTTTCCGGGAGTATGAGAGATGTTGATCAACGTAGTTGGGGAAATATTAGCTATATTCCCCTTCGCAAAAATATCATGCTACCCTAAAAGAGTCACAGGGTGACCAACCATCTCTGCTAGAGTCATCCTAAACTCTTCATGTTCAATGAGCTTGAGGTTGGGAAGGAAATAAGAGCGATGGTGCATATCCTCCCAAGGCCTCTCATTACCACACATGGCCTCCATAATAGCTTCATCAGAAGGCAAAGTATCATCAAGGAAGTCATGTGAACAAGACGAGTTGGCTGCCCAAACTGGCAGCATAACGAGATCTTCCTCGATTGTCTGAGGAGAAGAGGGATCTAGTTCTGCAGTGGCTTGTTGAATATGTTGGTAGGAAAGCTCAACTACAGACAGTGGCATAGACATATCGACGTGTGCAATGTCTCCAGATGTAGAACTCGTGCACAGTAAAGTCCATGGATCATTACAATAGGAAGTCTGGAATGGCATATTATGCAGAGGAGGAGATGCATCGTTGGGAATGGTTCCGATAAAATTCACAGGTTCAGGAAAACTATAAGTTCCAATCAATGAAGGGTACATACCAACACCTATGTTCCCAGTTTTCAGCTGAGAATTTTTAACCTGCGAGACTATGGATCCCATGGATACTGTGGAAGGAGTATTAACAAAATCCAACTGATCGATGGTCACAATCTTTCCTTCATGAGGAAAGAAGATAACTCTGAATACAGTAGATGTGACAGCCTTCATAATGTACATCCAATTTCGACCCAGTAAAAGGTTGTAGTCGATGGGCGCATCAACCACCTCGACTTCAATAGGCACAAATTTACCTCCCAGGAAGACAACAAGGGAAGGGATAATTCCATGCGGCTTAAATGATCGACCGTCGAATGCAGTGAGTGTGGTTCTAGACGCGAGTAGAGGAGGAGAGCCGAGAGCTTTCCAACATGTTAATGACATTACTGACGCAGAAGCACCTTTGTCAACCATCGTACATTTGACAAAATTTTGAAGGCACGCCACCTGGATTTGAAAAGCCACGTGGTAAGGTAAGCAAGGTTGAACATCAGTAGTGTTGAACTTGATGACACTGGGACTTCTCCCATCCTAAAATCCTAATGCACTCTAAAGAGCATGCTTTTGAGAAGGATGGGCCTGCAAAACATCAAGGGCCGACATGGCACATAGAGTTTGGCCCAAATATTCCACAATGGAGTATTTATGGGTGGCTCGAGCATTAGGATTATGCGTAGAGCACTTGAGAACACCTTTCGGTATCCATGGCATATTAGAGGGCTTCTCGATATGCAAGGAATTGTGAGGAGGAGGGGGAGGCTCACTCCCCATATTAGGTTGTGGTGCACCATAATCGCGTTGAGGAGTGGCAACACTAACCTCTGGTTGAACCATATTCACACATCCATAACCACTAGTATTGGAAGAAGACGTTGCTGTTTTAGTAGGTCCATAACCAGTGGTGGGAGTATGCAAAGCCATGTTTTGATGATGAGGAAGGGGATCCTTTAACACAGTTGGGCTCTATGCCCAATGATTCGATGCTTCTTCGATTTGAGGACATAAGTAAGTAAGATGATCTTCCCCACAGTGCTTGCAAGGAAACTTCACCTTATGCCTAGGTTTATGGTCTTCACCAGCATTTCCGCCTTCCTGAGGAGGGTTGGCATTCTCCTTATGAGGGGTATTGTGATTGCTATTATTGTTATTCCCATTATTTCCACCCCTACAGTTGTTTCTCCCCTTTTTCTTACCACCAGGTTGTTAGTTACCTAATGGTTTAGTTGATTGCACATTGTGTACATTAAACGACGGGGTGGAACTGGACAAGGTGTGAACCTGTCTAGGAGTAGACTGGTTTAGCGACAAATTTTGCATTTGATTAGCCACCAAATCTACAGGGCGAGTACTTGCAGATCCCAAGATGCCATCGACATGTGGTCCAGGAACTAACTTGGGCTCATGTCGTGTTCGCAGTGCGTCAGGAATGATGTCATACAAAATGCCAAACTGAGAATAAAGTAAATCCAACTGCTGGACTTTTAAGATGGCTTGTTCCTCAGTCACAATGTCAAACATCGAAACATCCTTAGCAATGTATGGGAGTAGAGACTTGATGAACCATTCCAATAGAAACTCTGAAGGAATGTTGGATTTCACTAATCTCTTCCGCCAACGCCACTCTTGAACGTGGTCAGAAATGTGTGTGGCCTTATTCTGACGGAAGGTAGACAAAAGTTCAGTACCAGTATCATAGCGAACATGCAACTAGAAATGGTCCAAGAAAACCAAAGTGATCTCATTAAATCCCCTATAAGTGTTCCTAGGAAACTCAGCATACCACTTCGTGGCTACCCCCCATGAGGGTGCGTTGAAATAGTCGTAATCTAATGGAATCATGATTCAACGAGTTGGAGGAGCACCAAAGGTGAAACATTGTGACATGATCACCCGGGTCCTCACCAACTTTCCCTTCAAACTTAGGAATGTCCAAAGGGAGCTTGATAGGGACAGGGGGCCAATTAGAGTCATGACACACCGGATCATTCATGAGCTTCGAAAGATCCAGAAGATTCAGACCTGTAAGGAATGGGAGTTGTGGCTGGAAAGATTGATTATAAGCTCCCATAAAAGGTTGGTTGAATGGAACCGAATTATAAGTTGGACCAAAAGCTTGACCATGAGCATTAAACTGCTGATAATGAGGACCTGACGGACCATAAGCTTGACCATGGCCATAAGGTTGATAACCTCCTCCAACCCGACCCATATGAGAATAAGCAGGCATATAAGTATTTTGGGCACCATATTAAGGTGAGTTGTACTAGTGGCCAGCACCGATTGTGTTGTAGTAAGGGTTGCCACCATAAGTATGGGGCATATACGTACTATTCGAAGTGGGAACCAAGTTGTAATGAACATAACGGTGAGGTAAGTTCCCACCCCCAGCATTAGGATTAGCATGAGCAGTCGTGCGGTGATCAAAGCATGAGAAGTATTCCCAACCCTAATGGTGGTGTTACTAGTAGTAGGAATGGTGGCATTATGACCATGAGGATAAGATATATTCCCACCTCCTACATTAGTATTACTAGTAGCGGTAGTGGACGCAAAAGTATGCGGTATATGTCCATCCCCGTGGTTAGGAGGAGCATTAAGATTCGCGAAAGTGGTCCTAGGTTGACGGGTAGCGATATGTGTGTTAGGTGGTGGATGGTGAGTCATGTTTCGAACAATGTTCCTATTAGGTTGGGTAGCCCTAGGAGGCAATCATCCTCCAACATTAGCATTGTTAGGAGGAATATGACCAGTCCCCATACTATGTGTGTGAGTGTACAACATGGTGCCCCCAGCAGGGGTATTTCTCCGAGTGGGTGCAGTGTTGCTAACACCATGAATGGTGCCAGCATGACTGCCAAAAGCAGTGGAAGGATCAACTGTGGTGTAATTAGGCATACCATATGAGAACATGGTAGGGTTGACTGTAGGGCCTGAATCATCATGGGCCTCTGGCATTCCGTATAAATAATTATGTGGAAACAAAGGATCGAACGGGTCATCCTCGAGTGGATTTGGAACAAACAAACTAGGTTGGGTCTCAGGTGGATCACCCTGCTACGCCTCATGAGGAGTAGGGGTGTAGGAAGTGTGTTGAACTCTACCCGATGGACTGGTAGGGATTTCTCCTGTGTCAGAGTGTGCAATGGTCATGATGTCTAGGATGTAATTCTCGTAAGAATCCGAAGACTCGGAGGGAGCTCGCCGACGTCCTCTAGCAAAGCGACGTGAAATTTTGGTAGGTTGTAAACCAACCAACCGACGGGATCGGAGAAGAGTAGGACTCCGTGCCACGATATCTCCAGAGAGAATATAAAATCAAAACGTCCCCTAAAGTCCAACTATTGATCAAAAAATAGTAAATCAAAAGCACACACCTAGAGAAACTACAACCAAGAGCAAACAAACAGAGTGGCTAAATGAGATCCCAACACTAGAGCCAGTATGTCTCGCCTAGGAGAGGCTTGAGACTCCCAAACTATAGTCGAAGGTAACAGAATCAGTTATAGAGACACCTAGATGTCACTGCATGCAAAGGGCTGTAACCCTCAACAACAATCAACTATGCTGTCTAATCCCTATCTGACTCAGGACACAAACAACATAACCACTGCAAGTACCCTATGCGATACCTAGGTAAGGAAACTATGGTCAACGCAATATAACCAATGCTCAGGGGGACAGTCGTAGGTGGGATCCGTCATATGGGCAGGGTAGCTGAGCTTGAAACTCAATGATGGTCAAATCCCCCAAGAGTCCCTAGATACGAACAAATCCTGGAAATATCTCCCACATTCAGCCGGTATCAGAGGGATATCTCCTCAACCAACCTCCAGTGACCTCGTGCTTAACTCTGGTTTGAGTAGAGCTTCCTGAGAACATCGATGTATACCATGGATTCCTCCACTCCCTTGTCAGACACCTAATGTTTTGTCTAGTAGTCTTGGATTGTTAACTCACAATGATCTATTCCAAGACTCTAAACCTATGCTAGTTGGTGTACCATATAAATAAAATTGGTCTAATCAATTTTAAGATTAAGCGTTAATTTTAATGGCTGTATTACTCAAGGGATATGGTCGTGAAACTAGTGATGTGTATGACTCAATAGTATGCAAATGCATCAAATCCTAGACTCATCTATCTAATAAAAACAATGTCACTAGCATGCAAAATCAACCCAATGGTTTCAAAATAAACATGCAATCTTTTTATATTTTCGATGCATAAGCAGAACCTAAATGAAGGCAACAAGCACTCAATGCAAGATGTAGTACATAAAAGAAATTTTTTTTTTTTTGTATTTTCTCTTATAAGCAAAAGGAAAATGCAAAACTATATGTATTTTTTTGTATTTTTCAATATAAAGAAGTGAAAAACGCAAGCAAAATCCTACTATCTAGTCATTGATATGCCAAGGAGATCACTAAGATAACCCAATAGATACCAAACAGTAAGACTCAGCCAAAGGAATGAGCTCAAAAGGAAGAAACCAGCAAGGCTGAATCCAAAGATGGGTAGAAAACCAACAAGGCTTAACCAAGAGAAAAGAAGAGTTTTGGTCACAACCAAGGCATGGAACAGTCAAGAAATAGGGCAACAAAGACTCGGGATCATCCAAAGCCAACCCAACAACAACCAAAAGTCATAAATCAACCAAAGCCGGAGTTGTGCTCTACTGTCGAAGGAAAACCTGCGGGTACCCAGGATGGTCATTATAAATTGTCAAACCTAGGGAGGTCTTTTGTTTCAATGGTAATAAGCATAATTTGTGCATAAACATGTCAAGCACTTGATTTACTAAATGTAGATAATGATCCTACCAATCTATCTAGCCAAACTCACTCCAAAAAGCAGACTAAGCTAATTCACACATCTAGGGATTGATTGAAACTACCTTCCTACATAAATCACCCAGCAGTTATAAAATTAAGAATATAAATAAACTAGATTGCTTTTGCAAGAAGTTAAATCCTATAATTATCAAACTACCAATAAATGAACTTTACCAAAATGATCCATCCAACAGCTACTGTTACTCAATCATAATCTACCTACTCTAAATCAATTGAAGATAAAATAGTAACCAGAATCTACGCTTGGACTCTAACTGATAATTACTGGAAATCCTAGAAAGCATAAACAACTAAAAGATATTGGAATTGAGCTTAGTTGTTACAGCTGATTCAAACACACATGCATTAACTAAATTATCCTACACACTTGACTGTCACACCAATCTGCTACAGTTATTCAAGATGCAATTATGAAATACGAAAAGGAAAGTTAATTCTTTGTTGCAGCTACCAATAACATCTGCAATAATTCCACACCACACAACAAAAGGAACTCTAAATTAATCTACCTACTTAAACCATCTATCTCTGTCAGAAGGCAGGACCTGGACTTCTAACAGAGACACCGAGAATCACAACAAATTAAGACACAGAAATGAAGAACTTTGCTCTCATATTAATGATGTAAATTGACAGTATCAACACTCTGTTACAGCTTATACAAAATGGTAATTGTCCAACCCCAGGCTACGAGAGCCTTTGCATATTTATACATTGGAAGTACAGATCACGATCCACTAAACTCGTGCAGAAATGAAGATCTACGATATTCATGTTGCGGAGTTACAACTAACTGTTATAGCCGCATTAAACAAGGTTGTTACTCATGAAGGAGCTGTTACTCCAGCAATCAATGGATCATGGATTTGGCAGTCTGGAATGCAATTTGGCTGTCGCAACTGGGTTATGTTTTAGTGGAAGTCTATTATATATTCTCATGGATGAATGCATTGTCCCTTAAAGTTATGAGGAGTTGGTGCTTTGAAGAGTAACAGTTGGTGCCAATTGGTTGATACACCTTCACTTTAGACCTTGACTAAATGAAATCACACAGATCAGAATAAACCAAGGACTAAGATCAAGAATCTTTAACAATATTAGGCATAAAATAAATAAAGCAATAATGAATTATACCTATCAATTTCATTGATTGATTTGGATAAAGACATGGATATAGCTTATGAAAGGAGGATGAAATCAGGGAAAAATGATGTAATAAGGATGGCCAAAAAGGGGCATTTCCTAGAACCAACATCTCCCCCCAACTATTGGATTGCATGTCCTCATGCAACAACCCCCCTTAGTCTAAATCTGAGTCTGAGTTGAATCTATGAATATTTGTAAGATTGTAGGCAATTTCTGGTGCCTCCCCTCGAGGCACAAACCCATAGCAGGATATCCAATGCTCCCAACACAACTCTTCTTCTTCTACAGTCAAAGCATAGCTGTTTCTGTAAGGACTCATAGGCAAACATATGAGAGGGAATTTGAATCTTAAGCCAATCCACCAAGACCCACACTTTTTCATGCACTGCACATATCTAGGAATCCTCGTCAAAGCTTGCCTGAAATTTTCAAAGCCATATGGATCCATTTCCTTCAGAGATGAGGAAGAGTACAACCATCTGTATTCACTATCTTCCAGGGCATCCTACTGCATATTAAGAATAGTTGGGGCACATGTGGTAATGATTTTATCTCACAGTATTTCAAAGTATTGGGGTATTGAAGGAACCCTGAGAGATTTAGCATGATTTTCTATGAATGCTTTTGGATCCTGAGGTTCCCCCCTAATCCAGAGAGTAGAATTCTCCTCATTCCTGAGGATGGTTTGGAAAGCATCTCACCATATTACATGGTTAATGACAAAGGAGGCAAATGCCCTCAGCTGAACATCCCCTAGACAAGGTAATGGATTAGATGGAGAGTCAATATAACAAGCCCTATCATGTAAATACAATTCACATAACAAATGTTGATCCTCAAAATCACTTTTCAGAAAATCTACAAAAACTGAGTAGCTATTTCCAAATCAAATGATCTCCCCTCCTTCAGAGCCATTAATTGAAATAAAGTTTTCTACTCATGGAGAAAGATAGGGCAAGAGGGGGATGGAGCCCTGCAACTCAACAATTCTATGGAAAGAGTGTACATTTTGTCTTTTTCTTGTTACAGGGACTTAATTTTCTTCAATCCTTCCTATTTTTCTTGAAGTTTCTCCCACTAGAGTTTCTGGAAGAATAACTCCTCAGCCCAATTTTCTCTTATCCCTTTAATGACGTTCCTATGCTCTTGGAGAGAGATCATACCTGTCCTGAACTGATCAATCCACTCGAGCCATTTATCCAACTTGAGATTTAACGAGGGAATCCTTTTTTCCAGCCTTTGAAATCTTCTATCTTCTACCTCCTTTTCATCATCAGATTCAAGATAAATGACTTCCTTGTTTTGGTTTGGCACTATAACAGTTTCATCCTCTATTGTAGTGGTAGTGGTCTGTGCCTATGGTGCATTGTCAACCATGGATTTCAAGGATGCTGGTTCTTGTGTAACAACATCCTTTATTTTCATATCAACCTCATCCCCCTCAGTCTGTGTTACAGTCTCAGCCAATATTCTTAGGATTGCTGGTTCTTGTGTGACAGCATCCTCTTTCTCCATTTCAATCTCAGCCATCTCAGTTTGTGTTGCAACTATAGGAAATGATTTTAGAAATACTAGTTCTTGTGTAACAATGTTTTCTTCTTGGTCCTTGATATCAAATATTGTTGTCTATTGTAGCCTCACTAAATATTTTCAAGGGTACTGGTTCGTGTGTAATAGTCCCCTGTTCTTCAATTTCTTTGAACTGCTGATATTGTTTCTGGGTTATATCAAGTTTCTCTGACTGATGAGACTGGTCCTGAAGAAGCTCGGTATCCCCTGATGGTTGGTTATGTATTGTTTCATCTCCTAAATTCAAATCAGGGATCTCTTCAATTCTTGTCTCATTTTCCCCCATCAATTCGATTTCTGGCATTCCTTCTTCCACCTCCTCTATCTGTACATGCCTTTGCGATACATATCCCAACACAACAACTCTGTGTCCTACTACAAAAAATATATCTCCACACTCTGGACAAATAGTCTCTCCATACTTCTCATTTTCAAATGCAAAAGATGAATTTTCAAATAAGTTTGCAGCATTTGCTAAAGTGTTCAAGTTCTTCTCTGCTTGCTTTCCAACTATTCCCTTCCATCTTTCCAGCTCATTTCGCAATATCTGTACCTCCTCTTTTAATAATTCATTTTCAAGCAGGAGATTTTCAATTTGAGGTTCTTCTCTAGAAGGTTCCTGCATAGACGTAGATGACTTGGGGTTCAAAATGGGAATCTCTATATCTACCCCTATTACAAGTGCTTTCTCTACCACAGGTGACTCCCTATTCTCTTTGACTGCTCCTGCTATCTCTTCTAAGGGTGCTTCAATATTACCCCCAATTGCATCCACTATCTCAGCTTCTTATGCTATCTCTGCTACCTTTGCTGCTATTGTAGCTGCTTCTGTTGCTGCTACTGTCACAGCTGCTTCTGCTACTGCTGCTGTTACATCTGCTTCTGTTGCTATAGCAGATCGAGTCCTTCTTTTTCTCACCATTCCCACTGGGTGCTCCTCACTTCCTATTGCTACTGGTGCTTTGACAGTTCTGATTTTCCTTTTCTTTGCTGCAGTGGGTGTCTGACCCCTGTTTCTTGATCCTACTCTTCATTTCTTTGACACAGAGGTCTTTACCTCGGTCTTTTCTTCTTCAATAATGGTACCCCTTATCTCCGGAGAGGACACATCCTCCAAAATTTCCATAGTCCCTTCTTCTACTATTCTTGTCTGATATCCTTCCTCCTAAATTCTTGTTTCTGCAATTGCAGCTTCTACTATCGCAGCTTCAACAGCTGCTCCAGTTTCAGCTTCTTTTATTTGAGTATCTTCTTCTGCAGTTACAGGTTCTAACTTTTATGCCTCCTGCCTCATGGTTTCCATCACAATTTCCTTAGCAACAGGATTTTCTGTTAATGCTGCTTCTCCCTTGTTTACTTCTGCTTCATCACTAGTCTGGTTTTCTAATGCTCTAGCCTCCCCCCCAACTGGATTTGAGGAACGCCAGTCCTCACTATCTTCACCAACACCCTCCCTTTCCAATACAGGTTGTATGATTGGCGCATCTCCAGCCAAAAATTGTTCCCAGGTTAAATTACGATTTGCAATGGCTTTTAGGACCAATAATTTAATAAGGCCATGATTAGTAAGGGAGGAAACTAGGTGTTGGGCGGTTCTTGCATATCGAGCCATGGTTTGTAGGGCTTTAAGCAGATAAAATGGTATATTCACCAAATTCCCATGGCGTAAATAAGACAGTAAGGGAAGTTCAGAGAAGGAAACAATTTTATACCTACCTCCACAAGAGATGTATCTTTTCGCAAAGATTTCCACTTGATTCCACGGTGGTGGTAAAGATGTCAGTTCCAGCCCACGGTGCTTTGGACTAACCTGCTCTCCAACTGCTAAAAATTCCCTCACTGCATTTGCATTATGTACCTTCCATCCAAATAACTTCTTCCCAACCAAGGGTAAGCCAGTAACCTCGGCTATGATTTCTTCTGTAACATCCACACATAGTTCCCTGACCTCGGAGTGAGTATCAGTCAAGTTGAAGGCAAATTGCAATGTGGTTTCTGTGTGGAAACCGTTCAACCATTCAAAGTATGCCATCCAACCTACTGCTATAAAAATATTAAGAACTTCTGCATTGCCACGTATAGTATTTGTATTTACTGGTTCATGTCCGACTAGGTTTCCCATTTTAATCCCTCCTAAAAGTTCAGAACGAATGCAACAATTTCCAGTCTAGACGTGGAAGTTGAAGTTTTATGAACATGAAAAGGGTCGTTGGGGTTCAAAAATCAGGTTTTAGGCAAGTCTGCGCCAGTATGAACATTCCATTGAAACGATGAAGTTGGAAGAATTGGGGTAACAGGAGCAAATCGGGTAAGGTGACGGGAAATAAATACAACCATAATCCTGACATAATCCCTAGAGGTTAATTCGTATGGGTTTTTTAATCGAGGGTTACGACAATACATAATCGTTATTACCGTATTTAATTTTCTACCAAATCATGTAAAAGATGCGATCCATACCTTTGCGTTTATGAGTTTGAGCCATTGATCAATCATTATAGCCGTCCATCATCCTCGCGAGTATGCCTGCACATGTGCTAAAGTGATGTGGCCACCGCCACCTGGGCTGACAGCTACTCAAGACACCCAAAATTTTCCTTTATGGAAAACCATGATTGGAATGTGTGGAGCGAGCAACAAAACTGATGCCCAATTGAATCATTATTGGCATCATCAATTGGAGAGCAGACAAACTAGTGGAATCACAGCTGCTAAACTTAGAAAAATAAGCAAAAATGACGGAGTTGCAGCTATACAGAAGGAGCAGAACTGAAGTGGAAATAACGGAGTCGTAGCTTCTAGATTTAGTAATGATCCATATTTTATGAGCATAACGAAATGAATACGGATTATTATCAGATACTTAACACAAAATAATAGAGATACAGTAAAACTGGTTTTCTATTCAATAAGGAAATAAGCTAGAACTATAAAATGCAGTGGAAAACAAGCTTGCTGGAATGGTGGCGGCTTATCTCTGAGAAGAGATGTGACAACTGCGCTCATTTCGCAAGAAGATGGTTACAATGAGGCTCTCAAGGCCTTTTACAATAAACAGGAATGTCAAAAACCCTAGACATCCAAAAACCTAACCGTAGGAGATGAAGCGCCAAAAGTCTTGTGGGCCCCATCTGGGTAAGTTAGTACATCAACTTCCCGGGGTCGTAACTTTTGCATACGATCTCCGTTTGGGGCGCTCGGTAGCCCATTGGAAGGGTCTATCCGAGATTTACAACTTTTGATTGGGGACAAATGCATGATGGAGGAAACCATTTGGCCCCCCAAATTGACAAAAAAAGGTCATTTAGGGCCTCAAAATGGCCCTGGAAGTTCACGACCCGAAAAAATGCTAAAAATAGTACAATACCAAAATTGCCATAAAACTATTTTGAGCCAGTTGGAAAGGTGGGTGGCCACCAATATCCACCTAGATCAGTAAAATAGTCAAGAATAGCGGAGTCACAGCTACTAGGTTTAGTGGAATAGTAAAAAAAAATAGTGGGGTCACAGCTGCTGAAATAGTAAGAATAGTCAAGGATAGCAGAGTCACAGCTGGTGCATTTGGTGGATTGGTTAGTAATAGCGGAGTCGCAGCTACTGAAATAGTAAGAATGAGCAAGATAAAGAGTCACAGTTGCTGAAATAGTAAGAATAGTCAAGGATAGCGGAGTCGCAGCTGCTGCATTTGG
Organism: Larix kaempferi; assembly: GCA_027924585.1. Taxonomy (NCBI): domain Eukaryota; kingdom Viridiplantae; phylum Streptophyta; class Pinopsida; order Pinales; family Pinaceae; genus Larix; species Larix kaempferi. The sequence continues at coordinate 9,863,098 of BSBM01000030.1, forward strand.
CGGATTGGTCAGGAATAGCGAAGTCGCAGGTGTTGAAATAGTGAGCATGAGCAAGGTAAGGAGTCGCAATTTCTGAAATAGTAAGAATAGTCAAGGATAGCGAAGTTGCAGCTGCTGCATTTGGCGGATTGGTCAAGAATAGCAGAGTCGCAGCTGCTCAATATGAAGTAACAGGTACATTTTCAGCTGACTATTGAAAGATAACGAATCATCCATCCTTTTTATAAAAAAAAATTATTAAATCAGGAACAAATGCAAGGTGCCCACAGTCATTTGGCCCAGCCGTGACCGTTATTACTCCAATTAGTTCCTGCACAGAATTCTTCAAACAAACCCAATCAAATGCAAAATGAAAAAAATAGATAAAATATAGAATGAAAAAAAAAAAGAAAATGGATTATTTATGTACAAATCAAGTGGATATTGCAGTTCTTAAAAATTGACAGGGGTTTGAGAAAAATCCCTGTCCCGGCATTAGCTGATAGTCTGGATCACCTACAACATGTGAAACAAAAGCTTCCCTTGAGATCGGCTTGTGATATAGTTGCAGCCGATGACCATTTGCGAATAATGCTACTTTGTTTTCATCAATGGTGATCAACTGGACTGTTCCATTATCAAATACCCGATCTATCTAATAGGGGCCCAACCAACGTGTGCGCAATTTGCCTTTAAAGTCTCTCTTAAACAATGAATCATACAATAGGGCCCAGTCCCCCTCTTGGAAGACTTTCTTCTTTATAAATCGATCATGCCACTTAGAGCGCTGTTGTTGGATTAAAGCTGTATGATGTACTGCAGCTGTGCGCTTCTCATCCAATTCATTGAGCTAATTTAGTCGGTTCCTCTATGCCTCTGATAAATCCAGGTTTGCTTCCATAGTTGTTTTGAAGGTTGTGATTTCAAATTCTATTGGAAGAACAACGTTCTTACCATACACTAACTCATATGGGGAAAAAATAGTGGTGTTATACCACATAGTACGATAGGCCCATAGTGCCTCTGGAAGCCTTCCAACCCAATATTTAGGATGGCTCTTCACTGTTTTTGTTAGAATAGCCTCGATAACCTTGTTTGTGCTCTCCACTTGGCCATTGGCCTGTGGATGATATGGTGAGGTTATTCTATGCTGAATATGAAATTTCTGTAACAGTGCTTCCAGCTTGTGAGACACAAACTATGGTCCACCGTCTGTAATGATTTCCTTGGGTACTCCAAACCGAGTAAAAATCTCTTCATATAGGAAATCAATCACAGCATGATCATTGGCCTTAACCAAGGCTACAGCTTCTACCCATTTGGTCATGTAATTTGTGCAAACCAAGATGTGAACTTTCTGCTTTGAGGGAGGGTTGATAGGCCCTACAAAATCTAGAGCCCACCTATCAAATGGTTCAACCACAAGCTATGGTTGCAAAGGCATCTCATCTAATCTGTTGGGTTGGCCCATCCTTTAGCAGCTATCACATGCCTGGACATACTTCTTTGCATCCCTGAACAATGTGGGCCAGAAATAGCCAATTCTCAAAACTTTATGACCTATCCTTTTGTCAGCAAAATGTCCCCCACAGGGTTCATCATGGCAAGCTTTAAGAATACTAAAGATTTCATCTTCTCTAACACATCTTCTGATCTCTAAATCAAGCCATGTGTAGAAAAGATGGCCATCAATCTAGCAGTACCTAGCACTCTATTGTATGATATTCCTTTTTTCTCTCTTTGACAGATGTGCTAAGAGATTACCTACAACCAAAAAGTTAGCAATATCTGCATACCATGGGGAATGAACTGATACTGCAAACAAATATTCGTCAGGGAAGGAATCTTTGACTGGTAAATTATCATCACTGTTAGTAAGTCAAGATAAAAAATCTGCAACAACATTTTTCTTTCCTGGTCTACCAATAATTATGATATCAAATTCCTGTAACAATAACAACCATCTAGTAACTCTAGCATTCGTGATTGCTTTATTCATTAAATACTTGATAGCAGAATGATCAGTGTGCACAAAAGTAGAATATCCAGTAATATAATGTCTAAATTTGTTGATGGCATAAACAATGGCAAGAAATTCTTTTTCTGTGAAAGTATAATTTAGTTCAGTAGGAGACAAATTTTTACTAATGTAGTAAATGGCATAAGGAGCATTACCTTCCTGCTATCCCAAAACTGCTCCAATGGCAGTATCTGAAGCATCTAAAGAAATGTGAAAAAGCAGAGCCCAATTGGGCCCATGTAAGATGGGTGCTATAGACAGCCTTCTCTTTAGCTTAGTAAACGTTGTTTGGCATGCATCATTCCAGACAAACTGTGCATCCTTCATCAACAGAGTGAACAAAGGAGAAGCTAGTTTGGAAAAAATTTCGATGAACCTTCTGTAATAGACAGCATGCCCCAAGAAGCTACGTACATCCTTCTGTGTTCCAGGAGTTGGTATATTTTCAATTACCTTGATTTTGGATGGATCTACCTAGATACCATCAGAAGAGATGAAGTGCCCCAACACTATGCCTTCACTCATCATCATGTGGCACTTTTCAGTGCTTAAAGAGAGTTGGCTTTGTTCACATCATTTCAAGACCTTTTCTAAAATTTTCAGTGCTTCTTCATAACTATCACCATATGGAGTAAAGTCATCCATAAAAATTTCCATGCAATCATTCACCATTTCTGAAAAGATTCCAATAACTGCTCTCTGAAATGTAGCTGGTGCATTGCACAACCCAAAAGGAAGTACTCGGTAGGCAAAAGTTCCCCAGGGGCAGGTGAAAGTGGTTTTGTCCTGATCTTCTGGAGCAATCTGGATCTAGTTATAGCCACTAAAGCCATCCAGAAAGGAGAAATACTTTTACCAGACAAGGTATCAAGGACCTGATCGATGAAAGGTAAGGGGAAATGGTCTTTCTACGTTGCTTTGTTCAATTCTCTGTAATCCATGCAAACCCTCCATTTCCCATTCTTCTTTAGCACAATCACAAGTGGAGAAACCCACTCACTGTCTTGAATCGGGTATATGAATCTTGCTTCCAAAAGTTTTTGGATTTCTTCTTTCACTATGTCTCTTAGGTTCAAGTTCATCCTTCGTTGTGGTTGACATACAGGCCTGGAGTCGCTCTTAATATAAATGTGATGGGTGCACAAATGAGAAGGAATTCCTTTCATATCTGTGTAATCCCAAGCAAAAGCTCCCTTACGTTGTTTCAATAGAGTGACTAGCTGTTCCAGCTCGCTAGGTGCCAGATTAGGATTGATATTCAATGTTTTTCCTGGCCCAATTTCTACTGGAACACTCTTCGAATTCTTAAGTACTAGAATTATACTGTCGTCTATTAGGATATTCCTATACTCCATCCTAGTCCCACCAGTATTTTGATCATTTACATTTTCAGTCATGCATGCACCTTTAGGGTTTGCATGCATCCCAGTCATCAGTCCAACACCTAGCCCTCAGTTAGCCAGCCCCCAGCAGCTTCTCACTATTCAGTTTTAGCCCTCCAGTTCCTTAATGCACCCTTCTTCCTTGATTTTAGGGAGCAACTCACCCTTCTTCACCTACCAGTCCAGTTGTCTTCAGTTACACTTACTTACACTCAGTTATACTTAGTTACACTTAGTTACACTCAGTTATAGTTAGTTACACTCAGTTACATTGAGTTACACTCAGTTACACCTACCAGAGTTAGTTTGACTGATGGTTGACAATTACTTGAGCATTGATGACTCCACTGATGATGATGAAGACTTCCCGTTGTGCTCCAATGATCGTCAGGACACCTAATTGTGCTCTGATGACACTCTATTGATCTTATGATCACTTTGAGAGGCTAATTCGAATTGCCACGTTAAGCATTCGAATCATCTATACCATTGTACTATTTATTTGTCCATATTGTGATTAATTAATTAGTGTGTGTGAAGTATTATTGCTTCTATCTGAGTTCTACTATACCATATTATTCTATTGCTCATTATACTGTATTGACCACTGTTCTTCTATTTTCTTGCTTAATCATAATCATTCTCTTGTGAGGTATACATCATCTATTAGATCTGTTGTGAGGATTTTCACATGGTATCAAAGCATGTTGAGAGTATTGTTTATCTCCATTCTTGAGAGTTTTTTGTAGGTTATTACCAATATTTCGAGTGCAGCAGTTGCAACAGTTTTTGCATTTTTGCAGCAGTAGCAGTTGCAGTTATTCTATATTGTTTTTGCAGGTCCTCTACAACTTCTATGTATTCTTTAGGAATTAGTCCTCTTGATCCACTCAACTATGATGAATGGAAACCAAGAATGATAGCAGACTTGAAGATCCATGATCTTTTTTATTATTATTTTGAAAGAGAGTTCGAATCCCCTAAAGAGAAGATTGACTGGTTAAATAAAAGTGACATGCACTTTCAAGCAATAATGTTTTCTTTGTTTGCATGCCAGAGATTCCAATTCAAATACCGTAATGGTGTTGAAACTCCAAAGGAGTTATGGACTCCAAAAGAGATATGGGCTCACCTGGATGGAAAATTTGGCAGAGAGAATGAAGGACTTGGTCCCAACGGATTCGAAAGAAAACAAAGTGATGCATTCGCTCCTCTTGATGGTCTCTCAGATCATGCACTAGTATCATCTCATATTGAAGTTGTTGACAAAGAACTTGCAGATTCTACACTCATGCTCAAACTTTCTTCTCTTTCTATGCCAGCTCACACTCTAGATATTACAGAAGGTCCTAAATCCTCTGTTGCACCAGAGTCTGTTGGTTTGCATCATGATCACATGATTATTTCGGAGGTCAAAACAGATTTTGAAGGTAATGCATTCAGTCCTCTCCAGCTAACTCCTCTTTTATACTACTATATGATCATAATTCCATGCTTTCAAAATGTCATTGAAGAATATGGCCATTGCCATTCGCTTGGGATAATTTCTCATGCATATGATAGTCTTGATCTCACCCCTGCTGGTTCAAAGGAGATCTCAAGAAACTTTTTTTTAAGTCTTAAATCTGATTTTGATTTCAAGCAAACATGTAATAGTTATTTTTGGCATAATCTCACCCATGGTGGTTCGAAGGAGAAGACAAAAGACTATATGCACTTTCACAGATTTGATCCTACCTCAACTGATTCAAATCACAGGTTCAAGGATCATTCTCATACTGTTGGATTTGTTCTCATCACATTCGATTTGAAGAGCAAGTACAAGCACATGCTTTTTGAGGATGATCCACTTCTTCCCAAGACGAAGATAACTCCAGACATATGACCAAGCATCACACATGCTTGAGTTTGGAGTATTTATTTTTATGTGGGCCCTACAGTCTATTTTTTTAAGGAGGGGGTATGTTTGCCATGAAATTTTCCCACTTCCTTGGTTTATTGATTGTTATTATTCATTGTATTGGGTGACCTTTGGTCTTAGTTACCAAGGCCCAGGATGGATTAAGGGGGGGTGTTAGGATATTCCTGTACTCCATCCTAGTCCCACCAGTATTTTGATCATTTACATTTTCAGTCATGCATACACCTTTAGGGTTTGCATGCATTCTAGGGTTTGCATGCATCCCAGTCATCAGTCCAGCACCTAGCCCTCAGTTAGTTAGCCCCCAGGAGCTTCTCACTATTCATTTTTAGCCCTCCAGTTGCTTAATGCACCCTTCTTCCTTGATTTTAGGGAGCAACTCACCCTTCTTCACCTACCAGTCTAGTTGTCTTCAGTTACACTTAGTTACACTCAGTTACACTTAGTTACACTCAGTTACATTGAGTTACACTCAGTTACACCTACCAGAGTTAGTTTGACTGATGGTTGACAGTTACTTGAGCATTGATGACTCCATTGATGATGATGAAGACTTCCAGTTGCACTCCGATGATCATCAGGACACCTAGTTGTGCTTCGATGACACTCTATTGATCTTATGATCACTCTGAGAGGCTAATTCGAATTGCCACCTTAGGCATTCGAATCCTCTCTATCATTGTACTATTTGTTTGTCCATATTGTGATTAATTAATTAGTGTGTGTGAAGTATTATTGCTTCTATCTGAGTTCTACTGTACCATATTATTCTGTTGCTCATTATACTGTATTGACCACTCTTCTTCTATTTTCTTGCTTAATCATAATAATTCTCTTGTGAGGTATACATCATCTCTTAGATCTACTGTGAGGATTTTCACATCGTCACCAATTAGAGTTTCTTCTGTAAGATTTTCTTGTTCTATTGCAGCTAGAGTACTGTCCAAGATCTGATAGACATTTTTATTGACTGACATGGGCTCACTGATGAAACTATTAATGGAATCATCCTCTATTTCATCTTTAAACATTAAGGCTCTCCTTATGGTTAGTAATGGCCGCACACCCTCTTCCTCCTCCAAATATACTGATAATGGAGTCTCAGCTTCTGTGCTTGGTCAAGATGGAGGGTACAGGGTTAGGCTCTTGATCTCAATTCCGTCTGGAATGGTCATAGATCCTAACCGACAGCTGATACAGGCATCTGCTGTGGCCAACCATGGTCTTCCTAGGATCAGTGGATGTCCCCCCAACTGGGATTTCGGCTGTAACACCAAGAAATCCGCAGGGTATTCCCACGAGTCGACTGACATCATGAGGTCATCTAGTATCCCTTCAGGCTTGATCGTTGATCTATCAGCAAGTTCCAAAACAGTAGGGGTTGGCTGAAGATTAGTGAGTCCCAATTTATTCACAGTTTCTATGGTCATAACGTTAATAGTTGTGCCTAAATCCACCAAGACATTTGGAATTTGTGTGTTCCCTATGTGAACTATAACAATTGGGTTTCTAGGGTCATCATATTTTTCCACAGGGGCCTTCCCCATTATTAATTCTGAAAGCTTTCCCAGCACGTGGACAGTGGGGGGGTCCCTGGGCCTTCTTCCTGGTTTCTTGACACATAAATCTTTAATAGTCTTGGCATAAATGGGCACATCATGGAGGGCCTGTAACAGTGGAATTTTAACATACAAATTTTTTGGTTCTCCCACGAGATCAAATCGGGGCTCTTCCACTGTTTTCTGCAGGGTCAATCGTTCAGGGTATGGTTGTTCTTTATTCAACTGTGTAGGCTGTGACACATCGTTTGTTACTTTCTAAGTTTCAACTACAGTTTCAGTAGGAGTATCAGCATCCTCAATGATGGGGTTTGCTGAATTAACCATGTTCTCATACTGCTGATTTACTCCAATTTCAATCACTGGGGATGAAACATCCTCAGTGGTAATAGGTTCCACCATCCTCCCTAATCATAATTGTATATCATTGCAGGGAATCTAAGTGATGGAATATGTAGGCATGTTGGCAGTCTCAAATTGATGGACTGCCTTATTTTTTGGGTTCGGGTTAGGCTGTGTAGGTAGCTGTGGTCGAAGTGGTGAATTCATAGGTGCGACATTGTTTTGGAAAGGGAGTTGGGGTTGATGATACTGTTGGTGCTGATACTATTGAGGAGGGTACTGTTGATACTAATTCTAGTGATGGGGAAAGTTATTTCCTTGGTAAGAATTTCTCCAATTGAAATTCCAAGGAGGATGGTTTGACTGCTGTGACCATGGTGTCCATGAGTTAGGATTTTGCATTGGGTTCTGAGATGGATGCCACTAGTTGGTAGAATAATGTGCAGGGAATTGTGTATTCATATTATGCATATTGTTCATTCCATTCATATTATTCAGAAAAAATGTTGGGTCTGGATTCATACCTTGGTTTCGAGAGTGCCATGGTTTCTTTTGTGCCATGAAGTATGCTGCTCCACATCCGGAATGGATGCCTGTAAGACTACTTTGACCTTAGGTAAGGAAGGACATTCCTTAGTATCATGCTTGAGTTCACATATCCTACATACCTCTGATTTGTCCAACGAGCATTCCTTCAGTGGGTGCTTTTTCCTACATCTAGGACAGAATACACCAAGTGTAACATCTTCTACCACTTGCTTCTGCCTTGCTCTCATGACATCTAACTCTAAGGAAATGGATCTCATCATGTCTGTTTTAAAATTCTCTAGTAACTTGCCTATTTCTGCTTGAGTGGCCCCTCCACTAGCTGACTTCTGAGTCCTAGTGAAGACATCTTGGTCTAGGTCTTTGTCTCGTTTGATGGTTCTAGAGGATCCCCTAGAGTACCTTCAACATAATTCAATAATATTTTTGAAAGGTTCCTTCGAGATATCCCCTTTTTCCAGCAGATTTAACATATCAAGGAAGTCTTCTCTAATTCCTCTTAGTAAGATGATCTTGAGCACATCCTTGCCAATCTCAGCATGACTAGATCTCTGTAAATTGTACAACAATATTTCCACAAAATATTATAGACTTTCTTCATTCTTCTAAACCATTTTAAACAACTCCTCTTATCTATCCCTAGTTCTACAATATTCATGGTACTTAGAAAGTAAGGTGTTTTTCATTTGGTCCCAAGTAGTAATGGTCTCATGACCCAGACTCATGAACCAGCGCAGAGCATTTCCTTTTAAGGTGGCTGGGAATAACTTTAGTTTCTGAGCACTAGAAGTGTAATCATAGCTATGATAGAGGATATCAAACTCAAAAAGAAACTCATCAGGATCCTCAGAGGACTTACCATGAAAATTCGAGAGAACTGATGGTGAGATGTTTTTCATAGGACCTTCTCCAGGTATCTAGAGGATACGTAATTCTAATGTAGCCATAGTATTACCAGGCTGATTATTTTCTCCTTCTTCTTCTCGGTTATTCCCATGTTCGTTCTCGCCCTCTTGTTCTCTACCAGCCATGGTTCTAGTCCAAAATTCAACAGCTTCCTTTATGCATTCTTCCTCTGCTTTAGCTTCTTCCTCTCTTCTCCTCTCTTCTTCTCGCCTTCTCTCTTCCTCTGTTATTCGGTGAGTCTCCAACCACACCTCTTTAGTAACTCTGGTTTCATTGATATGATAGATCTCCTCTCTATTTGGTGCACCTATAGTGCTTCCCTTATCTTTAGGAGGCTTACTTTCTGCAATAGGAGTTGAACGTTTTATTGTATTCTCCACTGTGGATGATGAATGTTCAAGATTGGGAGGAACAGAATTTCCCCTTCCTGTAGAGTTCCACGATGGTCTAGTGGAAGAATCAGCTCTATCAATTATCTCATCGATGTATGTGTGTCTCCCCTGACCTGCATTACGACCTCGATCGCTTCCACCTGCAATGTTAGTATTCAAAGGGGGTTCCCAATTTGTTTTTCTTGTATTCATGCATGCTGTAAATAATTGAACTAAAATCAAATCAAATGAAACCAACTACTAACTCTATCTATCTATTACCATCCCTGGCAATGGCGCCAAAATGTTGGTCACCCTATATGTTAGTTAATTAAAGCTAACACACAGGATGGTCAATATAAATTGTCAAACCCAGGGAGGTCCTTTGTTTCAATGGTAATAAGCATAATTTGTGCATAAACATGTCAAGCAGTTGATTTAATAAATGTAGATAATGATCCTACCAATCTATCCAACCAAACTCACTCCAGAGAGCAGACTAAGCTAATTCACACATCTAGGGATTGACTGAAACTACCTTCCTATAGAAATCACCCAGCAGTTATAAAATTAAGAATATAAATAAACCAGATTGCTTTTGCAAGAAGTTAAATCCTATAATTATCAAACTACCAATAACTGATCTTTACCAAAATGATCCATCCAGCAGCTACTGTTACTCAATCATAATTTGCCTACTCTAAATCAATTGAAGATACAACAATAACCAAAATCTAAGCTTGGACTCTAACTGATAATTACTGGACATCCTAGAAAGCATAAACAACTGAAAGATATTGGAATTGAGCTTGGTTGTTACATCTAATTCAAACACACATGCATTAACTGAATTATCCTACACAGTCGACTGTCACACCAATTTGTTACAGTTATTCAAGATGCAATTATGAACTACCAAAAGGAAAGCTAATTCTTTGTTGCAGCTACAAATAACATCTGCAATAATTCCACACCACACAACAAAAGGAACACTAAATTACTCTTCCTACTTAAACCGTCTATCTCTGTGAGAAGGCAGGCCCTGGCCTTCTAACAAAGATGCCAAGAATCACAACAAATTAAGACATAGAAATGAAGAACTCTGCTCTCATATGAATGATGCAAATTGACAGTGTTAGCACTCTATTACAGCTTATACAAAAGTGTAATTGTCCAACCCCAGGCTACGAGATCCTTTGCATATTTATACATTGGAAGTACAAATCACGATCCATGAAACTTGTGGAGCAATGAAGATCTATGATCTTCATTCTGTGGAGTTACAGCTAACTGTTACAGCCACATTAAACAAGGCTGTTACTCATGAAGGAGCTTTTACTCCAGCAATCAATGGATCACAGATTTGGTAGTCTGGAATGCAATCTGGTTGTATGGAAGTCTGTTACAAATTCTCATGGATGAATGCATTTTCCCTTAGAGTTATGAGGAGTTGGTGCTTTGAAGAGTAACAGCTGGCACCACTTGGCTGATACACCTGCGCTTTAGACCTTGACTAAATGAAATCACACAGATTAGCATAAACCAAGGACTAATATCCATAATCTTTAACAATCTTAGGCATAAAATAAATAAAGCAATAACGAATTATACCTATCAATATCATTGATTGATTTGGAGAAAGACATGGATATAGCTTATGAAAGAAGGATGAAATAAGGGAAAAATGATGTAATAACGATGGCCAGAAAGGTCCTCGACCCAACAAGCAGTAGAGTAAATAGAGGCGGGTGTACGCGGGCAGAGCTAAGTTAGCCCACGGGTAAGGAAAGGCAAATGGTCAAATAAAGAGTCCAATGGCTCAAGAAAAACAAGCTTTCTATAGTGTATCTCAACGGCCAATCAGTGACACAGAGCTTCTACAAACAACAACTCTAATTAAGGACTAATGCTCAAAAATCCCCAAAAATGGATGTTTTCCCCAGCAGAGTCGCCATTTCTGTATTGGAGAAAACTCACTATGGCTTGGGGTAGACCACTACAAATAGCTGACTACCAGAAATTAATTCAATTCTCAATGCGATGCTATATAAATGACAATGCTAAGATAATGAAGAATATAACCAACCTCGATCCAAATGTTTGATCTAGATCCCCGTTGGAGCTTTCAATCCATGCGCTTGAATCTGCAAATTAGTCTTGACAACCAATATGCAACAAGTACATATAATATATAAATGAAATTAACATCATCAATAGAAATGGTCCATGATATTATAATTAAATGCAACCCAATGTAGAATAAACAACATTCACAATATTAATGGACGAGAATATGAGTATTTCTATTAATAAATAAGAAGAAGTACAATGTGATACGACCTCTTTCCGGCAACCAATCTGAACCAAGATCTGGGTTAATCCACTTGTGCCTCCACCACTTCAATCCTCCATGGAATGGAAAACTCAAACTATGATAGGAGTTTGGAAGGTGAACATAAGGGTTCACAACTACAAGGATCAATGAGTGTAGACTCAAGATAGGGAAAAAATCCACTAGAGTTCTCTTGCTCCTCTTTTTCCTCCCGTCCATAAGCCATATGTGCTCAATATATAGTCCTCTCAAAGGTAAATGAAAGGACACATCGAGGCATGTCTTGGGCAGATGGAGGGTCAAAGGTCACCCAATGACCACTTTTTGGGACTAAAAAGTAATAAACTAGTGATTTTTACTATTTTACATGCTACTCACGGGCTATAGTGATGCAACTCATGGGTACGCCCACTGTAATGATGCAACAAGTGTACAAGGGAAAAAATAGGAGAAAATAGTGTTTGAAGGATATAAAGTGGAGAGTCAGTAAAATGGATCCTACAGGCCAAAGAATGTTGATGCTCACAAGGTGGAAAATTACGTTGTAACAAGTCAAGGTCTTGAGCCATAATAGTTTTTTGTAGAGCTCACAGGCCATGCACGGGGCCACAACAACCACATAGGAAATTAGTAGGAAATATCATCCCACGAGTGCAAATGGTGGTGATTTTTAGGTTTTCCACATTAGAGGTTAGTTTTAGCAACTAAGACATGGTTTGGTGCCAAGATATAGGTTGTTTGGACATAACATTTGTCCTTGAGTCTCATGGGCCATGTGTGGGGCCTCAAGCAACCATACTTTGGCATGTGAGAGGGATATGGTGCTCATTTAAAGCTCTAAGATGCTAAATGTGGTTCTCATTGCCAAGGTCCAATGCCAAAAGACAAAGTATTACACCAATATTTCCTCTATGGCTCATAGGAAATGTGTAGGGCCCTAGCTATCACATAATTCCTACATAGAAAATTTTTAACCTGCAAGAGGAATATGGTGGCCATATCATGATTTGTAACACTAAGTATGGTTGTTATGAACAAAGACTTAAATTGAGGCTCTAAGTTGTTAACAATTCCATATAGGGTTCGTGGTCCATGCAAGGTCTTCTAGGCCACCACATAGAGCTACTGTAAGGAATATTTAGCATGCTTGGGTTGTATCCACCCGCTTTATTAAAGGATCATGCTTTATAACCAAGTATGTCAATTTGTGTAACATTTCAAGAGGTGTTGTTTGTCCAACTAGGGATGCTACAAACAAAAATAGTTCACACATTAACTTTATGAAGTTGTAGTTTATCTTCGTTATATTATTTCACAAAATAACTACACTCTTAACATTAGAGGCATAGATGAATTTAGCACATAACTATGCTTCAGGCTAGTGTCACCAAAGGTGCATAATTGTACAATTATGACTCAAAGATATCAAGGTTCCAAGTGGATGCAGTTTAGTCTGTTGACCACTAGTGAGAAATGACATAGTGTACCTACGGGCATCAGATATAGCTACAGCCTCATGGGGAGCATCTTGCAACATATTCCTCAACCTAATAATTCCATTTTAATACCTTGAATAAACAGACTTTTGACACAATGAAGAAAAACATAGTTTTAACTTTTTACTTGAGAGATAATACCTTTCTCACATAAGTTGTGACTTGCTCTTTCAATGACCCTCCAAATAGTGCTCACCAATTAGAAATCCACCCAATGAGACTCGTCCATTCCTTTTATAAGAACTGGAAAATAAGTGGGAAGCATTTCAGTTATTTTCCATGTTCAACTCTAATGACAAGGTCGTTCAATCAATTTTTTGCAACTTACATGTAATGTCAAAAAGATAATTTTAAAGTCAAATTTTAAACTCAATATTTCTTGATAATTTGATAAAAGGAAAAAAGTCATAAGGCCTTGTTTTCTACTAACAAATTGATCTTAGTATTAAGAGTCTGAAAACAATTTTGTTTCATGCAATGCTATGGTAAATGTTATGCTATTTTAATTATGTTTTCCAGTAGCTCTGCGGCACGCCTACTATTTAACTTTGTGATATCCTTATCCCTAACGAAGAGTGTAGGCTCATCAAAGCATAGTCGGTAGGGCATCAAAAAATTACAAATTCTACAATGAAGGATGACAAGTATGATCTTTACAAGATTATTAATTCGTTGTTGCGCTTGGATGCAAATTAGTGGATTTATTGTCTCATTGTCGGCATAATTGCAATTCAAAGGAACATGCATCTCAATCTTTCTATGTGTTGCCTTCGGCAAGTACTAACCCATTTTGTCAAGATAAATGTGCATCATTTACTTGCAGTGAAAACAAGCACAGGGAATGGCAAAAGGAACATGGAATGGAAGGCCCAACTTTTCTAGGAGACAAAAATTGATGGGGTGAAAATTATCTACCCAAGTCAGTATGAAACATATATTGGTAAACAGAAGGAAATGAATATATACCATTCAAGCACCCTTTCATCTAAAACCAGTTGATAAATCACATACATGATCTAATACTAACTTTAAATATTGAACATACAAGTAATACCAGACGACTACACATTAGGCTTTCAAAATTTTCCTAGCATTATATTGTAAAGATTACTTGATTGCATTTTACAATTAATTTTTATGAAGGAAATTTATGGGAATCACTAAATTTTCTTCTTGGAATGGCTTAGAGTTGTATCAAGAGCTCTGGGTATATACAGTAATCAACAATGGGAAACATACCCTGAATAAATTTTTTCCTAAAATGGGCCCGGGACTATGTAGAATGAATACGTTTTTTGTGAACCTCATAATTTTGTGAAGTATGATGTCTTTTGGTATCAAAAACCGTCGTTATAAAGTCTAATGCAAAAGCCAAAAAATGAACACCACTAAGTTGTAAACAAGAATACAAATCCAATTTCGAAAAGAGAAATCAGTTGGTTGAGCATTAAATCGTATCATAGCCATAACAATCTACGTCTATTGGCATATATAGAAGCCTCTATACAAAGAAGAAAGGTGACCAAATTATTATATCAAAATAAACTTATTGTAACTGTCTAGGAAAAAGGATTGTTTTGAAAGGAAACATCAATATTTTATTATTTTTTAATAACCAACAAATACTCACAAACATACAACTAGCTTAAATGCCAAACAAAATACATTTGTAAATTGGACATTGACTACCATACAATATATTTTTAAAGAAAACTAGAAATGCAACTCAACACTCAGCTTAAGTGCATCAAAAGATGGATGAGCAATGTTTAGGTCGTTATTCCACTCCTGAAATACTCAGACTAATCAAAAAATAGAAACCAAAATTCAAGATGTTGATTATGATCCCAAAATCTAAAATGATGGCACATTTGATGCATTTCAAGACAGATCTTCCAAACACTAAAATAACAATAGAACTTGGAAAAAAGAAGGAAGAAACAAGGGAGAATCTAGGAAATAATCTTGGAGCTGGTATGGAAACAATAGGTAGAGGCTACAGGTCCCAATCATTTTGCATAGAAGGATGATATAATTGACAATGTAGGTATGTTTCACACATCAAAATCCCAATCAACCATAGTTGACTAGTTCCCCCATATCAAGCTAACAATTGGCTCAATTTCATAACAACTTGTTGCACATACGATGATATTGAAAACTCTATCGGTGCTCCTCCTGCCTTGGGATGCTCTACAAGCCACTTTCAATCACCCATGTTAAGAATTATACCCTTATTCAAATTCCCTTCCACCATTTGGTTCAATTACTTGAACTTCATAGCAATGTGGTCTTTATATTTGTTTCAGGAACATAAAGCGGATATCTCTATTTCAATAGGAAGGATTTGCAAACCCTGAAGTTGCACTAGGGTTTCACCCTTTTCTATTCTCTGTAGAATTTCTTTTATTAAAGCTTCTGGATCTTTCTCCCCTACGAGAAGCATATTATTCTTCTTAACCTTTAGAAGGATTTCTATGAGTCAACGCTTCTCATAATCCAATGACCAAAGAGAATAATAGCACCAAAGAAAGAGCAAAATTTTGAGCCAAAAGTTTCTCATGAAGTCATGGTTCTAGTCCTGACACCCCTGTTCAAATTTTTATTGTTGAATATAAAGAAGCTTGTTATAAATTTTGATTGTAGTCAACATGCCCTAGTAGGTCATTTCGAGAGTGAAATTCCAAAGACTCTAGTTGGTAGACAAAGACTTGTACTACAATAGATACCTCCTTCAATACATATTTAGTTAAAGAGATGCATGCGGTAAAAATAACAATACTGATTTAATACATATTTCATTCTAGATAACAATACAGATAGCGATAAAACCTTACTATTCCAAGTAAGTACATGCAACTCTTTGAGACAACTATATGACCATGGTTAAATGCCCTCTTTGTAGAAGCTATGTAACACATTTTTGAAGTAGCATTTGCTAGTGGAAAACTGATGAACTGAGATGGTATGATAGTTCCTAAGCTTAATCAACAAACCCATTCTATGCATAACACAAAATCATTGATGTCCAAGATACCATATTCCTTCCAGGAATTTCAATGAAGAGTTTGGTGGCCTCTTGAACCAAACAATTATGTGCATATCCCATAATCATCGATGTCTAGGAGACCACATTTCATCTAGGAATTTTGTCAGATAGTTCGAGAGACTCATTAACATACCCCTTCTGTGCATATCTTGCAATCATATAATTCCATGTGACAACATATCCTCTGGGAAATTATTCAAACACATAGTGTGCAATGTTGATCCTCCCATATTTTATATACATGTAAAGAGGGCCACTTCACATTGAAAACTACTTGTAATTATATCTTCATGAACCTCTACCATAGCTGTGAAGTGGTTACATGCAAGGAGAAAGCTGGATAAAATGAATTGATTTGGGAGGATACATGTTCCTTACATTTGATTGAAAAGGGGCAACTCTTCCTTTCCATGGCTAGCCCTAGAGTAATCTACAACCATGGTACTCCATGAGACCACATTTCGCTCGGCCATTTGCTCCAGAAATCTGTGACCATTGACCAAATTTCCTCACTTTTCATACACTCTTATGAGTTTAATGGGAAGAGTGATGCCAGTGCAGTTAAATTTGAAAGCACTTTGGATGATGTGAGTGTGTACTTGCTTAGCCTCTGGAAACTTTTTGTTAACGAGGCAGCCCTGCAAGAGGGAATAATAAGTAGAGCAATCTAAATGTACATCGCTTCTTTCAATCACCCCTGTTTACACTCCATTCTCACATCCCCTATGTTTACACTCCATTCTCACATCGTTCTTCACTCAAGTAAGCATTCTTCTTCACCACAAGGGATTTTGTTTTCATTGGGTGTCTCTACCTACCTAGTGTGGGGAGAAAACAAAGGGAATTGGAATTAAAATTCAAATAGAGATAGAGGTATTTTCATGGTTTTTAATCAATATATTTATGCCCTAAATGTGATTTCATAAGCATTGAATTTTGATAGTTCTAAGTTCAAAATTTTAATGGTTAATTATTAATTGTTTTAAATTTTTCATTTTACAACTAAGTATTGACTTTTCATAGTTAATTTGATGTAAGAAGCATTGATTTTGCATAGTTATAAGTTCAAAATTTCAATGGTTAATTAATTTTAAAAAAAATTCATTCTATAATTATATAAAGGACTTATTTTTATTTAATTAAATTAAAGTTTAAAAATCAACTAAATTAGATAAATTGAAATATATAATCTTGTAAGATAAATGCTAATGCATTAGATTCAATTACATAGAAACTAGATTGAAAAATCATTACTAATAGCACTTTGTTAAAGCTTTAAACATTGTAGGGTGTTACATTGTTCATTCATTTTATTAACATACAAATATAGATTAAAAAATAAATTAATATTGGCAATGTCAAATATAATAAATATGATCAAAGTGGATTGTGTCCACATGTTTAATATCATTAATTTAATAAATGTTGTGAAATTAATAGATGCTCCACTAAATCATCATTTATCTGCTTTTCATTAAATTCCATTTAACTTATACATTTTCCATTAACTTGTATTTTCTACTCTTATTGTTTCTCCCTATTTAAGTGAAAAACATATTTGGTTTCTTCAAGTCTACAAAAGATAATACTAGCAATGTTGACCAAGAAACAAACCTCTCAATTTAAGAGAGGCATCATATCTTTGAATTTGACTTTAGGTTTACTATCGTATAATAAATATCAACAAAAAATACGGTAGGTGAAGTTTTGTAAATTGAAATGAAGGAATGCATGCCAAAAAACAATAGTGCAAAACATGGGCTATCAAACATATTGATGTTGACCAATGGGAGCATGTGCATTCTCCCTATGTTGAACACAAAATAGGTTGGAATAGAACATTCATCTAGAAGTTTATATATGCCAAACATACGTTTGGTGATTTGATTACTAGGGTCCCTTATTGATTGTATGCATGTGTCCTAGTGTACAACATACACGAGCAATGGATTGGACATGTTACACAAAGTGATGAGATAGTCATTATTGTCAATCCCAAACTCAATGAGTGTTAATCAAGTGCATATTTTATTTCAACATATGGAAGAAATTTGTGTGCCTCCAATCACATATATTGTAATAATGCCCTAATAGAATATTAGCGCATTGTTGGTTGCATCCATTATAATTATATTATGTAATAATTCAGAAACAATGGAGAAGCTAACCAATGTGGGAAACCATACTTCCACAAGAACTTGAGGGAGTCGATTGATATAAAAGTGTTGGCCAAGAAATAATAGGGTTTCACTTATTTTCCAATAAATCACCCATTTATAGTTAGAGTTTGGCCCACACATATTGATGAGGTGCAATAGAAGGCCAAAATGTGGGTTCTATATCCCATCCAAAAATTACCTCTAGCGATGGAAGGTGTCAACACTCATGAAGGATTGCACTAAAGGAACGTTGAGTGCAAAAATGTTCTTTATGTAAAGAAGGTTCGAATGAAATAATGCATACTAGAAAGTGGTAAAATGGCCATAAGAAGTTGAGCCTTCTTGATAACAGAAGAAGAAAAAAAATCCTTTCTACAATGATGTCATCCTAGATTGGAAGGATGGAATTAGTTAGTGCATCAAATACACAAATTTCTTAAGGGTTCCCAATGTAGGTAAACCACATACACGAGATGAGTGGAGCATATGTGGTATGATCTATTCCATTCAATATAGAAATTGGTTCCACCCAATCGACATTGCGGACATGTGTGTTCATCGGATTCGCAAAAACATTAGAGTAGAATGGGACATCCTTTTTTGCTTGGTGTATAACACTCATAAGGTCCCCAAGCAATTATTGATGATTTCCATACCTATGCATGTGGTTGGGTGACAAAGCAGGTGTGAAAATGAGAGGAGGTTTGTAGAAAAACTTTCGAATGGAATGTGGAATATTACTTATGGTGTCAAGAACAAGAGGATGTTAGTAGGTGGTTCAAGAGGATATTTATAGGTTGTGGATGACCGTTGATAAATCTACTTATGTCGACGATCTTTTTCTAGGTATCATGATAAGAGGATTTGGAAACATTCATTAAAGGCCCGTCTAGTTGTATGATAATAAGTATATGGTCATATAAACCATTGTTTCCTACCCAATAGTTATATCTTTCAACCTCCTCCACCAATTTTTGTACCACTAAGAATATATATGTCATCTTAGAGATGCTTGTTCTTCCATCTTAGCACACAAACTAGCATCTTAATATTGAATTCCTAAAATCAATGATAGCTTATGGACAACTAAGAGGGAGGGAAATTTCACCACGCCTAACCTTTTTTGTCTCTTTAGGTTATCTCTTCTCTATCTCAAAGGTGGAGTCCCTGGGGTATGATTACTAGAGTTTAACAATGGAGTACAAGGTGAAAATTAAGAGTAACTTTAGACAAGAAAAGTGATTTGGTTTTTGTAAAATATAAGAGTCATGAAGGAATTGGAGACTAGATTTTTATACAATGGGAAAGTGGGGCCAACCAAGGATTGCATGAGGCTTTCTTTAGGAAGATTAAAAAGGGCCAAGTTTGCGACGCACAAAACTAGGTGCTCTCTAGTGGATGGGCTAATTTTAGAGATCGCACAAAAGGAAATTTCCAGATAAAAACAAATTCAAATGGACTCAAGGAGAAAAGCTACATGGAAAGGCATAAAAAAACACATGATTTCTAGACACAAAACATGCACCTAAAATACATTTCCAATTGATAGCAGTCACATAAAAGATAGAAATCCTAATTCATCATTACCTCAATTCTATTAACAATTTGAAGATCCATCAACCATCTAAGCACATGAGCAACATGAAAACCCTTTAATAGAGCACTAGCATCAACCATCCTACATCGCGATTGAGTATCCCTTGTCATCAAAATGAATACCTCATTCCCTTGTCCCATGATTTTATCTCTTCCTCCCCTCCAATGATTCTACATGAAATGTAATAAAATATACCCTAAATATTTGTATTTCCATATAACATAAATAATACCCTTTGGCCCCTTAATACGGGGCAATATATTTTCTCATTTATGTATCATAATTTATTCCCCAATATGAATGGATGTGATAGGATATTACTTACCAATTGATCCCCCCCGTGGTCATATATCATTGTGATCATAGTCATTCATGTCAACCACATTGTGATGATGAACAAAACATTCTACTACCTTTCAAGAATTTAATAAATGACATTTTCCCTTGACTAACTAGTCGATGGGTCTTAATAATTAGTAATTTTCATGATCCTCACTATCGTCGTTAGCACAATCATTATCATCATTTCCATTTCCCTAGACATAAAAATTATCACCATATTCATAACCAGTGTCATCATTATATATTATCATAGTCAATGTCATGATCATTTTGATGATGAAAAAGGCATCCAACCACCTATTAATCAAATGAGTTTCATAGAAGAGATTTTTCCTTTGATTGGGAATGTAGGCATTGATTTTCATCGTTACCATCTTATAATCAAATCATCATAAACGCCATAATCTTTGTCATCATGCATCATCATCATCATCGTCATCATGATGTTAGAGTCACTCAAATGCCATTAGGATCACTCAAATGTTTTTAGGGACACTTAGATTCCTTCAGGGTCATTTAAGTGACATTAGGGTCACTTAAAAGCCATAAGAGATGCTTAGGTTCCATTCGAAACAATCAGGATCTGATAGTGCTATCACATGCATCATCCTCATTGACATCAGCATCATCATGATCCTCATTGTCATCGTCATCACTGTCGTTATCATAATTTTCATCATCATAGAGATCAATATTATCACCATAGTCATCGTCATTGTCATTATCAATGCAATGATCATAATTGTCATTGTTATCATCTTGTCATCAAATAATCATCAATTCCATAATCATTGTCATCAGGCATCATCAACATCATGCTTGTGTTGTTAGGGTGACTCAAGTTCCATTAGGGTCACTCAAATGTTGTTAGGGACAATCAGATGTCATTAGGGTCATTTAGGTGCTATTAGGGTCACTCAGATGCCATTAGGGTCATTTAGGTTCCATTAGGAGTAGTCAATATCAAATACTGCTATAATAGCCTACATCATCATTACGAAAAATTAAAATACTTGTTTGTAGGATTGATCCTTTTGCAAATAAGAAAGGATCTTTCATTTGTAAACTAGATTATGGGGTTTCTCGAAATAGCCACCTTTTCTATCTAATTAATAGTTTCCCCTTATGTTTCTTGAAGTATTCGAGGGGTATTAGGTAGGTTTATCTCTCGCCACATTTCTTGTTCTTAATAATATAAGAGGGTCTAAATAGATTTATAGAGAAAGCTAATAGGGAAGGATTTGTCAACAATGTAAATTGTGTAGGATTTATTGATTGTGATCATTTATTGCTTGTGGAAAAT
Organism: Larix kaempferi; assembly: GCA_027924585.1. NCBI lineage: Eukaryota > Viridiplantae > Streptophyta > Pinopsida > Pinales > Pinaceae > Larix > Larix kaempferi. The sequence goes on from BSBM01000030.1 coordinate 9,884,402, forward strand.
ATTTTGTTGGAGTCATTTTCCAACAACATATCATTTATTTGGGCTTAACATCCTAATTTACCACTTACACTTAGTATTTTGATCTGAATAGTTGCTTACATCATCATCATATCATCAGTTTCAGTCAATTGGGCCTCCTCCTTCATCCGGGGAGCCAACTGGGTCATCAATTTCAGTTAACTAGGACTCCTCCATCATTCAGGGAGCCAACTGGGGTGATTTGCATGATTAAAGTGCCCTGGTCAGTCCAACTAGGAGAATTTCACCTAAATTTCAGTTAGTTGAATTCCGAAGAGCCCTCCTACTAGATTTGACCTAATCTCACCTAGAAATTAGTTAATTGGAGTCAGAAAGGATCCCTCCACTATTTTTGGGAATTTAGTTGAGTTTCAGACTTAGTTAGACTGAGATTAGCTATTTCATAGTCCGTTAGAGTCAATTAAAATCCAGTTAAGTGGTTAACTGATGTGCCGAATGGTGTTAACTGACCAGTAATCCACTCTCATGCATTCAATTCGAATGAACTCTCTAGGATTCAAATTTCTTAGCTATTATTTCCATTGTTTTACATTGTAATTATATTCTCAGCTAATGATAATGCATGATTGCTGCAAACCTTTTGCACCATCATTTTGGCACTCAATTTCTTGTAAAGATCGGCATGAATCTCTTGTGACTGTTGTTCTTGTTTTCCAGATAACAATACATCGTCATCATCATCATCATCAAGTAAATCATTAACAACATAGCGGTTTATGGATTCAATATGAAAAGAGAATCATAAGGGTGTTTTTCATTCTTCTCTCCCCTGTCATGCTTCCTATTGCCTCTTTTATACTTTTGGGGAGGAAGTTAGGGAAGTTCCATTATTTTTTTATGGGAAAAGGACAATTGAATAACCATGAAACTTTTTTCACATTTCCTAAAATTTATTTTTACTTTTTACCTTCATCATAGCAGGGACGCGGGCTAGACACTACAGATTAACATGGACATGGGCTAGCCATGTATAGCTCATGTCCATGTATAAAATTGGTATTTTTTGAAGGTTTAATTGAGAATGGATATGTGAATTGAACCATAACAGGATAAGGGATTCTGAGTGATGTAAATAAGCTAAAAAAGGCGTGTTGTAGAGATGTGGTAAATAATGCTATAACAAATACCTTACAAGAATTTGTTAAAGGATTTTTTTCCTCTCCTAACTAATTTGATGGGTCTTAATAATTATTAGTTTTCATTATCCTTGTCTTCATCGCCATCATTTTCGATATCATCATTGTCATCGTCGTAGACATCAAAATTAACACCATAATCGTCATCGTTGTCGTCATCATATATGACCATCATAGTCAATATGATGATCATCATTGTGATAATGATAATGACATCAAATCACCTAATCGCATGAGTTTTATAAAAGAGATTTCGGCTCTAACTGGGAATGTAGGCATCAATTTTGATAGATATCATCTTATAATTATCAAATCATCATCAGGTCCATCATAATTGTCATAATGCATCATTGTCATGTTGTTAGGGTCAATCAGATGCCATTAGGGTCTCTCAAATGTTGTTAGCAACACTCAAATTCCATTAGATCTGTTTCAGTGAAATTAGCATCATTTAGGTGCCATTAGGATCAATCAAGATCCATAAGTGCTATCACATGCATTATGAACATTGGTCCTAATCATCATCGTGAACATCATACATTACATCAGTATCATAATCATCACTTTCATCATCATATATCATTGTGATTATAGTCATTCATGTCAAATACATTGTGATGATGAACAAGACATCTTACTACCTTTCAAGAAGATCATAAAGGAGGTTTTCCCTTGCCTAACTGGTCGATCGGTCTTAATAATTAGTAATTGTCATGATCCTCACTATCATCATCATCATAATTGTTATCATCATTTCCATTGTACTAGACATCGAAATTACCACCATATTCATAACTAGTGTCATCATCATATATCATCACAGTCAATGTCATGATTATAGTCTTCATGATCATTCTGATGATGAACAAGGCATCCAACCACCTATTAATCAAATGAGTTTCATAGAAGAGATTTTTCCTCTGATTGGGAGTGTAGGAATCAATTGTCATCGTTATCATCTTATAATCAAATCATCATAAACACCATCATATTTGTCATCATGCATCATCATCGTCATCGTCTTCATGATGTTAGGGTCACTCAAATTCCATTAAGATCACTCAATTGTTTTTAGGGACACTTAGATGCCTTCAGGGTCATTTAAGTGACATTAGGGTCACTCAAGAGACATTAGAGTCGTTTCGGTTCCATTTGGATCAATCAGGATCTGATAGTGCTATCACATGCATCATCATCCTTGACATTGACACTGTCATGATCCGCATTGTCATCATTATCACTGTCATTATCATAATTTCCATCATTATAGATATCAACATTATCACCATAGTCATTGTCATTGTCATTATCAATGTAGTGATAATAATTGTCATTGTTATCATCTTGTAATCAAATCATCATCAATGTCATCATCATTGTCATCATGCATCATCAAGATCATCCTCATGTTGTTAGGGTGAATCAACTTCCATTAGGGTCACTCAATGTTGTTACGGACAATTAGATGCCATTAGGGTCATTTAGGTGCTATTAGGGTCACTTAGATGCCATTAGGATCATTTAGGTTCCAATAGGATTAGTCAAGATAAAATAGTTCTATAATCGCCTACATCATCGTTATTGACGTTGACATCATTATCATCATCAACATCCTAGTCAACATAGTACATATCATTAATGCTAATATTTATCATTTTCAAGATGCAACAACATCATCATCAACATGTTGTTAGAGTCACTCAAATGTCATAGGGACACTCAAATGCCATCAAGGTCATTTAGGATTAATTATGGTCCCTTAGTTTCCAAAAGGGAAACTTAGGTTCCATTAGGGTCACTCAGGGTCAAATAATGCAATAGCTTGCATCGTCCTCCTCCTCCTCATCATTATCATTGGCATCGTCAACATCACCATCAGCGTCCTTATCATCGTCATTATCATGATAGACATCAATATCAATGTCTAACACAACCCTCCCAAATATAACCCTAAACTCCAATAACCAATAGCCTCTATCTCATCAATTAAGTAACTCATATGTTGAACTAGGCTCAATTCTAGGAGGAAAACTAGGTGTTGTTTTGGGAGCAAATTTAGGCGCAATATTGGGAGCAAAAACATGGTGGTACTTTGGGAGCAAAACTAGATGCTATATTAGACATTAATGTAGATGTAAAACTTGGTGCTAAACCTAGAAACAATTAGGAAGCTAAATTAGGTGCTAAACATGGTGCTAATCCTGGCTTGAATCTTGGTGCAACTTAGGGAGCCAAACTAGGCACAATTCTTGTTTAAATAGTGGCACAAAAGAGGAAGCTAAACTTGGCACTATGGAAGATGTTAGTTTTGGCACTAAAGGAAGCAAAACTAGACATTATTGATGGTGCTATGCCTGGCATTATTACTGGTGTTAAAGTGGATGCTAAAGTGGGTGCAATTAGCATCCAGTTTAGTGCCTAATTTAAAAAAAGGCTGCAAAAAAAGACACGAAAAGCGTCATCTCGTGAAATAGCACCAACTTTGTTTAGAAAATGAAGAAAAATGCACTAAAATTGTTAGTGGATGCCAAAAGGGAGCTAAAAGAGACGTTAATCATAGGTTTTTGTTGTAATCATGCCTTTGGCCCTAAATAAACCATTGAGGAATCTAGAGCCATGGACAATGCCTAAAAGAACCATGCATGACTTTGCAAGGGTATCCATTGATATTTGTATCTAGGTCTTGGGGCCTTGAGGTCTTGGACATGGTCAGTGCAATAAACCTAAACTTCGGGCCTTAAGAAATATTTTATCCATACAAGGATAAGAATGTTTCCTCCACCAACCACACATGGTCTCATGTGACCAACCACACATGGCCTCATTGGCCTATGATTAAGTATGACAATTCCATTATGAGAGTTTGAAAAATATGTATGTGTATCGATGCCTTGGGAATGACATTCTAGGGGAAAGATCATGCCTTTGGACCTAAAGAAACCATTGAGGAATCCAAAACCATGAACAATGCCTTAAAGCATCATGTCTTTCTTTACAAGGGTATCCATGTCACTATATATCCAAGTATTGGGTACTTGGGGGATTGGGCATATTCATGGGAGGAGGCATGAAGCTCAATCCCTAAAGTAATATTTTATCCATCCAGGGATAAGAAGGTTGTATCCACAAACAACACATGGCCTTTCAAGGATCATTGGCCTATGATTGAGGATGTAAATGAAATTAGGGTGTTTTGAGGAGTATGTATATGTGTCGAGGTGTTGGGAATGAAGTTCTAGGGAGGAAGAGAATGATTTTGTCCCTAAATAAATCATTGAGGATTCCAAATCCATGAAAAATGCCTCAAACAACCACACATGACTTTGCAAAGGCATCCATGGAACTATGCATATAGGTCTTATGGCCTTAGGGCCTTCAACATGCTTAGTAAAAGAGACCTAAACATAGGTACCTAAAGGAAGCTTCTAGCATTGGCTTATGATTGAGGATGTTAGTGCAATTAGATGATTTTCAGTAATATCTACTTGTGTCAAGGCATTGGGAATGATATTATAAGGAATAATATTATGTGTTTATCCCTAAATTAATTGTCAGGGCATTTAGATCCATGAACAACGTGTTGATGAATGATGCATAAATTCATAGGGGTATCCATGGCACTATGTATATGGATTTTTTCCTTGGGACCTTAAACAAGGTCAGGAGAGGAAACTTGATCCTCAATCCCTAAAGGAATCTTCTATCTATCTAAGGCTAAGGAGGTGGGATCCACTAGGTACGCATGGTCAATTGAGTGTATTATTAGCCTATGATTTAGGATGTCGATGACAATAACTTTTTTTGAGTAGTATGTAAGTGTCTCATGGCATTGGGAATGATTGATCCGGATTTTATGAGCAGAACGAAATGAATACAGATTATTATCAGATGCTTAACACAAAATAACAGAGATACAGTAAAACTGGTTTTCTATTCAATAAGGAAATAAACTAGAACTGTAAAATGCAGCGGAAAACAAGCTTGCTGGAATGGTGGCGGCTTATCTCTGAGAAGAGATGTGACGGCTGCGCTCATTTCGCAAGAAGATCGTTACAATGAGGCTCTCAAGGCCTTTTACAATAAACAGGAATGTCAAAAACCCTAGACATCCAAAAACCTAACCCTAGGAGATGAAGCGCCAAAAGTCATGTGGGCCCCGTTTGGGTAAGTTAGTACATCAACTTCCCGGGGTCGTAACTTTTGCATACGATCTCCGTTTGGGGCGCTCGGTAGCCCGTTGGAAAGGTCTATCCGAGATTTACAACTTTCGACTGGGGCCAAATGTATGCTGGAGGAAACCATTTGGCCCCCCGAATTGCCAAAAAAGGTCGTTTAGGGCCTCAAAATGGCCCCGGAAGTTCAGGACCCGAAAAACTGCTAAAAATAGTACAATACCAAAGTTGCCATAAAACTGTTTTGAGCCAGTTGGAAAGGTGGGTGGCCACCAATATCCACCTGGATCAATCCTCCCTCAGGAAGCAATGGTCTCCATTGCGTTGAGTTCCCCCATCAGATGAGGAAATTTCTGCTGAATTTGGCCTCGGGTGAGCCACTTGCCTTGGTGCAGGAGCTGCCCTGCTTTGACAACTCGATAAAGCTGGATCCTTTGATGTCGAGTGCCCTTGATCTGTGTGTCTGCAATATGATCACTGGATGCTTGTTGTAGGCAGTCAGGGTTGAGCTCTGTTGGTGTCAGCTTCTCTGCTATCTCTGAGGTGTCTAATAGTGGTGGGAAATATGGCCGAAGGAGAGCCACGTTGAAGACTGGATGCAGACCAAGGAAGGCGGGAATGTTGAGCTCAAAAGCGTTGTCACCCACCGCCTTGGTGATGGTGTATGGCCCATAACGGAGTGGGCGAAGCTTTCGATGGGGCCCTGTAAGGCGTTCTTTCTGCAAATGCAACCAAACTTTGTCGCCCACCTGAAACTTATGTGGCACCCGATGTTGATCATGGCGCTGCTTGTACTTGGCATTAGACTTCTGTAGAATATCCTGAACCTGTTGGCGGATATGCTGGATCCGTTCAATGAACCGGGCGGCTTTGTCAGCTTCTGGGGACGAGTCGGCCGAGGTGGTCGCAAGGGGAAGTGCAACATCCATGGGGCCCAATGGTTGGAATCCCAACCCCACCTGAAAGGGGCTGTGGCCAGTTGAGCTATGCAGGGCTCGGTTGTAGCTATGTTGGACATAGGGGAGACTCTCATCCCATGTGCGGGGGTGTGTTGAATTGTACATGCGCAGGATATGTACGACCATCCGGTTGACGACCTCTGTTTGTCCATCGGTCTGGGGGTGGAAGGCAGTGGATTTGGTGAGCTTGGTATCCAGCAGTGACCAGAGGCTTGACCAGAATGAGCTGAGGAACCGACTGTCACGGTCTGAGATAATGGTCTGTGGGATCCCAAAATGTACCCATACTCGTTCAAAGAAGAGCTTGGCAGTGGCTTCTGCTGTGATGTTCTTCTTGCAAGCGGCTAGAATCGCCATCTTGGAAAAGCGATCAACAACCACGAAAACACAGTCGTTTCCCCTCTTGGTGGACGGGAGGCCCGACATGAAGTCCATTGAGATGGATTCCCACGGCCTGTCAGGAGTAGGCAGAGGGGTGTATAGGCCCTGTTTCTTAGTGGTCGGTTTGGCAATAGCACAAGCGGTGCAGGACCTGATATACTTGCCGACATCCTGTCGAAGTTTCGGCCAGTAGAAATGTTTCTGCAACACTGCCACTGTCTTTTCGACGCCAAAGTGTCCTGCCACCCGACTATAGTGAGCTTCCCAAATCAGCTTCGCGCGCTCGCTTGATGGAACGCAGAGATGGCCCAGACGACACAACAACCCGTCCTGAAGATGGAAATTAGCAACCACTGCGTTGGTGCCCAACATTTTATAGGTGGCGGAGAAGTCAGGGTCTGTCTCGTAGAGGTGGGGCCATCCGGAGGTCTCGTGGCCACAAGAGTCTAGCACCGTGGTAAGTGCCGCGACTGGTGGTCGACTGAGGCAGTCAGCAACTCGGTTGGTACTCCCTGTTTTGTATTTGATGTTGAGGTGGAACTGCTGTAAATATGTTGACCACTTTTGATGGCGGTCATTCTGCAACTTTCCTTGGGTCTGCATGAACTGTAGTGGCTTGTGATCAGTGTGGATGACTGTCTCCTTCCCAAGAATGTAATGTCTCCACTGGCGGCAGGCTTGTACAATGGAGTACATTTCTTTGTCGTAGGTAGGGTACTTGCGGACAGCATCTGATAGTGTCTCACTATGATATGCCACGGGGTGGCCGTGTTGAGTGAGAACGGCACCCACAGCATAATCTGAAGCATCTGTCTCGATCTCAAAGGGATGTTGCAGGTTCGGTAATGAGAGTACCGGCGATGAGCACAAACGCTTCTTCAAGTCATCGAAGGCTTGTTGTTGGGACAGGCCCCACACAAATTTTGCCTTGCCACCACCCCTGGTCACTTGGATGAGGGCCCATGCGATATGAGAGAATCCCAGCACGAACCGTCGATAGAAATTGGTGAGGCCCAAGAAGCTCCGAAGTTCAGTGAGTGTGGTTGGGGCTGGCCAGTCACGAATGACCTGGATCTTGGCTGGATCCACATGCACACCATGTCGATCAACGATGTAGCCTAAGTAATGGACCCTATCCATGCCGAAGGAGCATTTTTCCAAGTTTGCATATAGTTTGTGCTTCCGCAGGGTGTGCAGAACCTGCTGAATATGCTGCAAGTGTTCCTCCCAAGTCTTGCTGTAGATGAGGATGTCATCCAGATACACCACTACAAAATTGTTGGTGAAAGGTCGTAGGATATCGTCCATCATCCTCATAAAAGTTGCTGGAGCATTTGTCAAACCAAAAGGCATGACCAGCCATTCAAAAAGACCTTCTTTTGACTTGAAGGAAGTCTTCCATACATCTGTCTGTTCTATTGGGACCTGGTGGTATCCAGACTTCAGGTCAATCTTACTGAAGTATTTGGCCCCCGTGAGCTGATCAAGGAGGTCGTCGATTCGGGGAATTGGGTACCGGTTACGGACTGTGATTTTATTCAGGGCCCGATAATCAATGCAGAGTCGCCAGGTCCCATCTTTCTTCTGCACCAGCACGATTGGGCTCCCACAAGGTGATGAACTGGGACGGATGTGCCCCTTGCGGAGCAATTCTTGGATCTGCCTCTTGATCTCCTCATTTTCCAACAGAGAGCGGCGATAGACTGGCCCATTGGGTAGCGGTGCGCCTGGGGTCAGATCGATGGGATGCTTGACCTGGCAGTGCAGAGGTACCCCGGTCGGAGAGGAGAAGATATCTGAGTATCCTTCCACCACCTTGTCCACTTGCTTCTGTTGTGTGGATAGGTCGGTCGTGGAGGCCTGGGATGTGGCTGCGATCTTTCTTTCACTCTGAGAGCGAATCACGAAGAAGACAAATTTCTCGGTCTGAGAGATGACCTTCCTGCATTGCTTGGCAGAGATCAAGGAAATAGCACTAGGAGGGACTGCCTCGGGTATCCTGTACAATTTCCTGTTCAAAGAGATAATAACACTACGAGGCCTAGACTCATATACAGCATGACGTTTCCATAAATAAGGTTGTCCCAAAAGAACATCTGAAACTTCGAGAGGAGCAACATCACACAATACCTCATCCTTGAAGGGCTTGATGCCGTATGGCAGTCGGCACTGTTGGCTAACGCGGAGATCGCTTCCTTTGCGGAGCCATCCAATGGTGTAGGGTTGTGGGTGCGGCGTTGTCGGCAGGGCCAGGCGCTTGACGACCTCCGCTGAGATGAGATTCTTCTGGCTACCGCTATCAACGATGAAGTGCAGCGGGGTGCCCTTTACCCACATCTGTGAATGGAAGAGGCGTTCTCCTTCTTCTGGCTCGTCTGGTTCATCAGGCTGGAGCTTGGTGGTAGCGATGGTGGCACTGGGTTCCGCGTCAATGATCCGTCTTCCCCTTTCTGTTTCGGACTCGGAGTCAGAACCCGCATCTGATTCAGATGCTTTCACTTCGGCCACCAGCGACTGCTTTGAGCGGCAATCAGCAGTGTTATGCCAAGGGCTCTTATGGAATTCGCACCACTTCCCGGTATCTTTCTTTGTTTTTCCGGTGTCCTTCTTTGCTTGCGGCTTGGACTGGTTGTCCTGATGCTGTCCATCTTTGCTCTGTCCTTTATTCTGTGGGTTGGGGCCGCCCTTTCCTGTCTTTTGCTGTGAAGGGTTCCCAGGCCCAAATTGCCGCGTCTTTTGTTTGAGCTTCTGCTCGATTTTGACAGCATATCGGTAGGCCGCGCCCAAGGAAGAGATGTCCAGAAATTCCATTTCGGTCTGGATGTATCTATGCAAACCACCGCGATACTTGAGCACCAGATGTCGCTCTGAATCTTTGATACCCAGCTTGGTGCGCAAGGTATGGAAGATATTTGTGAACTCTGGCACTGCTTGGTCTCTTTCTTGTCGCAGTGTGGTCCATTTGGTATACAAGTCGTCATAACTCCCAACAGGGTAGTATTGTTCCTTAATAGCATCCCTGAAGGATTCCCAGGTGGCCGTGACTGAAAATAATGAGGCTTCTTCTGTGTCCTTTTGCTCGCAGAATGTTTCCCACCAATCTTTGACATGGGGAACGGCTTTGAGGAGCGCAAAAGTAATCTTTTCTTTATTCGAAAAGTTATGGACAGAAAAATACCCTTCTAGTAGATTCAACCACTTATCTACAGCATTTGCGTCTATCTGTCCTTCAAATATAGGGATATCGAAGTTGATTTGTACCCTGAAGGGGGCGGCACCTCCGCTCGAGGAAGATGCGTCGCTTGTTGGTAGTCGCCGAAGGATTTGCGCGAAATTATCCATCATCTCGTTCCTCTGCTGCGTGAGGGCTTCCTCAAGTAACATTTTGATAGGATCTCCTGTCCCGTCATCTTTCTTTTCTCCTGCCATGAGAGGTCGCTTGGGCGTGCGAGAGCTTTTGTCCTCAAGAGAAACAAGCTCGAGACCCAATTCTTTGTACCCTGACCTCGTTGGGGACATGCATTAAGACGACAAGGAGCAGACCGCTCTGATACCACTGATCCGGATTTTATGAGCAGAACGAAATGAATACAGATTATTATCAGATGCTTAACACAAAATAACAGAGATACAGTAAAACTGGTTTTCTATTCAATAAGGAAATAAACTAGAACTGTAAAATGCAGCGGAAAACAAGCTTGCTGGAATGGTGGCGGCTTATCTCTGAGAAGAGATGTGACGGCTGCGCTCATTTCGCAAGAAGATCGTTACAATGAGGCTCTCAAGGCCTTTTACAATAAACAGGAATGTCAAAAACCCTAGACATCCAAAAACCTAACCCTAGGAGATGAAGCGCCAAAAGTCATGTGGGCCCCGTTTGGGTAAGTTAGTACATCAACTTCCCGGGGTCGTAACTTTTGCATACGATCTCCGTTTGGGGCGCTCGGTAGCCCGTTGGAAAGGTCTATCCGAGATTTACAACTTTCGACTGGGGCCAAATGTATGCCGGAGGAAACCATTTGGCCCCCCGAATTGCCAAAAAAGGTCGTTTAGGGCCTCAAAATGGCCCCGGAAGTTCAGGACCCGAAAAACTGCTAAAAATAGTACAATACCAAAGTTGCCATAAAACTGTTTTGAGCCAGTTGGAAAGGTGGGTGGCCACCAATATCCACCTGGATCAATGATGTTCTAGGAAAGAAGACCATGCCTTTGGACCTAAATAAATTTTCATGGCATTCAAAGCCATGAACATTTCCTCAAAGCACCATGCAAGATTTTGTAGTGGTATGTATAGTGCTATGTGTTTGGATCTTGTGGCGTTAGGCCTTGGACATGCTTCGTGGAGGAGACCTAAATCTTAGTCTCTAAAGGAATATTGTAGACATCTAGAACTAAGTAGGTTTCCTAGGCTAACCACACATGGCCTATTGAGGGTATCAGAGGCCTATGATTTAGGATGTTACTGCCATTAAGTGGTTTGAGAATTATCAAGGTGTCCTAGACCCTTAGGAATGGAATTCTAGGGATGAATACCATACCTTTGACTCAAAAAAAATTTTAGGCATCTAGAGCCATACAAAATCCCTCAAAGATCCACGAATGACTTTGCATGGGTATCCATGGTGCTATGTATCTAGGTCTTGTGGTCTTGGGGTCGTATACATTGTAATGGAGGAGACCTAGAACTTAATCCCTAAAGGAATATTCTAACCATATAGGGATAAGAATGTTTACTCCACCAACAACATGTGGCCTCTTGAGGGTATCGTTGTCCTATGATTGATGATATTTGTGCCATTAGGTGATTTTGATAAATATGTATGTGTCCTATGACATTGGGAATGGATTTCCAGGGAAGAAGGCCATTCCTTTGTCCCTAAAAAAACCATTGTTGCATCAAGGGATAGTCATGCCACCGGGGGATTTTAAACACTAATAATGGGACTAAAGGCCCATGGCATGTGTAAGAAACCAAAGCTGCATTCCCTAAAGAAATGTTCTAGCCATATATGTCCAAGAGCAATGACCTTAAATACCACAAATGACCTCTTCATGGATTCATTTGCATTTGAGTTGTGATATGGATTACATTAGCACTTTTTGAGCTATGGGTATTGATCTTGTGTAACTTGACATGGTTGGAGTAGGAAACTTGGGACTTAATGTGAAAATGTTTCACCCATAGAATATGTATGTCCCTTTTACAATACCTAGGGAGGAGGAAATACACTCAACACTTGATAGTATGCTCATTGATAAAGAAAAACACTTAGCATAGATGGTCCAAAAACACCCAAAAATAAATAAGCTTGAAAAAAAATTAATTGAGAAACTCTCTATTAAAGTGCAACAACTTCCATATCGAAACCATTTATGTTTTAGCTAAAAAATACATCAAAAGTAGAGATAGCATAGATGTCAAAAATATATATTGAATAAGAAAAACCAACGAATGGAATGAAGGTCCATTAGAAACACATAGTATTTTTCATAAATCACATGTGCAAACATACACGACAAAATGAGATATGCTTTTTCTTTTTATTCATAAATTATTTTTTCACTTTGTATCTTACCACCCTAAATTATGGCCATAACTTTAGTGTGATCCACTTATGTGCATGGGGAATGTAATGCAAGCCTTACACAATTAACCACTATGTATGGATGTAATGTCCCTAAAAACAGTAAAATTAAAAAAAAAAAACTTTACTATTAACATTGCCTAAATGGATAATGTAATGCAAATTAACTTCAGTACTGGAAAGTTATGTCGGTAATTGTTTGATGCAATGAGAACTACATCCTAAGAGAGTTGGTTTCACCATTTATTTTTCTGCAGAAGCAGTAAAATAAGGTAGTATGAGGTGCATAACACCATCAGAGTAAGTCTAATTGTAGAATAATACTTGAGGTTTCTTTTTGTTTTAGTACTTCACTTCTATAGCTCAGATGCATGTTGTTTTCAAGTAAAATGTTTAAACTGGTTTATTTTATTAATTTAGGAATGATGGACTTTATGAAAGAGACTATGACTACCCTTGATGACTTTCTATTGGTAGTCATACCCCGACGGTGATGCCGAGAGGTAAGGGATGAGTGATGGTTCTAGCCTGGGCTTACTTCGCAATTTGCTAATGCACAACTTGTGATATGCCCTTACAGGTATAAAAAGGGGGCTCCTCCCTAACCTACCTATAACCACTACCTAGGAAGGTCCTAGTCTTATGAATTATATGTTCTATGGGACACTCTAAAAAGACATACATTAATATTAACCAAGAGTTGCACTACCACGAAAATGTAACTGGGTAAAAATCTAATTGCAAGTGGATGAGTTTTTAATAGCATTAAATGCCACCCAAGTGTTCTTCACGTGGCTTACCTGCCAGTTGGAAAAAGGGGTCTTACCTTGGTCTCTCACGACCATGTTTGTCATTTCGTGGTTCTGGATTGGGGGTAAGTGCTCGCTGCGTATGGTTTCCTTTAGGCCCTAACCTGAGCTACGCTCATGGTCAGTGTAGGCGTAGATTCAGGTGGCGTGGAGCTGCAATGGCGTGTAACAGGTAATTTCCTTCTTGTGGCCAATTTGTTCCTTCATTTTATCTTTTCTGTTTATGTTTAAATGCCTCCATACTAACTCGTGGTATGTTATGAAATGCCGACAAGTTAGCAGGTATTACTACCAATGGTGTTGGGTACTAGCAAGTGATGAGAAGACTGGTGTTTGGCAAAAAAAATGGTAAGCCCAGGTCCTCCCACTACTTGTTCCTGCCTTTCGCAGCTACGACTGCCATGCTCTGTGGCTTTGAGCTCATTTATACTGTACTTCGTTGAGTCCTTTCGACTCATTATAATTAAATTCGGAGTTCTATTGATTCAGCTTGATTTGGCCAGTAACTACCAGGGGAAATGATTATGCAGAAATCCATTCTAACTAGTTGGGATTTTGAACTTGGTGTAATGTTTTTATTTCAAAGAATAGGTGGTGAGGAAACCCTTAAGGGTTTCATGTTTACTACTGTAGGGAAAGTATTACTCTGTAAAATTCTTTAAAGTCTAAATGGAAATTTCCCACAGTGCTTACTTGGGATGTTTTCTTTTGATAAAAAAAAATGAGGGTCCTGTGATTTTACTTTGATATGATGAAGTTTCCAGTGGTAGATGTCGAGAGCGTAGCTCTTGTGTTTGGGTATAAGCTGGCCCTTGGATTCACTTCTATCAAGTTGATGTTATTATTTTTAAACCCCTATGGGTTTTATTTTAATGAATGATGGTCTCATAAGAAATTGTGGATCAACCATATGCGTTGTTCTCAAATCTGAAATGTGGGGTTTCGTTCCTATTTAAGATTAACTCTGCTAAGATGAAAATGAAGTATTATTTTTCCTGGAATTTTATTGATGTGGTCGTTACTGTGCATCTACCAATGCCAATGATATTATATGTTTGAAACTTTGGAAGAGGGTTTCGATACCTTGGCCTGCGTTTTATTTATCCCTTTTAAAAGAATATAGGAATGAACTGAGTTTGACTTCGTTTGGATTCAAGAAGATTTGCGTGGGTCCTATCTTGTGATTCTAATGGTTTAGTTTGTCCATTCGATTTCTTTGTTGTTGATAAGATTCAAAAAGTTGAATGTCTAGATAGGAAAATTGTATTAGTTGATTGTTTTGGGAAGTTATATGCACAATGGATGTTTTGTTTTTAAGCTGTAGGTTTTTCAAAAAAAATCAACCAGTGATCCTAAAAATGCTATATTGATGGATAGCTTTCATTTAAAATGTTTGTCTCTTGCAATTTCCTGAGTTTGGTTTTAAAGAATGAAAGGATTAAACCCTAGCTTAATAATATAAATGGAATAAATTTAAAGTGCAGTAAGAGGGTTTAGAAGCAAAATGTGATTTAATTCTGTAAATTTTAAAAGTTCAGACATCAATCATTATTAAAATAAAATTTTGGATTCTAGTGATTTTATTGAAATAGGTCTCTAGCACAGGCTAGCTAGGCTAGCCTTTCTAGACCCTTGAAATGTTTAGGGAAGACTCTTAAATTTAATAGAGACAATAATTAAAAATTCTGATCCTAGAATGTAACCCTGATAGCCCATGCCAATTGCCCCTTGCTCCATGAAAGAAAAATAAATAAAATTATAAAGTTCAGAAACCTAATTGCTACATAATAAATCCTACTTTAAGTTCCTAAATCTAATTGTGTTACTTTTTCATCATTTAATTCAATAGATCTAGGATCTTAACTGAAAGAACATGTACATCATATCAAGCATAGGAGACAAGAGACGAGAGACAAGAGACAAAAAACATTTCACTAGGGAAAACCAAGAAGGTGAAAAACCCCACAACTTCCTCAGAGATAGAATAAGCACCAATACAAAGATCACAAAGATCAAACCCAAGAGATAGATATCTTCAGCAACATAATCCTCCTCCACTTCTGTGCACTCCTCCTCTCTCTCTCACTAATGCGAAGTGAGTGAATGAGAGAATGTGTAAAATGAGAGAGACACACTCTCTATTTATACACTACTTCAGTTGTCTTTTAACTCTAACTAGGTCGGCCCCAACTTAACCACTTAACATAATGTTGATTAGGACGACCCCCACTAGGGTGGTCTAATAACCCTTTAACCCACATGACTCATACAGGGCCGACCCCATCAAGGTGGTCTAATAACGCATCAAGTATAAGTTACGATAGTTACAATATAACTTGTGACACTTGCAAGTACCACTGACAACACTTCCAATCGGAGGAATAATACATCTCCGTTGGGCATACAATAAAGTACAAATAAAATATACAAGTGAATATCTTCCAAAGTTACAAATACATCAACACTCCTTCTTAACTAGGAAGGTATTCTCTTGACACAAGTCATCAATACATATAGGCACAAGTCTTCAATTCTGGAGTTGGATCATCACTGCTGTTGTACTTGACATCTCGATCACTGGCCTATCTATGAATTCTTCTCGTCATAGGAAGTTCTACAAAGCCATCCCTTTTTCATGCTGGATGTAGGCCTATCCTCCTACAAGTATTCATCATCACTGGCCATACTGTGGAATCCTTAGGACTTATTTACGTGCGTCAAAAAAACCTAGCAAGAGCATCCCAGAACTGATTTCCGAGCTTATCGCTCAACCTATCAGATCTCCCAGGATCTTTTACATGTTGACTATCACAAAACCTTAAAAGAGTGTCATGCTTCCTAAAAGAACTCTAAAGAGCATCCCAAGACAAATTTACGAGATTACTGCTCAACCTATCAGATCTCTAGGACTGATTACATGTGACCCCCACCACAAAACCTTAAAAAAGTGTCTTGCTTCCCGCAAGAACTCTAAAGAGCATCCTAGGACTGATTACGAGCTTACTGCTCAACCTATCGGATCTCCAGGACTGATTATATGTGGTTAGGGAAAACCTTTAAAGAGTGGGTTGCTTCCTACAAGAACTGTAAAGCGCATCCCAGGATTTATTATGAGCTTACTACTCAACCTATCGGATCTCTAGGACTGATTACATGACTCTAGTAGCAAAACCTCGAAAGAGCATCCCAGGACTGATTTACGAGCTTACTGCTCGTCCTACCAGATCTCCTAGGATATTTTCTATGCTACATGCACAACCTGTCGACGGCCACGGAGTATCAACCTGATACTCATGATGATACTGATCATCATCGTATAGTACATCATTCTGATGCACATCATCATCGCATGATCATCCTAATCATCATACATAGCAGTAACTGGAGCATCGTCCTGATGCTCATCACACAGCCATGGGGAGGACCCTCCTATCACCATGCTTGGAATGGCTCCTGCAAATGTGTCTCATCACTTCTTCCTCAACGTATATTCTATCTGAAGAACACCAAGCCTCTCTCTGAAGTACTCAAACTTCACTCTGGCTAGTGGTTTAGTCAACACATATGCAACCTGCTCATCCGTCGCAACATACAAGAGCTTCACTGCTCCTCTCTGCACCATTTCCCTGATATAGTAATATTTGATCTCGATGTGCTTCAACCTGTCATGGAACACTGGGTTCTCTGACAGCTTCACACAACTCTGGTTGTCACAGGTAGCATCCAATGGGAGATCAAATAACTCAGACAGTAGCTTCCTAATCCATACTACCTCACAACTGGCCGAACAAGCTATGACATATTCTACTTCGGCGGTACTCAGTGCTATGCAAGACTGCTTCCTGCTAAACCAAGAGATCATACTGGATCCCATACTGAAGAAGCACCGCGAACTGCTCTTCCGATTAATGGCACTGCCTGCCCAATCTGAATCAACATAACCCTCTAGGTTAAACTTTTGATTCACATCATACTTGAGCCCATAGTCAACTGTACCCTTTAGGTACCTCAGAATATGCTTTGCAGCAATTAGGTGAACATGTCTCGGATCCGTCAGGATCTAGCTCAAGGTGTTCACAGCAAAGCAAATATCTGGTCTCATATTCATCAGGTACATCAAGGACCCAATCATCTGACGATACATCGTGGCATCAACTGAATCAGATGAAGCATCACACAAAAGCTTTAGGTTCGATGCCATAGGTGTGGCCATGGCCTTGCAGTCCATCATCCCGAACTGTTTCAGGATCTCTAGTGCATACTTCCCTTGTCCAAGGAAGATCCCATATGCACTTTGCCACACCTCCATGCCTATAAAGTAATGCATCATACCCAATTCCTTCATCTCAAACTCGGCAATAGGATTCCTCTTCATGTCGGCAATTAACCTATCCTCACCTGTTTCAAACAGGTCATCCACATACAATAGTACTATCACTGGATTTCCTTCCTCAACCTTGTAGTAAAGGTTGGAATTCGCTTTACTCTTGGTAAAGCCCAAACCTGATAGGAAGTTGTCTATCCTGCCATACTATGTCCTAGGTGCTTGCTTCAAGCCATACAAGGATTTCTTCAATCTGCACACATATGACTCCATGTCATGTGTCTCAAAACCAACTTGCTGCTCCACATACACTTCCTCTTTGACTACACCATTCAAGACAGCTGTCTTGACATCCATCTCATGTATCTTCCACTTCATCACTGTAGCCAGAGCAAGTACTGTTCTGATGGAAGTGTATCTGGCTAGAGGTACAAAAATCTCTTCATAATCTATCCCTTCTTTCTGGGAGAAGCCACTAGCTACAAGCCTCAGCTTGTATTTCTCTATGCTACCATCTGTAGCATGCTTGATCTTATAGATCTACTTGGAAGTCACAACAGACTTCCCTTCTTCTCTTGGGACCACATACCAAACATCATTCTTCATGATCGACTGGTATTCCTCGATCATGTCATTCCTCCATTACTGCATCCCAGATCCTAGGAACTTCAGATTCTTCAATATTTTCAATAGATAGTTTTCTTGAACTTCGTTGCTGGAACAAATGTTGTAATCCTTATTTTGTAGGTGATTGTACGCGATCGTTCCTATAAGTCAAATTCAATTGCATGATTAAAAGCTTATCATAGTTTTTATAACAAAATCTTATGCATAAAGACATATGTCATACAGTCATGCAATTATGTTATCCACTTCTTCAATACAACATTTATCCATATCCCGTAACTTTCTAGATTCCTTCCATCTCTACCAGAACATTTGTTAAGAGTGTGCACAACTCCCAACATGTTAGCAAAGAAGTTTCATTCTAGATAAGTATCAATGGAATGTTGTATAGTACCATAGGTCACCTACCCATTACTTGCATATTAGTAGTATCTTGTTCATTAATGAATAATGTACATCCTAATTCTAGGAACATAAGTATCTACATGAATGAACAACATCATTTAAGTAATCATATATATAATAAATGACAATTCAAATACTTATCTTTGTTTATTTGTTGGGTGGACTCACTCTTGATCTTTACTTCCTGGAGTGCTCCCTCTTGATCTTTGCTTCCTTGCAAGAACTATTGGAGTGTGATCCCTCTTGATCTTTGCTTCCTGGACTACCTATCCTTGAAATTATATCCATCCTGGACCACTATGTATGGTTAAGTGTGCACTAGTGTCATGTTAGTGTCATCCTCAAGATCTCATACATAATCATACATCCATTAGTATAATCTCAATACTATCAAAACATTATGATTCTAAATAATCTTAAATATGTATGGTCATGATCATTTCATACATAGGTAATAAGCGTTAATATTCAAGGTTTCAGGGAAGACTTCTTTTACTCATGCATATTCTTATTTGATCATAGGACTCTTCTGGTTTGTCATATCAACAATCAAAGTAAGAAGCATAATATGCATAAACCCTTGATTACTTAAACTTCTAACTTCAAGAATAATCATAATCAATCATGACAAATATTCTTATATAATAGATCCTAACACAAGGTAGGATTCTAACTTGATATAGGAAAAACAAACCTGGATTGTCATGCTTGTTGGTTATGTCTAACATACCCACATAATGTCATCTTGTTCTCTTTAATGACTTATGCTAGTAACCTGCATAACTCATAAGTAAACCATTGTAGAACCAAAATATACATACCTCATAAGTAGAGATTCTATAATGGCTATGGATGAGTCTTTGTCTTCATGTCACCATGGTCATATGTTCTTGATCTAGAACTTGATTTGTCATTCTTGATGTACCTTTCATGTTAGCAGTCAACATCAACCTCATACAACACCACAGTGCATTAGTACAATCATAAGTGTCATAACCCTAACCAATGAATGTCTTCTATCATTCACATGCATGCATACTTTTACTAAGGTGATAAGACAAGTCTAAAATTAATCAAGATTGTACTAACCTCAATAATATGAAGACAAACATATCATAAACTTAATCATGAACATATTTCAAAACATACTTGTAACTCCTCAAGTCATACGTATCGAGATTGCTTGTAGACTTCTTATGTAAGGCCTTAGCCTCATCTCCCTTTGGAACTGGAACTTCTTCACTTATGCAAGTGTCCAATTCATTCTCTTCTAGGATTAACCCAATCCTCTTTGATTTGCTGAGACTGGATCTGGAGTTGGATTAGGGTTTGTCAGAGAAACCCTAAAATTCAAACTTTGAATTTCAAACTTCCGATTGGTTGAAAAGATGTGCCTTGCTGAGCTAATCAAGCCAGTATACTTCAATTTTGAAATCTCCAAAATTTGACCCCTCAAAATTGCCTTTGAAACTTCTGGATCTTCTAATAGGATCCCAAATTATGGTTTGATAAAGCCTGGTCTTCTTACCATCCAAAAGGTTCAATCTTGTGTTCTAAACTTTGATTTTTCTGAGGAGCTTCCGGTCGTGGTCACAGATTTCAAAAATTCCAACTTTTGCAGAAACCCTAATTTTCCACCTTACCGATCAAAATCCCAAACTAGGGTTTTATAGATCCCGGGGTTCTACCCAACCAAAAACTTTTCTCTTGGTCTCTAAATTTTTATTTTGATGAGGAGCATTCAACTGTGGACTCCTATTCCAAAAATTCCAACTTTCTCTGAAGCCCTGAATTCCTGCAGCAGTGACAAGCCAAGAATGAAGGTGCTCAGAATCCAATTCTGTTTTGACAAAAATATGAACCTGATTATTTCTAGTGCATCTTTGAAATTACAAATTCACAGGGTCTGAAACTTCATCCTATGGTATCCTGACCTGTCATCTTTCCAACCCCACAAGTCTGACCTCAATTGGATTCTCTGAGAGATAGTTATTCCAAGTGTCGCAACATGACCTGTTTATGGGATAAAACAGGAGAACAAACTTGTACGGCGTGCCACATGTCACTGGTTCAACTTCGGCCTCTTAAACTTTTACCTGTGAAACTACAGTCTGTGCTCTTATTGTCACATTTTACAAAATTTCATTTGGAGCTTCCTGGCCCAAGTTGTGACCTTTTTTCCTAGGCCACCTATTTATGACTGAGATCTGGAAGAGGCAGAAACCCTAGATTGTATGGATCATAAAACAGAAAGTACAGCGAATTAGTTGTTGTGCTTTGGACACAAGGTACATGGGGATGTTACCTTTGACCTGTAAAAGTTTCAGATCTTGAACCTTTTCCAAAATGGATTTCTAGTGAAAGTTCTATGATGACTGGTTTTTGCTATATCAAACCCTAGCTTCCAATTTGTTGCAAGTGTAACAAGTGTCATAAATGCCATATCATGCCTTCCTTTAGGCTAGCTCTGATCCATGTTAGTTTTTCATCACTTCATTCAATATATCTAGGATCTTAACTAAAATAACAACATGTACAACATGTCAATCATAAGAGACAAGAGACGAGGGACAAGAGACACAAAACATTTCACCAGGGAAAACTAAGAAGGTGAAAAACCCTGCAACTTCCTCAGAGATAGAATAAGCACCAATAAAAAGATCACAAAGTGTTGAGATATTGTAACTTCAAAGAATATTATATTTGTACTTTATTATTCCGGAGATGTTTCATTCCTCCGTGAAGATCTTATTGTATATCCGGAGATGTTTATTCCTCCGTCGGAATGTGGTAACTCGGGTTATTAGACTTCCCTAGTGGGGGTCGGCCCTGTATGTGTCATGTGGGTCAAAGGGTTATTAGACCACCGTAGAGGGGTCGGCCCAGTCAGTTGTAGTGGGTTATTTAACCCATTGGTTAAATACGAGCTTACGTGTACTTGTGTAAAAGATATGCCAGAGTAGTGTATAAATAGAGGAGGTGTGTTCCTCATTTGACACACACACTCACTTGAGAGAGGCGCACTTGTGGAGGAGAGGTCTGCTATGATGGAGGAGGAGAACATGTCTCAGGGTTTCATCTTTGTATATTGCTGGTCATCTATATTGAGGAAGCTTTGCTGGGTTTTCTACCCCATGAGGGTTTCCCAGGATAAATCTCTGCCTCTTGTGTTTATGCTATGCTTGTTGTTTCTTCAGTGATCCTGTATATGCTATTATTGTGAAATGGAATGTAATGCTGCTACTTTCTGTACTAGCATATTAAATCTTAACATGGTATCAGAGCTAACCTGAAGGAAGGCAAGGTATGGCACTTACGACACTTGCTTTACTTACGACAATTTGAAGGTTAGGGTTTTACATAGCAAAAACCAGTCATTGTGGAACTTTCGCTATAAATCCATTTATGCGAAGTTTCAGGGTCTGAAAAGTTCACAGGTCGAAGATAACATCCCTAGGTACCTTGTATCCAAAGGGCACCCTCAGATTCGTTGTACTTTATGAGTTATGATCAGTACAAGTTAGGGTTTCTGCCTCTTCCAGATCTCAGTCAAAATCAGGTAACCTTGGAAAAAAGGTCATAACTTGGGCTAGGAAGATCCAAATGCAATTTTGTAAAAAGTGAAAGGTATTACACAGAATGTACTATCTCAGAAAACTTTTTCAGAGGCTGAAGGTGAACCAGTGACACGTGGCACGCTGTACAAGTTCGCTCTCCTGTTTTATCCCATAAACAGGTCACGTTGCGACACTTGGCATAACTCTCTCTCAGAGAGTCCCATTGAGGTAAGACCTG
Source organism: Larix kaempferi (assembly GCA_027924585.1). Lineage (NCBI taxonomy): Eukaryota > Viridiplantae > Streptophyta > Pinopsida > Pinales > Pinaceae > Larix > Larix kaempferi. The sequence goes on from BSBM01000030.1 coordinate 9,906,634, forward strand.
TCAGGATAGAAAGATAATAGGGAAAAATATCTCAGGAAAAGTTTTCAGAGGCTGAAGGTCAAACAGTGACACGTGGCATGCCGTACAAGTTTGCTCTCCGGTTTTATCCCATAAACAGGTCACGTTGCGACACTTGGCATAATTGTCTCTTAGAAAATCCAATTGAGGTCAGACCTATCAGGATGGAAAGATGACAGGTCAGGATACTATAGAAAATGTTTTCAGACCCTGTGGAGCAAAAATTTCAGAGTTACAGCAGAAACAATCAGGTGCATATTTCTGTCAAAACAGAATTATTTTTGGAGCACCTTTATTCATTGCTTCCGGAATTTAGGGTTTCGGAGAAAGTTAGAATTTTTGGAATCGGAATCCACGGCTGGAAGCTCCTCAGAAAAATAAGAGTTTAGAGCCTTGGATCAAACCTTTTGATTGAGCAAAAGGGTGGGCTTCATCAAACCCTAGTTCGGGATCTTGTCAAGAAGATCTAGAAGTTTGAAAGGCAATTTTGAGGGGTCAATTTTTGGAGATTTCAAAATTGAAGTATGCTAGTTTGATCAGCTCAGCAAGACACATCCTTCCATTCATTTGGAAGTGTGAAAGTCAAAGATTGAATTTTTAGGGTTTCTCTAGCAAACCCTAATCAAGCTCTAGATCAAGTTTCAGGGGGAGTTGAGGCTAAGGCCTTACATAAGAAGACTACAAGAAGTCTCGACAGGTATGACTTGAGGTTCAGGTATGTCTTGAAATCTGATTCTTGATTAAGTTCATAATGTGTTTGTCTTCATGTTATTTATTAGTACAATCTTGATTAATGTTATAATTGTCTTATCACCCTAGTAATAGTATGAATGCATCGAAGACATTCATTGATTAGGGCTATATGATTGTACTAATGCATTATGGTGTTGTATGAGGTTGATGTCGTTTGCTAACAAGATACAGGTACATCACAAAAGACAAATCAAGCTCCTTAAAACATGACAACATGAAGACAAAGACTCATCCATAATCTTTGTTCTACTTACGAGCTATGTATGACTTTGTTATATTATGCTTAACCTATGAGACATGCAGGTTCTAGCTCAGGATCTCTAAATCATTGAAGAGATTGTTTAGGTATGTTGTACATAGCTAAGCAGATATACTAATCCAGGTATGTTTTCCTATGACAAGTTAGAATCTTACCTTAGGATCCCTTATATAAGTATACTTGGTATGATTGGTTATGCTTATTCATAAAGTTAGTAATCAAGGGTTTATGCATATTATGTCTCTTATCTTGATGATCTAATTAACCAGAAGAGTACTATGATCAAACAAGAATATGCAGAAGTAAAAGAAGTCTTCCTTGAAACCTTGAATATTATTTATAATCATGACTATACATTTTCAAAGATTATTTAGAACTAGAATGTTTTGATAATATTGAGAATATACTAATGAATGTATGTCTGTGTATGAGGATGACACTAGTGCACACTTGAGCATGCACAGTGGTACAGAATGAATAGAAGTTCAAAAGACATATAGAAGATCAAGCGGGAGGCAACCACACAAACATAAAAGATAAGTATTTGAGATGTTATTTGAAATAGTAAATGATATTGCTTGTATGCATATTTGTATTCCTAGAATATATCATGCTGAGTGTAAACATTCATAGAGCATTGAACAGTATACTACTAATATGCATATGATTGGTAAGTTGGACAAACATTCCGTTGTTGCTTGTCTAGAATGAAACCTCTTTGCCAACATGCTGAGAGTTGTGCACACTCTCGATAGTATGTTCTGGTAGAGATGGAAGGCATCTAGATAGCCACTGTATGCATACAGGATATGGGAAAGTGTTGTGCCAAAGTATTGGTCAAAATAGTTGCATAACTATGTAAATGATATCTGTATGCATAATAGGTTATCATGTCAATATGATTTGATGATTATGAAGTATTACTAATCATGTACTTAATTTTGATTTATAGGAAAGATCATGATGAATGATGAACACTGAACAAGTGATGGATGTTAAACAAAAAAAAAAAAAAGATTTTCAAATCAAACACACTATAGAAGGCTTGTGGCTAGAAGATTCTCTTACAAAGAAGAAGAGAATCATGATAAGATGTTTGCTCCAAGTGGCTAGATAAGACCATTCTCTTAATGGTGTAATTAAAGAAGAAGTGTGAATCAGGTTCTGTATGGGTTCCCAGGATCGATAGTAATTGATGAGAATACATGTGAGGATTGCATCATTCTTGAACACAAGTTCTAAAGTGAGCCGTAGACAAGTGTCTCCGAGAAAGAAGAGGGATTGTATCCTCCTTGAACACTTGTTCTAAAGAGAGCTGTAGATGTATGTCTTCGAAAATGAAGTCCTTGGTGGATATGAGAGGATTGGATCATCCCTGGACTTCAGTCCGAAAGAAGAGCTGTAGACGTATGTCTTCGAGAATGAAGTTCTTGGTGAACATGTGAGGGGATTGGATCATCCCTGGACTTCAGTCCGAAAGAAGAGCCGTAGACGTATGTCTTCGAGAATGAAGTTCTTGGTGAACATGTGAGGGGATTGGATCACCCGTGGACTTCAGTCCGAAAGAAGAGCCGTAGACGTATGTCTTCATGAATGAAGTTCTTGGTGAACATGTCAGGGGATTGGATCATCCCTGGACTTTAGTCCGAAAGAAGAGCCGTAGACGTATGTCTTCGTAAATGAAGTTCTTGGTGAACATGTAAGGGGATTGGATCATCCCTGGACTTCAGTCCTAAAGAAGAGCCGTAGACATATGTCTTTGAGAATGAAGTCCTTGGTGGACGGTTGAGGATTAAGTCATCCTTGGACGTAGTCCTAAATGTACGGTGGAGGATTAAGTCATCCTTGGACGTGGTCCTAAATGTACGGTGGAGGATTAAGTCATCCTTGGACATGGTCCTAAATGTACGGTGGAGGATTAAGTCATCCTTGGATGTGGTCCTAAATGTGCGGTGGAGGATTAAGTCATCCTTGGACATGGTCCTAAATGTACGGTGGAGGATTAAGTCATCCTTGGACGTGGTCCTAAATGTACGGTGGAGGATTAAGTCATCCTTGGACATGGTCCTAAATGTGCGGTTGAGGATTAAGCCATCCTTGGACGTGGTCCTAAATGTACGGTTGAGGATTGAGTCATCCTTGGACATGGTCCTAAATGTACGGTTGAGTATTAAGTCATCCTTGGACGTGGTCCTAAATGTACGGTGGAGGATTAAATCATCATTGGACAGTAAATCCAGTAATTTCGAAAGGAAGGATAGTCCTAAATGAATTGAGTGGATTAAATCATCCTTGGACAGTAAATCCAGTAATTTCGAAAGGAAGGATAGTCCTAAATGAATTGAGTGGATTAAATCATCCTTGGACAGTAAATCCAGTAATTCCGAAAGGAAGGATAGTCCTAAATGAATTGAGTGGATTAAATCATCCTTGGACAGTAAATCCAGTAATTCCGAAAGGAAGGATAGTCCTAAATGAATTGAGTGGATTAAATCATCCTTGGACAGTAAATCCAGTAATTCCGAATGGAAGGATAGTCCTAAATGAATTGAGTGGATTAAATCATCCTTGGACATTAAATCCAGTAATTCCGAAAGGAAGGATAGTCCTAAATGAATTGAGTGGATTAAATCATCCTTGGACAGTAAATCCAGTAATTCCGAAAGGAAGGATAGTCCTAAATGAATTGAGTGGATTAAATCATCCTTGGACAGTAAATCCAGTAATTCCAAAAGGAAGGATAGTCCTAAATGAATTGAGTGGATTAAATCATCCTTGTACAGTAAATCCAGTAATTCCGAAAGGAAGGATAGTCCTAAATGAGATTGAGTGGACTAATCGTCCTGTAAATAGATTGGGATTGCCTCGTCCCTAGACATGGTGAGATGTCTTAAAGTGATAAGGACTAATCATCCCGTAAATAGATTGGGATTGCCTCGTCCCTAGACATGGTGATATGTCTTAAAGTGATAAGGACTAATCATCCTGTAAATAGATTGGGATTGCCTCGTCCCTAGACATGGTGAGATGTCTTAAAGTGATAAGGACTAATCATCCTGTAAATAGATTGGGATTGCCTCGTCCCTAGACATGGTGAGATGTCTTAAAGTGATAAGGACTAATCATCCTGTAAATAGATTGGGATTGCCTTGTCCCTAGACATGGTGAGATGTCTTAAAGTGATAAGGACTAATCATACTGTAAATAGATTGGGATTCCCTCGTCCCTAGACATGGTGAGATGTCTTAAAGTGATAAGGACTAATCATCCTGTAAATAGATTGGGATTGCCTCATCCCTAGACATGGTGAGATGTCTTAAAGTGATAAGGATTGATCATCCTGTAAGTTGATCTGGATTGCATCATCCATAGACATGAGAGTTGTCTTAAACCGAGAGGGACTGATCATCCTGTAAGCAGATCAGGATTGTATCATCCTTGGACCTATGTCCTAAAGTGAGAGGGATTGATCATCCCATAATTGGATCTTGTGTGTTGCAAGGTATGCTGCTATTATGTATACTTGTATTGATGAGGATACTTGTATTGATGATATGTATACTTGTATTGATGAGGATACTTGTATTGATGATGTGTATACTTGTATTGATGAGGATACTTGTATTGATGATGTGTATACTTGTATTGATGAGGATACTTGTATTGATGATGTGTATACTTGTATTGATGAGGATACTTGTATTGATGATGTTGTTGATCGTGATGATCTAGATGATAATGTTTTTGATCGTGATGATCTAGATGACGATGCTGCTGATCGTGATGATCTAGATGACGATGCTGCTGATCGTGTGATGACGATGCTGATGATCATGTGTTGATGATGGTGATGATTGTGTGATGACGATGCTGATGATCGTGTGATGACGATGCTGATGATCGTGTGATGACGATGCTGATGATCGTGTGATGACGATGCTGATGATCATGATGCTGATGACGATGCTGATGATCATGTGATGACGATGCTGATGATTGTGAGATAATGATGCTGATGATTGTGAGGATACAGATGTTGATGTTGCTGTAGTTGTTCGAGTGCTGCAGAAGATAAAGACTTAGTACTGAAGATGTTGATGTTCCAGTATTGAAGATGTTCCAGTAACTGCTTGAGTTACTGATGATGTTGAGAAAGCTTCCAATGATTTATAGATGTATCATGTATGATGTTGATGACTCCTTGCTCGTGCAGATGCTGTTATAATATCCTTCTTGTTAAGGGGGAGTGTTGAGATATTGTAACTTCAAAGAATATTATATTTGTACTTTATTATTCCGGAGATGTTTCATTCCTCTGTGAAGATCTTATTGTATATCCGGAGATGTTTATTCCTCCGTCGGAATGTGGTAACTCGGGTTATTAGACTTCCCTAGTGGGGGTCGGCCCTGTATGTGTCATGTGGGTCAAAGGGTTATTAGACCACCCTAGAGGAGTCGGCCCAGTCAGTTGTAGTGGGGTATTTAACCCATTGGTTAAATACGAGCCTACGTGTACTTGTGTAAAAGATATGCCAGAGTAGTGTATAAATAGAGGAGGTGTGTACCTCATTTGACACACACACTCACTTGAGAGAGGCGCACTTGTGGAGGAGAGGTCTGCTATGATGGAGGAGGAGATCATGTCTCAGGGTTTCATCTTTGTATATTGCTGGTCATCTATATTGAGGAAGCTTTGCTGGGTTTTCTACCCCATGAGGGTTTCCCAGGATAAATCTCTGTCTCTTGTGTTTATGCTATGCTTGTTGTTTCTTCAGTGATCCTGTATATGCTATTATTGTGAAATGGAATGTAATGCTGCTATTTTCTGTACTAGCATATTAAATCTTAACACAAAGATCAAACCCAAGAGATAGATATCTTCAGCATCATACTCCTCCTCCACTTGTGCGCACTTCTCCTCTTTCTCACTAATGCGAAGTGAGTGAATGAGAGAGACACACTCTCTATTTATACACTACTTCACTTGTCTTTTAACTCTAACTAGGCCAGCCCAAACTTAACCACTTAACATAATGTTGATTGGGCCGACCCCACTAGGGTGGTCTAATAACCCTTTAACCCACATGACTCATACAGGGCCGACACCGTCAAGATGGTCTAATAACCCATCAAGTATAAGTTACGACACTTACAATATAACTTGCGACACTTGCAAGTAGAACTGATGACACTTCCAATCGGAGGAATAATGCATCTCCATTGGGGATACAATAAAGTACAAATATAATACACAAGTGAATATCTTTTGAAGTTACAAATACATCAACAAATTCAACTGTATGGAAATTTGGAGTTCATACCTGGTTCTTGAAGCTTGATCTTCCTTTGTAGAACCTGCACACTCAAACACTAGTTAATGGAAAAAATGTATGGACCTAGCTGACCTGTAGGATGATCTTTAACTGTATAACTTTGGGACTACCATGTTCCTACCAACCATGACCCTTAGACCATTCCTGGTTCTAACTGGATCCCCCCGAGTTGGTTCCAACATGCAATAAGGGAAGTAGAGGCCCTAGGATAAGCTGTTGATTCAGATTTGAAAAATGTAGTAGGCTGCTTTAGTTCTACAGAGTAATTCTCTTCTGCTCATTAGAGAATGATAATAAAAAGAGATGATCCTCCCTTAGGATCTTCCCTTCTTTATATAGGTGAGTTCTGTTTGGAATATAGTTGTTTGAATAATAATATTTAGTTCTTTTAATTTAATTTGAATTATAATATTTTTAAAAGATATTTTAATAATTATTTACTCATAATTTATCTAGGACCTTTATTTTGTTATAATTAGATGTAACTTAAGTTGGCTCATAAATAATAATAATAAGAATAACAAAAATAATAATTATCTTATGCATATCCTTCATGCATTTTATTGATATAATTAATCTTTTCTTTTTAAGAAATAATAACAATATTATTAATAATAATATTGAATAATAATAACAATATGAGAGGTATCTTATGCAAGTTATTTACATAAGAATAATTAAATCGAATTATTCAATAGTTTAGTTACGGTAACTTCTTTGATTTAATTATGTATATACCATAATACTTTTTTTAAAGATTAAGTACAAGGCCCAATTATTTGGAGAGGGTCTTGGTAAGCTTGGATAGTTGGCTAAGTTAGGTACCTTTAGGTCTCTCTCTTTCATGTCGAATTCCCTCGTTTAACATGGTAGTTACCGAATTCATTGATGATAGATAGAAAATGATTCATTTAACAAATTTAAATAAATGTGATGAATAGAAACTTGCTATTCAGAGTCCTCTTGACTCAACACTTTTATGATCAAATAACCCCGAGTGCTCTTTAGAGCTTTAATTCAACACTCTCAAATGGGCGTTACGCTAGTGCAATTCCAAAGCATCCCGCTCAACACTAGTACTAGAATGTGGTTGTGAAGCACACCTAGAATGTACAAATGGCCTTGGATCCGGTATTCATTATCAAGCTTGGAGTGCTCCAGGGCTTATGCCCAACACTCTATGTATATCGGGGCTTACGCCTAGTACATAGAAAAATCCTCTAGGCACATCAGGGCTTATGCCCAGTATGTAGGTCATCCGTGTGTTCCTGAGTCCATGCTCAACACACTATATAAATCAATCATGTGAATCATAACTCTGCACAATATGTAACAAAAGGGTCATCTTAGTATATTAGGGTTTGTACCCAATTCACATAACAAAACATAAATCAATCCATTAGGGCTTTCAGTGTCACTCAAAATTCAGGATATTACAATGGATAATCCTATAACAATTTTAAGAATTAAACTGTGGTAATGGGTGAAAAATTATTCATTTATGAGAAGTGGAGCCAACAATATTTTAACTTTAATGTTTTATTGGTTTTTTTATTATTTATTATGTTCTTTTAAAAGTTACATAGTAGTTCTCTATTTTTTCATATATATATATATATATATATCTATATATATATAACATTTTTTTTAAATGATTGTATTTGGGAAATCTTTCCAAAATTTAACTTGATATTACAAAATTTACAAAATCATAGAAATTATATAATAGTTCTATCAAATTATATATATATATATATATATATATATATATATTACCTCTTTTTTCAAATAATTGTAATTAGGAAAAAAAATTATAGAAAAAAAGCATAAGCTCAAATTTTATCTTGATTTTACTATACTTATAAAAGTTATTTAAAATTTAACTTAATATTACAAAATTTGAAAAAATCATATCAATTTTAAAACAATACAATAGTTCTATTTTTTTTATTTAAAAAAAAAAAAAATATTCTAGAATTTTTTAAAGGCAAAAGATATTTTATAAAAGTTAATTAAAATTTAATTTGATATTGTAAGATTAAGAAAATCATATCAATTTTAGGAATGATATAACTCTAATTTTTTCATTATTTAGAAAAAAAGAACATTTATTATTAAAATAATAACATAAAATTACATTAAAAATTAAAAATTATATCTCCATGTTGAAAAAAGTTGAAAGGCTTCACTTACAATAAACATAAACTTATATCAAAAATCTGAACTCAGAGTTAGCTAGTTTGGTGTGGGAATCCTAATATAGGTAAAGTGACGGCAAAATCAGCTTATTATAGAATGATGCAAGATAAATTTATTTTTCCCCAAGACTGGTGGTATAAGCGATTATGGAAGTGGTCAATTCCCCTAAAATTAAAATGCTTTTTATGGTTAGCTCTTCAAGATAAACTTAAGACATGGGAGAATTTGATAAAGCATGGCTGGATCGGTCCAAGCATCTACTGTTTTTGCCTTAATGCAGCAGAATCAACTCAGCATTTATTTGTTAACTGTAGCTTCAGAAACAAAATCTGGGATTTAGTTTCTGCAAAACTGAAAATTACTTGCCTGTGGGATGTTGGTGAGTTCAAGTTCTGTCTCTTGAATTGGTACAGAAATTGTAAGCAATTCTTTAGTATTGCTATTTGTATTTCATGGGCAATTTGGTATACAAGAAATTGTGCTATCTTTCAGAATATTCTACCTGTTGAATTGAATTGTTGCATGACTGTGCTGAAGATGTTTTCAACATACAAGAGTGATGAACATAGACTGCCGATTGCCAAAGTTAGTCATTTTACTCTTAAGGTAGAACAACCAGTTTTATTTTTTGATGGGGCTGCTCAGAATGGGATTTGTGCAGTAGGAGTTCTTTATCTGAATGAGGATCACTTTTATACAGTTCGGCTCAATTGTGGTCTTGGTAGCAACATGAAAGTTGAGCTTATGGCATTGTGGTGTGTTTTAAAATTGGCGAATATATTTGCTTTAGTTAATACCAAAGTGTATGGGGATTCTCTTGTAACAATCAAATGGGCCTCTTGGGATTTCAAGCTTAATGTTTCCAATCTGTGCCCTTGGTGCCTCAGGACACAGAAGGAAATATCTTTGCAGTAGAATATTACTTTTGAGCATATTTATAGAGAACATAACTCTTTGGTAGATAAGTTATCTAAACAAAAGGTCAGCTCATATTGGAGGAATGGCTCGATAATGCCACTCTAGTGAGTGGAGTTACCTACATTTTTTATTAAAGTCAGGATTTTATAATATTTGTGTTCGAGGCTTGTAGCTTTATGCTCATTATACATATCTTTGAAGTTTGACTTGTATTGAAGGTCTGGTTTTTGAGAAATTGGGATCAGAATGGTCTTTGCAGGAATATTTGTAACTCAGATCCTTGCTTGAAGTTTTTTTGCTGATTCTGCTTTCAAATCAAGATTTTCATTGTATTATTTAATTCAACTAAATATCAATAGTAGTTTTTTTAGCTGAAAAAATAAACATAATCATCATAAAAAAAAGGTGAATATGCAAATCTCAATCACCACTATAATTATCAACAACTCCAGTAAACAAAATTTAAGGTTTGAGTTTGTGTTAGCCGTTGCTGGTGTCTCAAAAAAATCCCGCAAATCTAAAAATAATTTCCCTCTGTGAATCGGCTATGCATTTTCCCCAATTTACTTAATCTTGGATGCTTGCTTGTTGCGTGTTAGTTAGTCCATTTTCCCCCAATTTACTTAATCTTGGATGCTTGCTTGTTGGGCGCTGGTTACTCCATTTTTCCGCCAATTTACTCAATCTTGTATGCTTATTTGTTAGGCACTGGTTACTCCATTATTATGTGCGTACAACTTTCTCTGATGGTTATCAAATGGTCTGCACAGCTTGGTGATTACAGGTATGTTGAATTATTACATGTATTACTGAGAGTGCATTCATTTATGGATTATAGATTTGTTTCATGACTATTTGTTTTTATTTATTTAATTTATTTAGTTGGACTTTCCCTCATTCATTCGTTCTAGGATAGCCTGCCCGCACGCCCTCAGTTACAGTCTTAGCGTAAAACTCCTCCAAAGATACCAATGCTTCCATACTTCGCAGAGCTTTAGAGAACCCCTGAACATGCAGGATTCGATTCGAAGTTTTTCCCATTGCACGGACCCCGGTATGCTCTTGAGCTTCACGAAAAATCCTCCAAAGATACCCATGTATCCATTAAGGTCTCAAATACGAATCGAGTATCCATTAAAGGTCTCAAATACGAATGGAAAACATCTGTTAGTTTCCTGGTTGCTAAAATATCTTGGTCCATGTCCTCTCCATATAAGGAATTGAGAGCCTCCTACAGGCTTATAGGACCAGAACCAGGGACAGACCGTCCCATACACACCATCACGGCTGCATATTTATCGTCATAGAGCCCCCGCGCGCAGCGGTGTATCTGACATGGACAATGGCCTAGGCACTGCTCATCGGGTAGAGATTTTCTTCATATGAGAAAAAACCCAAACCCTTCACAATGATGCAGGAGCATTCGAACCTGCCATTGTTGAACCTGATTGGACTTAGAATTTAGTCCTAAGTGTTAAAGAAATGTGAAGTTTGTTATAGAATATATGATATGGAGTAGGTTTGTTTTCTAATAGTGGTGAATGTAATAAATGGCAATCTGCCAACTATACCCTCGAATCTCTGTGTAAGTTAGATCGAGGATAAATTTGTTAGGATTTTTATGTCTTTAGTAGATAAGATCCTGTTTAACTGGATCTGATGGGTTTCAATGAATATTATAAATGTATGAAGATTGTAATTGAGTGTGGGGTGTTTTTGGAATAAGAGAATAGAGTACCCAAATCTGTGGTTGAAGAGATATTGTCTAAATATCCATTGAACTGTTGTTCTCTTTTGTAAGCTTGATGTCAATGTGAACTATTTCATGGGTACTATGTATATACATTATTATATGTGAATCTTGAAAACCCAATCGGTGATCTTGATTTAGATCTATATGTTCTGAGTATACACAATACGTTTCATTGCATTGTAAGTCAGGAGGATTCCACGACCTGTGTGGAAGTAATGGTGGAAACAATGATATAGGGCCAAAAACGAAGCTATACCTGTTATCTGTCGAGCCTTTGCATGTATAAAGATGTTTTTTGGCATTTGGATCGAGCTCTGTTCCAGATTTGTGATATGTGTTAGCGTAGAAACGATATGAAGAATGCCGATATTCCTCTTTAAATGAGTGCGGCCTGTTTCGTTGGGTTCTGGGGTTACTGCAATCGATAACTACTGCTACAGCCAGAATAATGGAGGGAAGCACCTCTGATCTGGTTCGGTGTTGTTGAAAGAGACAGAACAAAAACAATACCAAGTCAAATAAAGGGTAAGCAGTTCCAGAATATCTCCACACCGTTAGATCGATAAAGGAGGGTCACGATCTCTAGTGGTAGGTAGATAATTGTTGAACATTCAAATTTTGTCTTACCTTTGATCAATTTCAATCCACGGTGCAAAATATTGGTGTTGGATGGAGAATAACTATAATTCAAATGTGATGCAAGTTGCATCTAATTAATCCCAATGTTATTTACATTCACAATCAAGAATCACATATGTAGCCCCAAAGTCAAGCTAAAAGAAACTTTGGGTGAATATACATCTACTGTAGATTTGCATCACAGAACCTGCAATTCCTCCACACGAATTCTTACTCATGCGGGTGTCTCTCCTCTTCACGTCAAAACCCTTACCCGCAATCTAGTTATCATATTTAACACAAGGTTTCTCTTGCCAGAACTGTGTTATTACCCAAGCGATTTCCCTTCAGCTGGGGTTAATAAACATAATAAAGATATTTTCTATGCTAATTTCAATGACATTTTAACATTGATTCTGCACTTATCCCATGACGCACTAGTCTTTCATAGATTGGTTTTCTCATGGCCTTCACTAACTTCGATCTAGAAATTCTAACCCAGAAATTCAATGCATGATAAAATACATTAAACTCAATGCTCTACGGGAACCTCGTGTTTCTGAAGCCAGGAATTACCGGAACTATCAACCACCATATTTTATTCATTCATAAAATATTTCAGGAATCAATCATATGCTTATTCAATTTATTCAGTTCAAGATTCACCTAGAAGCAGAGAGATTTACCCTCATATGCCTCATATGAAGAGAGACATTTATTCATTAGAAAAATTTTGAGATAAAAATGGGTTTTAAAACAAAGAAAATGTACTTTAAAAAGCAACCAATCAAATTTTAGTAGATGACATCATCTCTCATGGTAAAGGTGGTATTGCATGAGTTAAGAATGTTTATTTGTCAAATTTTATATGGTGGATAAAAACCCATAGTTAACCAAGGTAGTGGTATAAGTATTTTTAAGTCGGTACTCATAATGAAAGTTCTTTAACATTTTTTCATAAAATAATATTATTGTCATTTTCAAATAAAGTACTCATAATGAATGCATTTTCACACATTTTTTCTTTTCACACTTTCTCATAAAATAATATTATTGTTATTTTCAAGTAAAGTACTTATAATTAATAAAGAAGGTCATATATTGTCATTTTCATATTTTTAATTTTAAATTATATATTCACTACATTCTATTTAATATCATAATGTCAAACTAATATATATACACATATATTCCTTTCACATTTTTTCATAAAATAATATTTTTATCATTTTCATATTTTCACTCCATTTTATTTAATATTATAATGCCAAATTAATTTATAATCTCTCACACACATATATAATATATCCTTCTACTTTTAAAATAAATTAAATTTATGAATAATATTAATATGAAAAATGTATGTTAGTTACGCATATAAATTAATGAATGATAGTAAATTAAATTAATGAATGATAGGAAATTAAATTAAATTAAATTATATATTTTTACTACCCAATTTTTAAGAATAAATTAAGTTTTATATTATTTTCTATGAGAGACTTAACTATAACATTCATTTACAATAAAATAAATATCCCAAAACAGTTTATGATTTTGATATTAATTTATCAATATAGATTTAATGAATAAAGAATAATAATAATAATGCAATGTGGATTATAATAATATTATTAACATTTTACATGTAAATAAATTTTCAATTAAATCACATTATATTAAATTGATGAGAAAAGTACTAAATATAAAAAGTCAACATAAATTAAAAAAATAACTCTTAAAAAATGTTTATTATTATTTAATTTTATTTGCAAGTTCAAGACAAATAAATACTAAAGAACAATAAATTTTTAGGAATTTACAATGAATCTTGGTCACATAAATGTAGAATTATTTTATTAATTTTATTTCTAGTGAATTTTGAAAACTCAACCATGGTTATTTATATTGTGCATAGAAAATAGTGTAGGAGGTGACTTGTGAGATATACCTACCCCATAAAACCCCTAAATCATAATATTTCAATATATCTCGCAGTTTTTTAGTACATCTCTTAGGAGACCATTTTTTGACCTCAAAATCTCTCTAATGGAAACATGTAAGTAGTCTTTAGTCAGTGAATCTCTCATTCACTCAGTCATAGTCATAGTCTTTTCAGATATATAGATGTGCATAATGAATATTTGGTTATGTCAAAACCTCATTTTTCTTTGTTGACCCACTCACTGAGTAGGAAAGAAGGGATAGATAAAAGTATCTTGGATAGAAGAGATAAAGACCCTTCTCTAATAGAAGGGCAGGACCTTAATTACTGCATTTCAGGACCCAAACACTACCAATTTGTCATTTCACCCCCTATTTATTAAATTTCAGAAACAAATAGTAAATAGTTTCTTTAAGTCACTGACTGAGATGATCTAGAAAGGTCTTATCTGATTAACATAGTGGAAGAATGCATGGCTTTGAATTTGTAACTTGAGCAACTAGACTAGTTCTGGGATGGGAAAAGAATTTAGTGGAACCCATATTACGGTACTATGGTAAAAATTACATCATATTAGAGTCATAGGTTGGTGAAATTCATTTCCATATCGAGATTGAGCCCCTCATAAACAAATGTAGCAAGGAAGGATAGTATATATGAGATTAGGGTTAGCAAAGAAAAGAGGGTAAATCCTCTTATTGATATTTAATATCAATTGAGGTTTTCTTATAACATTCTCTCATCTCATTCAATGAATTTTAAAGAGATGAAATATTATATCTAACAAAGAGGAGTACCACTTTTATACAAAACAAAGGAAGGAACTGCTCTTTGAGTTCCCCAGGGATCCCCTTCGACGTTTACTTTTTTTTCATAATGAAAAAGCTAATTATATATATATATATATATATATACCCTTAGAGTCTAAATTATTGTTGCTTAGAGTCTAAAGGAATTAACCCTTTACCTCCCCCTCACCTGCCCCTCAGAGGGAAAGCGCTAACGCATCTATTTTGTGTAGGAAAACAATTTTGTACCTTGTATTCTTCTCTTTAAGATAGTGTTAAGGATCTCAAATTAATAATCATGGGAAGCAGGAGCTTTTAGTAATTAGGTAGGAGGAGCTTCTAGTAGTTAAGATAAGACTCTTTAGCCACTTATTATGTTTAGGAATTAAATAGGAAGTAGCTTGATGTAGAAATACAATTAGGAGCTATAAAGTAATAAGTAGCTTTAAGTAGTTAAGTAAATTCAGTTTAGGTAGGAGCTATCTAAAGAAGATGTATCCCTCTTATAGTTGTTTAGTTTGAAGATATAATACATTATTTATGTCACTTAGTCATTTTCCTTAGAAGCGAAAGACCTTCAGACCTTAATATTTTCTATTTTAAAACTATGAATATGTCTTATTGTCTTCTCTATAGATATTACCTCTCATAATGAGGCCCTCACCCTAGCCGTTGAGCCACTTAAACATCGCTCTAGCTTTTCTTTATTTTCTTTATAATCCTTAGATAAGTAGTAGGGATTGGTTGTCTAAGATAATAATTTGGGATTAGGTAATATTTGTAAGCTTTATATCTTTAAGAGTTGTCAAAGTAGTCAGTATGAATAGGAACTAGGCACTGTGCTTATGTCTAGAGAAAGACTCGTGAGTATGCAGAGATAATCTTGTTAGGAAATTAAGATTAGGTGTTTAATGATAACAATTACTTTTGTTCAAGAAAATGTTTCTATTGCTAATTAACTATAGTGGTCTTTTTTACAAATCATATTTATTGTGAACAACATGACCCAACCATTACCATGTTCAAAAGGTACATGCAAATCGACAAACATTTGACTATGGCATTGCTGCATATTTTACAGTAGATTTTCAGTCAAATGTTCATGATGGAAACTTATAGACACCTTGTGATACTATGGATTAGTTGAAGATATCTTAGAGCTTAAATTCATATATTTCAAGGTGGTACTATTTAATGCTAAGTGGTTTAGAATTATTGTGGTTGGAAATCATCCAACAACATATATGCATGAGAATGGATTTTGCATCATCAACCATACTAGGGTTGAGCAAATAGATGAACCATATATTTTCCCTGACAAGTGTGAGTAGATATTTTTATCCCTCCAAGCTACAGAATGCTAAAAGTCATTTGTTATTTAGTATAATCCTAGATCAAGAAGAGCCTTTCAACATTTACATGAAGACTAACCTATTCTAGCGAAAATGTCATCAGATGATAGCTCAAATGATGAGGTTAATGGACAAGAAGACATGATTGGACCTTACAATATATATTCAACTTATTTTGATGATTAATGAGAAATTTTATGAATATTTCTACTTGAAAAAATGTCCATTAGTTTTGAATTAGGGTTGTTTTTCATTTAAATCTACAACAACGATAGGTTTAGGAAGCTCATTCAGAGTTCTTTTATCATTCTAAACTTTCAAAATCTTATACACTTTCATTTTTAGGATATGTAATTAACATATAAGACCTAATTTTTCATATAACATAATTAATATTTTAAAAGTACATAAATTAGGAAAAAAAACTCATATTTAACTATGGTGTAATGTAATTTATTAATTGAAATATAATAAAAACATTTCATGACTGTTATGTCTTATTTTCATTCAGGCTGAATTTGGACAAGGAAAAAAATTCTATAAACGTATAATGTTTTTATTTTGAAATTTTTAAGTCAATATAACATGATAAGAATGTTATATGTATTATTATTATATTGATTCGCAACATTTTTCTTTTTACTATATGTAGAAAGATTAAGGATCGATGAATTTTTTTTTTATAGAATTGAAATGTTTATTATAAAATTATTTTTTAGAAGGGCAGTTTAGATATTGGAGGATGTATTAAGAATTTTTTATTTTCCAAAATAATCTTTTATGGTGAAAATATTGTCCAATTTTTCTATTTGATTTAGTTCTACTAATTTTTTTATGGTTCTAGTAAGTATTTTAATTCATTTTTTATTTTTTATTTTATAATACTTATTACTCTATTTAAATTGTTAGATGATTGTTTTCATGATATATAAATTGCACTTGCACTTTATTCGTTGACTAGTGCAATAAGTGTATAAAACTAACTTTGAATTTTGGGAAATGTGTTAACATTGAATTAGGTCTCTTGCTTCAATATGCGAACAAAAAAGCAAGCAATGTGTACTATTCGTACAAAGAGTATAAATTATGTTATGAGAAACACACATTCTGGAGGCACATATATTAATGAAATACCTTCAAAAGGAAGTGTTTTATCTACAACACCATATTCACATTCAAATTTTATAAATGATGTATACATACCAGTAGTAACTGATCCTTGCTATAATGTGGAGCCAACATTAGATACTGCATTTGAAATGGATAAGTTACAATTATATAAAGAGTGGTTGACTAGGGATGATGTCAAACCATTCATAAGAGATGCAATTCAAGTAGCATACAACACAACCATCTTTGACAGAGATAATAGAGCAGATACAAAAATAGTCGTTGATGATATGCCAAGGTAAATCATCATTTATTTTCTATTTATTAATTTTAGGTTTTTAATTACATAAATTATGAACATAATAATATATTCTACCATATTGCTGAGGAGTAATATCATTGTTCGAGAAGGAGGCACTAATGTTGATGGAGCACAAAATCAATCTCCACCCTTAGATGAAACAACTATAGCATCTATTGGTGCATCTCTTGCACCTCCTTTGAAACATCCTAATGAATATGTTAGAGTATAGGAAACCAATGGTATGCCATTTACAATCACTTTTATTGAGATTATTTAGTCCTACAATTACTAGATATTTTCGTCATCAAGTTAAAACATGACTATTATATATTTTTTCATAGATTTCATGCTTAATTTATGTAGCATAAATTTATATAATTGACTAAATGGTTCATGTTTCATATTTAAAAATGTATATATTCTACTCATTGTTACATTGCCTATATTACATAACAACATTTCACGTTATTACTATGATACTAGAAACCTTAAAATATGTCATATAGATTCTTAACTTTTTATATTTATTTTGCAGAGAAGTCCAAGAAGGATTAGTTGGTATCTCATATGCATAAACTTTCTTCAATTGTGCCTCCCAAGCAAATTCTCCATAGTGTTGTTGAATATATGAAAAATACTAGAAATGCTTTGAGAGGGGAATTGGTTAAAAACAAAAATATAGTCAAACCACACTTCACAGGAGAAGTGGAGTGGAAAAAAACAGTGGAGCAAGTGTTTATTAAAAAAAAAATGTGGAACCTTGGTTGGAAAGGAAAAATATGCACATATCGTACAAGCCTCTAGGTTGGCCACACGCCATCGTTTCAGGAAATGTGACATGTTGTCTATAGTGGCAAAATTTGTAAGTTTACTAGACTACTATGTTTCTCAAGTAAACTTTATTTTTCTTATAGTCATATTTTCTAACTATTTTATTATTGTTTTAAATTGTAGTGGCAAGTATTCAATACTAAAATGTCTGAATATGATAAAGATTTTTCTTCAAGCTATGGTATATCTTCTCTCATCCATCTAAATATTAAAGAATGATTTCATCCTATGGCTCCTTATGGGGTAATTTTTCACCTATAAATTTTTTGTTCTAAATAAACGTTCATGATATGAAACAAATATATGTAAATGAAAGTTTCAATGAATACACTTGGTAGGTATGTTGATCTTATCTTGTATGTTTCTTAGGTAATTCTTTTATAGGATGAAAGAGAAGAGGAAAATGAATTTTGACTCATGCTTCAACCTTATCATATGCTTAGATGTTGAATCCACACGGCTTCAAAGGTTAGTTCATTTCAATTATTTTTGCAATCAATAACATACTTTAGTTATGAAATGTCATTAAATGCATAACTTTTTATGGTTTTCTACAATTTAGTTAAAGCTATTGTTTGTGTTTTTTTATTCATTATTTTTTTGTATTTTTATTGTTTACAAAGAAAAGTCATCATGTTTATAATTTTCTTTTACCATTTTGGCAATGCAGGTGATGGCAAGATCCTTGAAAAATCAAAGATGAACAATATCAACAACTTCAAATGAATTATTAGTTTTCTCTCTTTCATTTTTCTTAAAATACAAATTTTAAAAACATAGTCTTCCATTATATTAATATTATGGGATTCACTCTTTTATAATTATCAATTATTGTTTTATAATTATCAATTATAAATTTTGTTAGAACAACATTATAGTTTTTATTATGTTTATTTAATGTATTGAATTATTGATTTTTTAAATAATGAATTAAAATCAAATAAATTATAATAAAATGTTATAATAAACACCTTTAAGCCTTGTTTATAAATATATGATAAAAAAATATAAATCACATATATTATAATTTTTCTTAAAAAACAAATTTCAAAACATAGTATTACTCGTATTACTCATTAATCATGGCAAATGGCAATTGAAACATGACAACCAGATCGATCTGCCCACAATAATTCAAATATCATGTAACTGTTCAATAATTCAAATATCATGTAAATGTTGTTTATATTAAATAATTCAAATATCTTGTAACTGTTGTTTATATTAAGGAGAATAATTAATAATATTCTGCAACTATTGTTGCACTGTGTGGTAAGGAGAATAATTTATAATATTGTCGATACAACATGATCGTAGATTTGTAGATTCCAAAATTAAATTGGTCTTCCAAAGAAATATTTGGTCTCTCGTATAATCTTCGCATATGGATCTCTCTGACTAATATGAAAATTGCTATAAGGAGGAAACTGTGAAAATTTGCACATATGTGACTTTTAAATTTGTCATTCATAGAAAAATTGATATGAGAATAACACAAGTGGAACGGCTGAAAGAATGAGTTGGTCTTCCAATTCCATAAAAGGGCATGATAATGAATGTCTAATGAAATCGTAACCATGTTATTATCCTCTTCCCAGCAACGACATGGAGAGAGATTGAACACATGCACATTTGACTCAATTTGAGAGTTTGGAGGTTAGGGTCTTATAAAGATATGGTGTAATAGAAGAAGATATGTATTAGGTATGTGGAATTTTTTATCGTTTAAAGTGATTGATGGGAAGATGTTTGAGAGGACAAACTTTCATCAGAAAATGAGCAAAAATGAGAATAGATTTCATTTAATCATATGGAAGTAGAGATTATTGAGAACTCTCGACACATAAAAAGAAGAAGAGGAATATAAAGCTAATAAGGAAATTCATAATGGATTCTTTTCTAATTGAAGACTTAGTTTGATAGGTATTTTTAAGGTTTTGAGAAATGCATGTATTCTGTTACAAAAGAAGACACTATTGAGGCTGGTATGTAATAGCATCTATATGAATTTTATTTTTTTCCATAATAGATCTGTTTTACATTAATTTTTTTTTATATTGTGTATTGATGGTTTTCCTTTTACCTTCATTTTATTGTGTTTTTCTATGAAGTGTAGCATTTCATTTAAGTATAAACAACATTTGTGATATTATGGAATTTTTCAATACTTTCATTTGTGAAAATAAATTTTGCTAGTAGAATTGTTTATGGAAAAGGTAGTTCTATTGGAATGAAGATCATTGTGTAGATTCTTGAGAGGAAAATTTTTAGACAAATAACATAATAGCACATAGAAGTGGAGAATGAATACTAGTCAAATGGGATAAAGAAAAACAAATATGATAATTAAATAAAGAAATCGTTTTGAGGTCTTTATGTATGATATAATGGATGTTTTGAAGGAAACATATAGAAGGGGCATTGTAATGGATATATGTTATTTGAGTGTTGATGAATGGGAATAAGAAGTTTTAAGAGATGAATCTAAATAAAATAAGAATGTAAAGGAGATAATCATAAGCGCCTCAAAAGATTTGATAGGTAGACTTAGCATGGATACTCATAGCTACTCAAGCAACTTAAACCTAGATGAACTCATAAATTGAACTGGGGAGATTAAGAAATTCATTAAATCCGAGCAAATCAAAGACCTTGGGAGAGTAAACATTACAAGTACCATGATAAAGATTCATATATACTTCTGGTCTGACAATCAATAATTAGTCGGGTAGAATAAAGGAAAATATAGTATTTGGAGGTTTGGGCTTAGCAAAAGATAGTATCCATGCTAAAAGGGATTTCTTGTTTGTGTATTATTCCCAAAATATATTAAGGGAGCTACAAAACACGAGATAAAATGAGAGGATGGCTAAAAAATGAATTTAATAGTTTCATAGGTTGCATATCATATCTAAACAATCGATTAAACTAAATAGGTCATTTATAGATATGTCCCCAGTATCAAATATGCTATGCAAGACAATATTAAGATGGTGATAAGATAGTATGTCATAGAGGCATACCAACATTCCTTCAAGGATTAAGAGAAATTATCAAGAATATTCATAGTTCCCATCGCATTGGAACAAGTGGTAGTGGTAGTAACATTTCTAGTAGATGATATACAAGGTACCAACATAAGTGCAATAAGTTAAAGCTTATAAAAAAAATATGAAGCTCATAGAGATCAAGGATGTCCAAGGGGAAGAGAAAGAAAGCTCAATGGAACATGCTTCATGTGTTGAGCACAAAGGTACCGAAATTATGAGTTTCCAAAGAACTTAAGTCACATTAAAAGAAAACAAAAGCAGAGAGAACATAGATAAACAAAGACCACAAAGATGTTCTAATGTTCAAGAGAGTATTGTTCATACTAAATTGGAAACATAAAGAGAAGAATTCAAAGTAGATACAATGTAATATCTCTAAAACCAATTGAAAACTAACAAGAAAATATTGTTCAATTATTTTTAATGGAGATAGAAATGAGAATTTTTCGTCTATAGAGGATATTTACAAGTTGAGTATGAAATATACACCTAAATAAAATTCATATAGAGTCTATTATATGAAAAATGCTCATCATCCCACCATATTTGAGTAACTTGATTGGTAAGTCTACAAAGGAAATTATTAAAATGAGGTTTTTTTTTATTTTCTAAAATGTATTATGTTATGCATGGCTAAAACCACCATTGAAATTGAGCAACTAATAAAGTTATGGAAAAAATAATAGCCATGGTTTATTTTTCCCTACCCAATAGGTTCTCTAGTCTAAATCTAATTCCAAACTAGTAAAAAGGGAGCATTTAACCCAAATCGATAGCTCTACGAAGATTGCAAGACATCCAAAAAACAAAATTATGAAAGAGGTCAAAGATGCCATTGAATATTCGTCTCTTGATGAAAGTACAAAGAAGAAAGTGAGATCCAATGGGTGTATTCTGCCCCACATTTATGGAATTCCAAAAATACACAAGGACGGAGCTCCCTTAAGGCCAATTGTTAACACAATTGGATTTCCAATGTATTGAATTGTGAAATTTCATGCTAGAACTCCTTCTCCTCTCTTTACACACACTTCTATTTACATAAAGGATCCAACCCACTTTGTGAATAACATAAAGACTCTAAAAATTGATGAAAATGATATCATGGTGAAATTTAATGTGGTGTCTCTTTTCAGTAAGATCCTCATGAATGATGTTATCCAAGTCAATGAAAACGTCACTGGCATTAAGGCGACCAAACTGGTTAAAATCTGTTTAAAATCTATGTACTTTAGTTTCTGTGGTGAAATTTAGGAACATATTGAAGGTGTAGCTATGGGCTCTCCTCTATCTCCTGTGATAGTGAACCTATACATGGATCAATTTTAGAGCATATCCATTAACACTACCCCTCTCAAACCAAAAGTATGGAAGAGGTACATTGATGACACTAATGCAATCTAGTCGCATGGTAGAGATCAACTAAATGCCTTCCTTGATCATATACATAACCAATCAGAATGCAATATGTTCACCATGGAAGTAGAAAAGAATCGTTGCTTCCCTTTCCTTGATGTCTTGGTTACCAAGAAAAGGGATGGATCAATATCCTACTAGGTCTACCAGAATAAGATGCATAGGTCAATAGATATCTCCATTCTAACTCCCACCACCATCCAACTAGGAAGAATGGAGAGAGAGAGAGAGAGAGAGAGAGAGAGAAGGGGGAAGACAGTGGAAGGATGGAGAGAGAGAGAGAGTGGGTGGTAGAGAGATAAATAAAGGAGGGGGTGCAGGGAGAGAGTAAAAGATAGGGGGGATGGGAGAGAAGGAGAGATTTGGGGGGGTTAGGCAAAGAGGGAGAGATACAAGGAGGGTTAGGGAATGGATGAGAGAGGGGGTGTGGGGTTATAGAGAGTGAGGTGGGTTAGGGAAATGTGTTTATGTGTCTCTATTTGTTACTCCCTTCCTAACCCACCCTTTCTATCATGTCCACTCTTTATAGAGGGAGAGATAAAGGGGGGGGGGGTTAGGGAGGGAGGGAAAGATGGAGACACATAAACAAATACATAGACAAAGAGAAAGGGGGTTAGGGAATGTGGAAGAGATATAGAGGGAAGGTTAGTGGAGATAGAGAGAGAGATAGGGGGTTGGGTTTATAGAAGTGGAGGGGGATTAGGGAAAGGTGGGGTTGGAGAAAGAGATAGAGAGAGAGGAAGAGGAAGATGGGTAGGGAGAGAGGGAGAGACAGAGGGGGTTAGGGAAAGGAGGATATAGAGAGAGTGGGGGTGGGTTTATATTTATAATGATTTTGAAGGGTTGGATACAAATGATGAAGTTGATCATCTACATATTGAATTGAATGAAGTTCAAGATCAAATTGATATGGATATGTAATAGATCTTATTTAAGAAAGCGATCAACTAATTCAAATTGAGTATTGTTATGATTTCCATTTTTTAATTGAGCTCCTTCTTGATTCAGATCTTGATGGTGAATTGATTCTCACATGCTATTGGACTTGGATGAATAATTGGCATTAGAAAAATTGCTTGAATAGTTCACGTTATATAAAGAGTTAATGTATCAATATTGTTACTCTCACAACACTAATAAATTACACATAATTTCAAAGCGTCAATTATAATACAAGTCACCTAAGATACTAACATAAACCATTTAATCTACTGAATAAACTATCCTAAGCAATCTAAGACACACACCTAACCACATTTAACCTAATATATTTATGTGCACATCTAACACATGCACCTTCTATTCTCTCTCACATAAGAGGCAAGTAGAAATTTCTAAATCGTATGTGTGCAATATTTCCTTTCATTATTTAACTAAGTTATTTTTCCATGAATTTTTGCCTTTTGGATGTCCTTTAAATCCTCAATAGTTACAGTGTCCAATCCTAAATCAATGGAATATTTTAGATGTCCTTTAAATCCTCAATAATTACAGTGTCCAATCCTGAATCAATGGAATATTTTAAAAAAATAAAAAGTTAAATGCTAGCATAACTTGAACAAAATCTAAAATGAAACAAGCGGGGAAAAATTCATGCATGATTTCTTGATATGCGGGAATTCTCCTATGTCAAAAATCCTCATCTAGATCCCTAACCAATCATAAATTCATTTAAGCATGTATTATGAGGATTTTAATTTGTAATTGTTGTTCTTCAACTTGGTGGGTTGGTTGCACATTCTTAGCCTCAAACTTTCCTATGTTTACACTACATGTCACTCATAATCATATGATCTCATAGTAAAACTTTCTATTGGACTGAAATCTCTCTTATGATTTAGTGATCTTATTCCAGCTTTCATTCTCTTGCTTCCAGCTAACTCCATTATATGCCTTCAACTATCAAAGGATAGTATAGTTGGCTTATCTTACTTGTCGGTTTAGATATCCCTTTGGTGTTGGCTAGTTACATAATATATGGTTTGGATCTATGTATACTTGTACGAAATGGCGTCATCTTAGTTCAACCGATAACATACATGAGAAACCACTCACATTCAGTAAGATCGTATTCAAAGCAATAAACGGTCTGCCCTCTTCAAGAGATTATATTCAATGGATCTGCATGACCTCAAAAAAACAAAAAAAAATGACACCCATGTTACGTAAGCATGACCCACGTTGCATGACCTCAAAAAACCAAAAAATTGGCACCCATGTTACGTAAGCATTACCCACGTTGCATGACCTCAAAAAAAAAATGACACCCATGTTACATAAGCATGACCCACGTTGCGTGAGTCCGAACTCCCTATTAAACTCTCTCCTCACACGGCATACAATGACGATCACTAATGTGTCAATAATTCATTCACGTGGTATGAAAAGAGGAAATAATAGGTTTTGTATGTTTTTCGGGAATATAAAGTTTAACATGTGGGGCAGGCATGGAATTTGACGTCCCACAGGACGTATTTTCCAAATTTGAACGTATTTGACATTTAAAATTAATAGTCACACGTCACTATCTATGTGTATGAGAAAACGAAAACCATCAAAATGACGTCTGGTTTTGAACATAACACATCTTAAATTTTAGTACTTGATTCCAATCAATCACTTGTGCACTTTTAAGTTTATGGGTTTGAATGAATCCTTATCCGGTTACACTTTGTAATTTTAGTTCAAAATTTATACAGTGAATAGACATTTTACCGCTTTTATTCGATGTACTTTCTGCGAGTTTTATCAGAGAGCTATGGACGGGCTATCGTTGCACCAAGTGCTATGTGTGGAGGCACCAAGTGTCATGCATGCAGGATATCTATGAGGTACTGATTATGCCACCAAACTATTTATGGCTGGTTATGATAGATGATTTGATGAATCCATTTCGTTGCACCGACCCCAGCGTTTAGGATTTGATGATATGTGGTTGCAAGCATGGAACTTGGTAGGGTAAATAGAGGGTTAACATAATTAATTATGGACCGGTCTTATAGAGAGTTTGTAACTCTTGTAACATCGAATAAATAGTTCAGAGAGTCACCCCATTCTAGTGAGCCACATATAGGATATGGCAGACTTTAATGAGGGTAATTCTTTTATTTAAAAATATATTTTGTAATCCTTTTAATATATTTCAACATTATAATTTTTTAAATATATTTTAATATTGTAATTTTTTAAATATAGTTCAATAAATTATTGGTTGGGCCAATAGTTCGGTATGCTCGCTGCACAAAAACCTGCCCAACTTGCAGCATTGTGAATATGGCCCAAAAAAAAGGATTCAGTCGGATTGCGAGCATTCTAGAGCTCAAAAGGCCCAGTTCAACAACCACAAGGATACAATACAGGAAGGTAGGATGAGTGGTTTCGCCTACAACCCTTAGCCTTTGAATAAGTCTTTTTTTTAGTTTGAATTTTTATTTTCATTTGCATTTTAAAATGTTTCAAGCAATATTTTATTTGATTGTTTTTTGGAAAACATCATTTTGTGGCAAAATTAGGATAATTAGTATTCCAGGTCTATTTTATTCCAATAAACAATCAATTTTACAGGGTAGGTAGTTTGTTAGATAGAATGAGAAATAGATAATAGGTCTCTCTCTTGTGTTCCAAGCGAAGTTTAACATTTTAACCATGACTTCTAATGGTTAATATAACATTTAAAAAAATTTAATTAAATTTAATATAAAATTTTAACACTCTATAAATTTGGTTAAAACGTAAAGTAATAAGCAGTAAAAATATGAAACCTTCAACAAATTTCCATTTGAGAGGCAACTAGGATTTGAAATTCCAGGCATTATGTGGGGCATTGGCCATATCTCTTCGGAGTATCAAAATTACCTTCCTTAGCTGCTCTCCCCTCTTTGGGAGAAGAATATGTTTTGTATGTTTTTCACGAATAGAAAGTTTAACATGTGGGGACACCTGTCACCAGCCATTCTGCTTACGGTATCAATTGAAGATCACCTTCGATCAAACATGTGTTTCTGAGTTGGCTCTCCCCTCATTTTTAGGAGAATAGGTTTTTGGATGTATTTCAAGATTAGCAAGTTTTAACATGGGGTACCGACCAAATCTCATCGCCCGCGTGATAGCACTTTCGTTGAACAAATATCTAAGGGCTTTAAGATGCAAGTCTATGGATGAATGGACATCTTGGTGGTAATGGTATAATGTGTAAATTTTTTTTTTCAATGGTGGTTCACTTAGAGGGCTAAGTCTATTATGGTATCATGTGTAATTATTTTTTTCTACCAAAACATTTTGGTAATTATTGATAAATATTTAAAATGATTATTGTAAAAGTGACTGAGATTAAAGAAAGACTCATTGTTCTCGATTAAAAGTGAAAGCTCTAGAAGAATTAAAAATCTATAAAAGTTTATCTATCAAAGAAGAAAAGGTTAACTAGTAGTTAATGCATGAGTATGCATGGATAACTCTTGGTTATTAATATTCAATTAACTAATTAAGTAAAGATGGGCTAAGTAAACTAACTAATTAAATAAATATTGACTATAAAAGTCAATCAGTTAAAGATTATCTAACTAAGTTAACGTTAACTAATTTAAAGGATAAAGTGCACATATCTAATTATGCTTAGAATCAGTTAACTAATTAATTGAAAGTCGACCGAGTGAGGTGAGCAGTTAAAATTAACTAAAATTTAAAAAATTCAAGTTCGAACAAGAACTTGTCTTGGTAGTCCTAACCTAAATTTGACTATAAAAAGGACACTATTGTGTAGTGAAGGGGGTTCAGTTCTTCTCCTTCTTCTTCTTCATCTTCAAAGGCAAGAAGGAAAAGAAAGATAAATAAAAATAGAATAAAGGAAAGAGAGCATTAACCTTATACCCTAATGGATTTGTGCCCAACTCGGGGGTGGCGTCTCAATGGGAAAACCTACGCCGGACAGGTTGAAAAGGAGGAACATTGAAGTCAAGCTTTTTGTCACCCATTCTAACAATAGAAAATAAGTGTCTTTTCTTATTTATTTTCGAACAAAGTATTTTATTATTATGCGATTAAAATCTTAGTTATTTTCTTGGATTAAATATTAGCTATTTGCTTAATTTAAGATTTAATTATTAGAGCTTAGTTAACCGTTGAAATTTAAAGCCTATTATTTTCTTAGATTAAATATCAGTTATTTATTTAATTAAAGTTTAATTATTAAAGATTAGTTATTTGTTTTAATTAAAGTTTAGTTACTTGTTTAATTAATTTTTATAATTAACTGTTTTAATTAAATGATTGATAAAAGTTTAATTATTTGTTAGAATTAATGTTTGGTATTTGTTTTAAGTAAAAGTTTAAACTCTTTGTTTAAGAGTTTAGTTATTAGTTATTTATATTAAAAAGTGGTCTACACATGTATTGTTACCATTGTTGATTAGCTTAAAGTATAAAGGATTAATGTTGTATATTTTATTAATATAGGATTATGAAAATTCCCTCATATGCATCAAATAGATCTCTCTTACTGTGAAATTGCTGATTGAAGGGACTGTATTGATTGTATTAATTACTGCTGCATTGTATTAATTGTCATCAACGAGTAAAAATGTTCTTGTTAAAACTCGCCAACTCTTCATGCCTTTGAGTTGTTATCCTTTCTTGTAGCTACATGTTAACTGCTTGTGGTTTCCTATTGTCGTTAGGTAAAACTCTTTTGGGTGGGCTAACTCTTCTTTAAAGTTGTGATATTTGACAACTCTTCTCTACTGCTCGATCGCTTTCTTTTACTATCAGTTAACATTTCGAGGTCTGCAATATTAACAATTAGTTAAAAATCTAACTGGTCTGTGTGGTCTGCGTGTTGCATAAGAGAGCAACGTGTAATTATCTCTGCAACTTAAATAAATATTGTATTATTATTATTTTTATATAGAATATAGAAATCATGATCATGGTAGGAGAAAGTGTAAAGTTCAACGTTTATATTTATTAATTGATAAAGCATATATTTTAATTTATGCTTTAATTAAAATGCGTTTGAGGGATATATTCAACGCTTATATTTATAATAATTCATATGCATAGTTCAATATTTAATTGAAGATGTATTTTAAAACAAAAGATATTAAATATATATATATATATATAATTGAATTATTATGAGTAGTTTTAATATTATATAGTTAAATTTGAAATAGATAAATGAGGCGGAAAGGTATAGTTGAATGCCTAAATATATAATATGGTGAATACCATTAATATGCTTACTTAGATTTGAATAGTAAAGTAGAGTTTAGAACATAAAGTATGGTGATGTTAGTGAACATTGGCCTAGGTATTATTTGATCATACATATAGGAATGAAAAATGGTTGAGTAAGTTGAAAACTCAATTAATTACAAACAAACTCGAAAGATGTTTAATGGACATATGTTGTAAGGAAGAGAAAAAGAGATGTATAATTTTGGTTATGTGTATTCAAAATAGAGATGTATAATTCTGGTTATGTGTTTTCAAAATAGAGATGTATAATTGATAATCATGCCTTTTCTTGTTATTTATATTTTAAAGAAAAGAAAATAGACTTGTTTGAATGATAATAATATAGTTTTTATTATATGCTTGAGAAAAGAGAAGAGAATTGATTGATTGATTTTGAGAAAATGAATTTTTACTCATTATGTGTGGTTTAGGAAGGGAAAATCAAAATGTTAATTTGTATTTAAGAGAAGAATGATTTCTTGTTATATACCTAACGCTTCCTAGGAATATTGGGAATCCAATATTCCTAGTATCTTGTGTTGGTTGTGGAGCCTGATCTTCCAGTCTCATAGATGATGATTCAACCATGTTTGAACCCGAAGTTTGGTTATGATCCCGGCAGGATCCCCAGGGGGTACGAGAGAGTGATGACACTCCCCTACCTAGGGGGCGTGGGGGCCAGCGCTCTCGAGAAATGGGGGTTCAGGGGCAACTCCCTTGAGAAAAAAATTTGGGGTTGTTTTTGCCAACAGTTTACAGGCCCATGGTTTTGGGTAACCTGTGGTATTTTCCCATTGTATTTCCCTTACAAAAGAAAGAAATTGTAATACAGCTAGGGTTGATGTATTAGGTATTATGCACTGTAAAGATCTCAAAGATCGTGAAGAGAGATTGTGAGAGAGTGTGAAGAGGAAGTGTAGTGGCTGTGTTGCAGGTTGTATCCCTTCACTTTGCTGGACGGTATAATAATAAGGACTGGCAATTTCAATGTGGACGTAGCCCATCTTGGGTGAACCATGATATATTGGTGTCTCTCTTGTAATGTATTTGTGTGATTGTATTTTCATTTCTATTTATTGTTATTCCTCTGCGATCCTGTTTTTCTAACAATTGGTATCAAAGCCAAAGGTCTATTTGGCAGATAAACTCGTAGGAAGCTAGGGTTTCTGGTTTGAGTGGGAGCAATGGTAGATGAAGGAAGTTTAACGTCGAGAATTTTAATGGCCAAAACTTTCAGTTATGGAAGATGCAAATGGAGGACTATCTGTACCAGAAGGATCCATTCCTACCATTGGGAGGAAGAGCAAAGCAAGCAGCGGTTATGAAGGATGAAAAATGGGAGGTTCTTGACAGAAAGGCACTGGGAACAATACGGTTGTCCCTGGCTTCATCGATGGCTTTCAATATCTCAAAAGAAACGACAACGGAGGGTTTGATGAGCGCACTGGGTAAGCTGTATGAAAAACCCTCTATCTCCAACAAGGTATTTCTAATGAAGCGTTTATTTAATATGAAGATGTCTAAAGGTGGATCTGTTACTAATCATTTAAATGAATTTAATACGTTTACAAATCAACTAATTTCTGTAAGTGTGAACTTGGATGATGAGGTTAGGGCTCTTTTAATCTTGTGTTCATTTCCAAAAAGATGGAATAGCTTAGTCATGGTTGTAAGTAACTCAGTCTCTGGTTCAAACACCTTGAAATTTGATGATGTTATTGGTGTTATTCTTAGCGAGGAAATGCGAAGAAAAAGCATAGTGAGACATCAGGTAATGCGTTGACCATGGACAGCAGGGGAAGACAAAAGGAGAGAGGAAAGAGCCAAGGTAATCGTGGAAAGTCTAAAACGGGTAGATCCAAGTCCAAACTAGGAAAAATACAGTGCTGGAACTATGGAAAGAA
Source organism: Larix kaempferi (assembly GCA_027924585.1). Taxonomy (NCBI): domain Eukaryota; kingdom Viridiplantae; phylum Streptophyta; class Pinopsida; order Pinales; family Pinaceae; genus Larix; species Larix kaempferi. The sequence continues at coordinate 9,937,419 of BSBM01000030.1, forward strand.
AGGACATCTGAAGAAAGACTGAAGATCTCTAAAGAAGAAAGGAGATGGACATCAGGAGACTACCCAGGAAGAAAATGTAGCAGGTGATGTGTTATATGATTCTTTGATTCCTATATTAGATAATACTAGTGATTATTGGGTAGTAGATTAAGGGGCTTCATGTCATGCTAAACCCCATAGGAAATATTTTCATGATTATGTTCGAGGCGATTTTGGACATGTTTTATTGGGTGATGATGAGCCATGTAAAATTGGTGGAATGGGTAAGGTATGGATAAAATTTAAGAATGGAACTGAATGGCTACTGAAACATGTTAGGCATATTCCTGTTATAAAAAGAAATATGATCTCGACGGGGCAGCTGGGAGATGATGGGTGTCTATCTACATTTGGAGAAACATGGTGGAAAATCACTAAAGGATCAATGGTGATAGCAAAAGGAGACAGGGTAGGTACATTGTATTTATGTCCTCATAATACTGACCATTCTATCTCTTTAGCTTCCACAGGAACAGATACAACATTGTGGCATCATAGGCTTGGCCACATGAGTGAGAAGGGGATGCAAATTCTCCACTCAAGGAAGTTGCTGCCAGATTTGAAGCAGGTAAGTTTGGAATTTTGTGAGAACTGTGTTTATGGAAAACAAAAGAGAGTCAGATTTCTCAGGGTTGAAAAATAGAAGAAAAATGAAAAGTTAGAGCTTGTGCATATAGATGTATGGGGACTGGCTCAGTTATAATCTCTTGGTGGCTCTCATTATTATGTTACATTTATTGATGATGCAACTAGGAAAACTTGGGTTTATTGCATTAGACAGAAATCTGATGTGTTTGCTACTTTTAAGAAGTGGAAAGCTTTGGTTGAGAATGAGACAGTAAAAAGGTTGAAGTGTCTTAGATCTGATAATGGAGGTGAGTATTGCGGCAAGGATTTTGATAGTTACTTTTCATGCCATGGGATTCGTAGAGAGAAGACAGTCCTAGGAACACCACAAGAAAATGGTGTGTCTGAAATGATGAATAGAACGATCATGGAGCGTGCAAGGTGTATGAGATTGCATGCAGGGTTGTTCTTACAATTTTGGGAAGATGTTGTAAATACTGTTGTTTATTTAATAAACAGAGGGCCTTCAAGTGATTTGGATGGTAGTATTCCAGAGGAGGCATGGATAGGTAAAAAGGTAAACTACTCATTTATGAGAACGTTTGGTTGTGAAGCATTTGTCCATATTGATAAAGAAAATAGAACAAAGCTTGAAGCTAAATCCAAGAAATGTACCTTTATTTGATATGAGGTTGATGATTTTGGTTATCGCTTATGGGCATGTGCAAGCTAATGAGGGTCACTTTTGGCGCGTTAGATGCAATAGAAAACTGAAAAATCAGGTATCCCTCAACTTGGTTTTTTTGAGATACTTACACAAGATATCTTGAATCGAGTAAAAAAGATGAAATGTAGGAAATTGAGTCCCGTTTCCGAATATATAACTTTTAAGTATTGAACATTTACATAACTATGTCAAATTTCATTTTTTCTAACAGTCACTTTTTATTTTTTTGGCAAATGATAAGGTATATGTTTTTGTGGGTGCAACCTTTCACTCCCTAAATGACGGTTTCAAGCTACAAAATCCGGTATACATGTATATAACCCGTAGCACTAGTGCAGCGCTATTTTTCCAAAATTAAATGTTTAATTTTTATTTTTATATTTAATTATGTAAGTTGTCAAAGCTTGAGAACAGTATGTCAAATGTGGGTGCAGCCTTTGAAGGTCTTAATTTAGTTATTTTGACTTGGATTTTTTACAGGATGTAGAGGTCAGTGTCCTCTAGTGCAGCATACACATTTTTTTAAAAATGGTTGTGAAATGAAAAAGTTACGGAAAAAACACTAACGGTATGTTTTTTGACCAACAAAGTGATGACACAAGAAAATTAGGAAATAAATAGAAAATCTCAATATTTTTTTAAAAAATTACATATTTGGAATCTGCATTAAAAATTCTATCTATGCCTAAAATTTCGTCAATAATGGTCAAGTATGTCATGCTATAGAGAGCAGTGAAAAACAAGCATACTCAGAAAAATGTCAAAAATGTCAAATTAGCTATGGTCCAAAAATTCCCTAGCATAGGTTTGGTAAGTCCGAACCAGCCACATAGGACAGTGGCTGACACACGAGGGTAAGAGGAGTGGGTGAGTAGGCGCTCAAGAACGTGCGCGCGTTATGTTTCAATTCAAATAACGCGTGTGCGTTGTATTTAAATTCAAATTTTAGTGTTTTGGCGCTCAATGTTATAAGCAACACGCTAGCGTTATTGCTATGCAAAAATATTAGTAAAATTCTTTTATCCTCCCGCGTTCTACATTTTCTCCTCTCACCTTCCCTATTTTTATGTTTACCAGATATTTTACACAAACAAAATGACAAAGCAAACAAATTAATAGGAAAAGTCTTCGAAATGGCTTGATGACTTGTTTCAATGGACACATATTATCTAAATATCATAGCCATAGACAACAACTAATTCAAACAGTCAATTCACTACAACTAAGATCAAACTTTAGATAATATAGTTTCTATAGTGGTAAGCGGTGCTATTGCAATCTAGGTAAATATCATACAAATATTTCAAACAAATTTATGGGCATAAGCATTCCAGAAAAGATGGCAAAGTTTCAAAATGGTCCGTTGTACCAATAAAACTAAGGGCACCAAAGTAAGGCTCAAACTGCATTTATGGACACTTACCAATTGAAGGATGTCTGAGTGTAAATTCAAATGTAGTAGCCCCTCCGGGAAGCCTTCTTCTTCATCGACCTTCTCTTGGACTCAAGTGGCCTCAATGCCCAACCACTGAACAGTTGCACGAGTTGTAGTTAAGAAACAATGGTCAAAATAGAGCAATTATAAATGATTTGATCAACAAAGCAAGTCGCCATCCTCTTCTTTATCATCATCATCATCGCCATCCTCTTCTTTATCATCACCATCATCATCCTCTTCACCATCTTCATCATGACTGAGTATTGATCATCATCATCATCATCATCCTCTTCTTTATCATCACCATCATCATCACCATCATCATCATCATCATCTTCATCATCCTCATCATCATATTCATCATCAGCTTCATCATCACCATCCTCTTCTTTATCATCACCATCATCATCATTGTCATCATTATCATCATCATCATCATCATCATCATCATCATCATCATCGTCGTCATCGTCATCGTCGTCGTTGTCATCTCCATCATCATCTTCATCATCATCATCGTCGTCACCACCATCTTCATCATGATTGATCATTGATCATCATCATCATCGTCATCCTCTTCTTTATGATCACCATCATCATCATCATCCTCGTCGTCATATTCATCATCATCATCCTCGTTGTCATATTCATCATCATCTTCATCACCATCATCATCATCATCATCATCATCCTCATCACCATCTTCATCTTCATCATGCTTGATGATTGATCATCATCAACATCATCATCATCATCGCCATCCTCTTCTTTATCATCACCAACATCCTCATCACCATCTTCATCATGATTGGGTATTGATCATCATCATCATCATCGTCGTCGTCATCGTCATCATCATCATCCTCTTCTTTATCATCACCATCATCGTCGTCATCATCATCATCATCACCACCACCATCATCATCATCGTTGTCTTCATCACCATCATCTTCATCATCATCATCGTCATATTCATCATCATTTTCATCATCACCATCCTCTTCTTTATCATCACCATCATCATCATCGTCGTTGTCATCATCATCACCATCATCATCATCATCTTCATCACCATCATCTTCATCATCTTCATCGTCATATTCATCATCATCTTCATCATCATATCCATCATCACCATCGTCTTCTTTATCATCACCATCATCATCATCTTTACCATCATCATAATCATCATCATCATCGTCATCATTGTTGTCATCATCTCCATTATCGTCATCCTCACCACCATCTTCACCATGATTTATGATTTATCATCATCATCATCCTCTTCTTTATGATCATCATCCTCGTCGTCATATTCATCGTCATCTTCATTATCATCATCGTCATCATCCTCATCACCATATTCATATTCATCATGCTTGATGATTGATCATCATCATCATCGCCATCTTCTTCTTTATCATCACCATCAACATCCTCATCACCATCTTCATCATGATTGGGTATTGATCATCATCATCATCATCGTCATTATCATCATCATCCTCTTCTTTATCATCACCATCATCGTCATAATCATCATCATCATCATCATCATCATCACCATCATCTTCATAATCATCCTCACCACCATCTTCATCATGATTGATGATTGATCATCATCATCATCATCATCATCGCCATCCTCTTCTTTATCCTCACCATCATTATCTTGATCACCATCTTCACCATGATTGGGTATTGATCATCGTCATCATCACCATCCTCTTATTTATCATCACCATCAGCATCATCAGCATCATCATCATCCTCATCATCATCTTCATCATCATCATCATCATCATCATCATCATCATCTTCATCATCACCATCCTCTTCTTTATCATCACCATCATCATCATCGTCGTCGTCGTCATCATTATCATCGTCGTCGTCATCTCCATCATCATCATCATCCTCACCACCATCTTCATCATGATTGATGATTGATGATTGATCATCATCATCATCCTCTTCTTTATGATCACCATCATCACCATCACTGCTGTCATTCTCATCATCACCATCATCATCATCATCATCCTCATCACCATCTTCATCTTCATCTTCATCATGATTGATTATTGATCATCATCATCCTCATCGTCATATTCATCATCATCTTCATCATCACCATCCTCTTCTTTATCATCACCATCATCATCGCCGTCGTCATCATCATCATCATCATCGTCATCATCATCGTCGTCGTCATCTCCATCATCATCATGATTGATGATTGACCACCATCATCATCATCATCATCATCATCATCATCATCCTCATCACCATCCTCATCACCATCTTCATCATGATTGATGATTGATCATCATCATCAACAACAACAATAGCATCAACGTCCTCTTCATCATCATCATCATCATCATCATCCCCGTCATCATATTCATCATCATCGTCATCATCCTCGTCATCATATTCATCATCATCTTTATCATCGTCATCATCATCATCATCCTTATCACCATCTTCATCTTCATCATGATTGATGATTGATCATCATCAACATCATCATCCTCATCGCCATCCTCTTCTTTATCATCACCATCATCATCCTCATCACTATCTTCATCCTCATTGGGTATTGATCATCATCATCATCATCATCGTCATCATCATCATCCTCTTCTTTATCATCACCATCATCATCATCATCATCATATTCATCACCATCATCTTCATCATCCTCATTGTCGTATTCATCATCATCTTCATCATCACCATCCTCTTCTTTATCATCACCATCATCATCATCGCCATCATCATCGTCGTCGTCGTCGTTGTCATCTCCATCATCATCTTCATCATCATCCTCACCACCATCTTCATCATGATTGATGATAGATCATCATCATCATCATCATCCTCTTCTTTATGATTACCATCATCATCATCATCATCATCATCATCATCATCCTCATCATCCTTGTCGTCATATTCATCATCGTCTTCACTGTCATCATCATCATCGTCATTGTCGTCATTGTCATCTCCATCATCATCTTCATCATCATCATCATCATCATCATCATCCTCACCACCATCTTCATCATGATTGATGATTGAGCATCATCATCATCATCATAATCCTCTTCTTTATGATCACCATCATCATCATCATCATCATCATCATCATCATCCTCACCGTCATATTCATCATTATCATCATCATCATCATCTTCATCATCATCATCATCATCCTCATCACCATCTTCATCTTCATCATGATTGATGATTAATCATCATCATCATCATCGCCATCCTCTTATTTATCATCACCATCATCATCCTCATCACCATCTTCATCATGATTGGGTATTGATCATCATCATCATCATCGTCATCATCATCATCATACTCTTCTTTATCATCATCATCATCATCATCATCATCATCATCACCATCATCTTCATCATCCTCATCGTCATATTCATCATCATCTTCATCATCATCATCCTCTTCTTTATCATCACCATCATCGTCGTCATCATCATCATCATCATCATCACCATCATCGTCGTCGTTGTCATCTCCATCATCATCATCATGCTCACCACCATATTCATCATGATTGATGATTGATCATCATCATCATCCTCTTCTTTATGATCATCATCATCACCATCATCACTGTCATCATCATCATCATCCTCATCACCAAATCCCTATTTAACTTCCTAACCCATTGAAACTATTGAATAAGGTTTTTTTATTTTTTCAATAACACTAGCGCGTTTATGAATACAAAAACGTGCGTGCGTTTTGTGCAACTAGATGTTATTTAGCCGTGCACCAAACGTATTAAATACCTACGATTTTTTTTAATATTCAAGAAACGCGCACGCATTTTGTGTGTGAATAAATATTAGCAAAATGCTTTTATCCTCTCGCATTCTATGTTTTCTCCTCCGGCCTTCCCATCTCCTATATAGCATGACACTTCACAAGACGTCCTGAATCCAACAGAGTCGACGGTTTGTCGATCCGAGCCACAGTTGTTATTCTATGGCTCGTTTCATCTCACATCCAAAAGGCCTTCAGGGACACCTTTCGGGCCAGACGTAGTTATTTGCAGATGAATAGTGCAAAAAATGTGCAGTGGTGATAACATGTTTACTGTCTGTTGAGTCTGATACTACATCTAGGAGCCGCTCAGCAAACTTTGAGATAGAAAGCTCTGTAATTTTAGGATACTGATTCAACCACTCAACAAAGGAGCGTTTTGCAGGTGACTTGGAAATCCCTTCTAATTTTCAGCAATAAAACAAAGAAGTTCAACATACATATTTTCAGGAAACCTTGTCAAGCAATCAGACAACCGAATACAGGGAGATAACCACGCCCAAAAACTTCAAGCTATTATAAAACTCTTGTTTATCAAGATAAGGATGGACTATGTGTACATTACGAGAATATAGATGAATGAAGTTGCTTTGATGAACTTGTCCTCTTGCCTTCTCCAGAATGCATTTAAAAGTAGGGATTATTGTCCGAGCTTCTATTGGTTTACATAAACGTTTCGATGATAGAGGTGAATTACCACTTATCAGAGCACGAAATGTTGAACAAAAGGCTAATGGAACACAATGAAGGATTCCCTGGTTCCACTTGTTATTGAAAATGATACTTTCTCTTGACGAAACCAGTAAAAAATCTGCTTGTATTATAAATGGAAATCCTGTTACAATTTTCGTTGGAAGAAAAGCATAGATACCTACAACCGCCATATTTCCTTCTATAAGTTGCTCACCCATCAGAAAAGCTAATGTAATAGCCCATTTCCCAACATATTTCCTCTGCTCAACCTTACACTCGTTTTCCACGGGAAACCACTGCCTCCTCATGTAATAACTATATTGTTTTGTTGAAAATTGATCTTCTTCTGCTAACAAATGCAAAATGAAGGATTCATTGACATTGCTATGAGATGTTCTAAGGTCAGTTTCTCATAAAACAGAGATTGTATAAATCCTATTAAGATCGATATGTTCCAGCTCACGAACTGAAAGCTTCGTTATCTTAGACATAAACAAAAGAGCTTCAGGATGAGCACTAGAGAGCTGTTGCTTTACAACTTCAACCTTCTCAGGACGTAGGGGTATAGAACGAGCCATAGAATGACGACTATGGCTTCGATCGACCAATTAAAATTCAATTGGACATGACATGAATGATTAAAATTAAACTCTAGATGCATACGCAAGCCACTTGGACGATGGCTGAACATCCGGTACGTTGATGCTTTAAATGACGAACTCTTTCCTTTATGGCATTATAGGGATGCTTACCCTACATTTAACGTCGGCATTAATTTTAGTTAATGGCTTCCATGTTTGGAGCATAGAGAAAAACCTGGTCACATTACAAAATCCTTGCAACATCATACAAATACAACATTTATTTCCCTCAACCTAGCTCATTTTATCTCTTCCTAGTTCAAAGGCGCTCATGATCCCCTGTTTAAAATCACATAAATTTTGGACCGAGATATTGATGATGTGCAAGCAGGCTCGACCAACTGGCTGGCCATGGGACCGATGGAGAGGGGCACCCCTAGCACTATCCCGAAGTCTTGAATCCAATGGAGTTGATGGTTTAATCTATCCGAGCCACAGTCGTCATTCTATGGCTCATTCCGTCTATTTTTTTTTTTGTTATATTAACCAAAACACACGAGCGTTATGGTGATACATAACACGCGCACGTTATGTATCACCATAAAAATCGCGCGTTTTGTAATCCTATCCTACATGTTAAATGACATGGCAAGTTCGGAGCCTGCCATTCCTAGTTTTACATAACGCGCGAGCATTGTGAATTTACACAATTCTCGCGCGCTTCACATTTACCCATTGCATCTAAAAGGTCCCTCAACTTCGTGCGAGGGCACTTATGGGATTATGAAAATAACAAAATCATTAGGAGTAGAGATGTGATATTCAATGAAAAGGTCATGTATAAAGATCAGTTGCAGGGAAAGAAACAGGAAAATGAAAACATAGAGTACACAATACTTGATGAAATTGAAGAAAATGAAGTTCCAAAGGTGCTAGAAAATCAAGAACAGTAGCCAGTACCTGAAACTCCTGCAACTGCAAGAAGATATACTAGGTTAAGTAGACTCTCTGAACGATACTCTCCTTCAATGTATTATTTATTGATGATTGATGCTGGTAAACCAGAATGTTATGAAGAAGCAATGCAGGTGGAAACTAGAAAGAAGTGGGAGCAAGGCATGAATGAGGAGATGGACTCATTGGTAGGAAACCAGACTTGGGATTTGGTTCAGTTTCCTGCTGGTAAAAGAGCATTGCAGAACAAATGTATTTATAGGTTGAAGGAAGAAGAAAGAGGTAATAAGTGATACAAGGCTGGACTTGTTGTAAAGGGGTTTGCACAGAAGAAAGGTATAGATTTTGATGAAATATTTCCTTTTGTTGTTAAGATGACTTCAATTAGGACTATTTTAAGTCTAGTGGCGATAAAAGATTTGCATCTTGAGCAGTTAAATGTAAAAACAACCTTTCTCTATGGGGATTTGGAGGAAGAGATATATATGCAGTAGCCACAAGTGTATGAGGTCAAAGGTAAGGATAATTTGGTGTGCAGGTTGAAAAAAGAGCTTAAATGGATTAAAGCAAGCTCCAAGGCAGTGGTATTCAAAATTTTTACAGGTTTATGACAGAACAGGGTTATAGTAGATGTCATTCTGACCACTATGTTTATTTCAAGAAGCTATACAATGAAAGATATATTATCTTGTTATTGTATGTGGATGACATGCTTGTTACAGGGTCTAACATGTAGGATATAAATGTGCTCAAAAGGAAGCTAGCTAGTTCATTTGCGATGAAGGATTTGGGTGCCACAAAGCAAATCCTTGGTATGAGAATAACGAGAGACAGGAAAAATCACAAATTGACATTGTTTCAGAATGAGTACATACAAAAGGTGTTGGAGAGATTCAGAATGCATAATGCAAAACCAGTTAGTACACTTTTGGCCAGCCATTCAATCTAAGTAAGGAAATGTGTCCCAAGACACAGGAAGAGACAGATTAGATGTCTAAGATTCCCTATCAATCAGTAGTTGGCAGCTTGATGTATGCCATGGTGTGCATAAGACCATATATTGCACATGCAGTGGGAGTTGTGAGAAGATATATGAACAATCCAGGTAAAGAACATTGGAAAGCAGTACAGTGGATTCTCAGGTATTTGAGAGGTACTACCACTTAGGCACTATGTTTTGGAGGTTCAGACACTATTCTACAGGGATATGTTGATGCAGATATGGAAGGTGATAAGGATAGCAGGAGGAGCACCACACGGTATGTGTTTACTGTAGGTGGAATAGCAGTAAGTTGGATTTCGAAACTGCAAAAGGTTGTTGCACTTTCAACAACGGAAGCAGAGTATGTTGCTGTTACAGAGGCTAGTAAATAGATGATTTGGTTGTAGAGGTTTATGGAGGAATTGGGTAACAAGCAGAAGGATAACAGGTTTCATAGTGATGGCCAGAGTGCCATTCATCTTGCAAAGAACTCAGCATTCCATTCCAGGACTAAACATATACAGATCAAGTACCATTTCATATGCTCTGTTCTGGAAGATGAACTGTTAAGCTGGAAAAGATACATACTAGCCAAAATCCTGCACACATGTTCACAAAGTTAATGACCAGAGAGAAACTGAGTTCTTTATCGGTTTCAGTTGGCCTTCTAGCATGAAGGTGAAGACGAGAAATTTGTCAAGTCCAAGGGCAGCAGTGGTGGAGTTGTTGTGATCAGTCTTCAAGTGGGAGATTGTTGGTTGTGGATCCTGATCTTCTAGTCTCATAGATGATGATTCAGCTGTGTTTGAACCCCAGGTTTGGTTGTGATCCCAGCACGATCCCCAGGGGGTCCGAGGGCCAGCTTCCCGAGAAAAATTTTTGGGGCTGTTTTCGCCAGCAATTTACGGGCCCATGATTTTGGGTAAACCATGGTATTTTCCCATTTCATTTCCCTTATAAAAGAAAGAAATTGTAATGCGGCTAGGGTTGATGTATTAGGTATTATGCATTATAAATATCTCAAAGATCGTGAAGAGAGACTGTGAGAGAGTGTGAAGAGGAAGTGCAGCAGCTATGTTGCAGGTTGTATCCCTTCACTTTGTTGGATGGTATAATAATAAGGATTGGCAATTTCAGTGTGGACATGGCCCATTTTGGGTGAACCACGATATATTGGTGTCTCTCTTGTAATGTGTTTGTGTGATTGTATTTTCATTCCTGGTTATTGTTATTGCTCTGCAATCCTGTTTTTCTAACATCTTGTTATTTTGACTAAAAGGCTATAATAATTATCTATGTTGAAGGTAGAATTTATTATATGATTGAATAAATCCTATGTGTGTTATATGAAAGGACATGTTAAAATAAATGCTATAAAAGGTCGGGAAACATAGATCTTATGATGTTCCCTATTTAGTAGATTATGGAATTATTATGACAGACTTATTAAAGTAATAGGAAGGATACATTAAGTGAACAAGAAGCTAATGAGGATCCTTGTCATGTAATTATCAATGATTGAAGTTAATTTATGTCAACAGGTAATTCACAACATTATGGAGACCCTTAAGAATTTTTTTTTTAGGGTACATTTTTTAAGGGACATTACATTGCAAAATCCTTGCAACAGCATACAAATACAACATTTATTGCCCTCAACCTAGCTCATTTTATCTCTTCCTAGTTAAAAGGCGCTCATGATCCCCTGTTTAAAATCACATAAATTTTGGACCGAGATATTGATGATGTGCAAGCAGGCTCGACCAACTGGCTGGCCATGGGACTGATGGAGAGGGGCACCCCTAGCACTATCCCGAAGTCTTGAATCCAATGGAGTTGATGGTTTAATCTATCCGAGCCACAGTCGTCATTCTATGGCTCATTCCATCTATTTTTTTTTTGTTATATTAACCAAAACACATGAGCGTTATGGTGATACATAACACGCGCACGTTATGTATCACCATAACAATCGCGCATTTTGTAATCCTATCCTACATGTTAAATGGCATGGCAGGTTCGGAGCCTGCCATTCCTAGTTTTACATAACGCGCGAGCATTGTGAATTTACACAATTCTCGCGCGTTTCACATTTACCTATTGCATCTAAAAGGTCCCTCAACTTCGTGCGAGGGCACTTATGGGATTATGAAAATAACAAAATCATTAGGAGTAGAGATGTGATATTCAATGAAAAGGTCATGTATAAAGATCAGTTGCAGGGAAAGAAACAGGAAAATGAAAACATAGAGTACACAATACTTGATGAAATTGAAGAAAATGAAGTTCCAAAGGTGCTAGAAAATCAATAACAGTAGCCAGTACCTGAAACTTCTGCAACTGCAAGAAGATATACTAGGTTAAGTAGACTCTCTGAACGATACTCTCCTTCAATGTATTATTTATTGATGATTGATGCTGGTAAACTAGAATGTTATGAAGAAGCAATGCAGGTGGAAACTAGAAAGAAGTGGGAGCAAGGCATGAATGAGGAGATGGACTCATTGGTAGGAAACCAGACTTGGGATTTGGTTCAGTTTCCTACTGGTAAAAGAGCATTGCAGAACAAATGGATTTACAGGTTGAAGGAAGAAGAAAGAGGTAATAAGTGATACAAGGCTAGACTTGTTGTAAAGGGGTTTGCACAGAAGAAAGGTATAGATTTTGATGAAATATTTCCTTTTGTTGTTAAGATGACTTCAATTAGGACTATTTTAAGTCTAGTGGCAGTAAAAGATTTGCATCTTGAGCAGTTAAATGTAAAAACAACCTTTCTCTATGGGGATTTGGAGGAAGAGATATATATGCAGTAGCCACAAGTGTATGAGGTCAAAGGTAAAGATAATTTGGTGTGCAGGTTGAAAAAAGAGCTTAAATGGATTAAAGCAAGCTCCAAGGCAGTGGTATTCAAAATTTTTACAGGTTTATGACAGAACAGGGTTATAGTAGATGTCATTCTGACCACTGTGTTTATTTCAAGAAGCTATACAATGAAAGATATATTATCTTGTTATTGTATGTGGATGACATGCTTGTTACAGGGTCTAACATGTAGGATATAAATGTGCTCAAAAGGAAGCTAGCTAGTTCATTTGCGATGAAGGATTTGGGTGCCACAAAGCAAATCCTTGGTATGAGAATAATGAGAGACAGGAAAAATCACAAATTGACATTGTCTCAGAATGAGTACATACAAAAGGTGTTGGAGAGATTCAGAATGCATAATGCAAAACCAGTTAGTACACTTTTGGCCAGCGATTCAATCTAAGTAAGGAAATGTGTCCCAAGACACAGGAAGAGACAGATTAGATGTCTAAGATTCCCTATCAATCAATAGTTGGCAGCTTGATGTATGCCATGGTGTGCATAAGACCATATATTGCACATGCAGTGGGAGTTGTGAGAAGATATATGAACAATCCAGGTAAAGAACATTGGAAAGCAGTACAGTGGATTCTTAGGTATTTGAGAGGTACTACCACTTAGGCACTATGTTTTGGAGGTTCAGACAGTATTATACAGGGATATGTTGATGCAGATATGGAAGGTGATAAGGATAGAAGGAGGAGCACCACACGGTATGTGTTTACTGTAGGTGGAATAGCAGTAAGTTGGATTTCGAAACTGCAAAAGGTTGTTGCACTTTCAACAACGGAAGCAGAGTATGTTGCTGTTACAGAGGCTAGTAAATAGATGATTTGGTTGTAGAGGTTTATGGAGGAATTGGGTAACAAGCAGAAGGATAACAGGTTTCATAGTGACGTCCAGAGTGCCATTCATCTTGCAAAGAACTCAGCATTCCATTCCAGGACTAAACATATACAGATCAAGTACCATTTCATATGCTCTGTTCTGGAAGATGAACTGTTAAGCTGGAAAAGATACATACTAGCCAAAATCCTGTACACATTTTCACAAAGTTAATGACCAGAGAGAAACTGAGTTCTTTATCGGTTTCAGTTGGCCTTCTTGCATGAAGGTGAAGACGAGAAATTTGTCAAGTCCAAGGGCAGCAGTGGTGGAGTTGTTGTGATTAGTCTTCAAGTGGGAGATTGTTGGTTGTGGATCCTGATCTTCCAGTCTCATAGATGATGATTCAGCTGTGTTTGAACCCCAGGTTTGGTTGTGATCCCGGCACGATCCCCAGGGGGTCCGAGGGCCAGCTTCCCGAGAAAAATTTTTGGGGCTGTTTTCGCCAGCAATTTACGGGCCCATGATTTTGGGTAAACCATGGTATTTTCCCATTTCATTTCCCTTATAAAAGAAAGAAATTGTAATGCGGCTAGGGATGATGTATTAGGTATTATGCATTATAAAGATCTCAAAGATCGTGAAGAGAGACTGTGAGAGAGTGTGAAGAGGAAGTGCAGCAGCTATGTTGCAGGTTGTATCCCTTCACTTTGTTGGATGGTATAATAATAAGGATTGGCAATTTCAGTGTGGACATGGCCCATTTTGGGTGAACCACGATATATTGGTGTCTCTCTTGTAATGTGTTTGTGTGATTGTATTTTCATTTCTGGTTATTGTTATTGCTTTGCAATCCTGTTTTTCTAACATCTTGTTATTTTGACTAAAAGGCTATAATAATTATCTATGTTGAAGGTAGAATTTATTATATGATTGAATAAATGCTATGTGTGTTATATGAAAGGACATGTTAAAATAAATGCTATAAAAGGTCGGGAAACTTAGATCTTATGATGTTCCCTATTTAGTAGATTAAGTATGGAATTATTATGACAGACTTATTAAAGTAATAGGAAGGATACATTAAGTGAACAAGAAGCTAATGAGGATCCTTGTCATGTAATTATCAATGATTGAAGTTAATTTATGTCAACAGGTAATTCACAACATTATGGAGACCCTTAAGAATTTTTTTTTTAGGGTACATTTTTTAAGGGACATTACATTGCTAGGTAAAACACTCCATTGAACTTGCTCCTGGTTCTTCTTTTCTTAATGCATCTTTTTACAGAAGATCCATTCTAAAAAATGAAGAGATTTGTAGACAGATCCAAGATTTGATCGACAAAGGTCATATCTGACCCAACTCCTCTCCTTGTGGAAGTCCAGTCGTCCTCATTTCAAATAAAGACGAGACTTGGCGCATGTGGATCGACTACAAGGCACTCAACAAAAGTTTGGTAAAGGATCGCTACCCTCTAGCACGGATAAAAAATCTCGTCGACTGTCTGAAAGGTTTCAAATTCTTTACTAAGCTTGACCTCAAGTATGGATATCATCAGATTCCAATTGAGCCCTCAAATGTGTGGAAAATTTATTTCAAAACCAAGGAAGGATTTTTTGAATGGTTAGTCATTCCTTTTGGCTTAACCAATGCACTTGGGACCTTCATGCGATACATGGATAACATTATTCAACTTTTCATCGGAAAATTGGTCATTGTCTATCTTAACAACATATTGATTTTCAGTCGATCATGGAAAGAACATGTCGGACAGCTTCGAAAAGTCCTCGACACTCTCCAACAACATCGACTTTACTTGAACATGGATAAGTGTACCTTCGCGATGAACATCATCAAATATTTGGAGTATGTAATTGACTCTGTAGGCATTCATGTCGATCCATACAAAGTATAGATCCTCAAATATTGTTCCATTCCTCAAAGCATTCAAGAACTAAGATTTTTTCTCGGTTTGGTGAATTTATATCGACGATTCATACTCGGATTCAGTCACATATCCTTCCCCTTGAATCAGTTGACAAAAGGAAATGGAAAAACTGTCTTCAAATGGACATCGACACAACAAAAAACTTTTGAACAGCTCAAGCACAAGCTCTGCACTGCACTAGTACTTGTGTTACCTGATTTGCATCATCCCTTTGAGATTGAGACAGACGCATCGGATTATGCCTTGGGAATAGTTGTAACATCCCATATTTTCGTAAAAATTTAAATTTTTTTGTTAAAGGAAATAATAGCTTAATTTATGATTATTTATAATTGCAGAAAATATAATTGCTGAAAGTAACAATGTTAACTAAACAGTTGTTTGTACTAAAGATAAATATATTTCTGATTAACTAATGCAACCGTGACAACTTAATTACATTCGTAACATCTATCATTAAGATAGTCAAATGCATGGCTAGATTAAAGTTTTGATGCGACACTTTTTAAAACAGTGAAATGTACGAATGATGTAGTAATGAAATGCCAGGTTAGAGATATGATATGGTACTTTTTCTTTGAGACGATACTGACAGTTTGCTTCTTTGCTGTCCAAGGGAGTCATATGAGGGACCCCGAAACTTACTTAGCTATAATGCTAAAACATTGGACCTGTTCTATGTGTAGACAACATGTGAGAAGTTTCATGATTGTAATAAATTCCAGTTCGCGTGAGTTCAAGAATAATTAGAGACCGTTGCAAATGTAAAAGCATATAGGTACTATTTACGTGCTTACTCTTCAAATTTACAAGGTTCATCTTGTATCAACTTAAATAAACATCGTCACTATAGTCGTCATTATACTGGCTGGTTCTGTTGTCATCATTGTGCTGGTTGGTTCTGTCGTCGTCATTGTATTAGCTGTCTTGTCGTCGCTAGTTAATTGGTAGTACCAAGATGGTACAGTACCATTGTATCGCATGAATAAAGTGGGTAGGAAACTTGGAGAACTTATTATTCCCAAATTACCAACTATATGTGATAGCATAAATATATATGTGAGGTTTATACAACACTATTGATTGGCTATATAAGTCTTCTGGTTCACCATTCATATTCATCACTATAATTATTTGAGTCTTATGTAAGCAAAATTAGTCTTTCCCAAAGATTAGACATTTGTAGCAATTAGATAATAATCAAATACAACACATAGATTAACTATGTTGCAAAATAAGATTTGAACTATTTAACTACTATCCCATATCGTGATATATTCAAAGTCCTATGTACATAGTGGTGTGACTATGTCGATTCTTGGTTTATTATCAACATTATATATTCATATCGAAACTCATTGTAATAAAATGTGTTGAGATATTGTAACTTCAAAGAATATTATATTTGTACTTTATTATTCCGGAGATGTTTCATTCCTCCGTGAAGATCTTATTGTATATCCAGAGATGTTTATTCCTCCGTCGGAATGTGGTAACTTGGGTTATTAGACTTCCCTAGTGGGGGTCGACCCTGTATGTGTCATGTGGGTCAAAGGGTTATTAGACCACCCTAGAGGGGTCAGCCCAGTCAGTTGTAGTGGGGTATTTAACCCATTGGTTAAATATGAGCCTACGTGTACTTGTGTAAAAGATATGTCAGAGTAGTGTATAAATAGAGGAGATGTGTTCCTCATTTGACACACACACTCACTTGAGGATAGCGCACTTGTGGAGGAGAGGTATTCTATTGTGGAGGAGGAGATCATGTCTCAGGGTTTCATCTTTGTATATTGCTAGTCATCTATATTGAGGAAGCTTTGCTGGGTTTTCTACCCCATGAGGGTTTCCCAGGATAAATCTTTGTCTCTTGTGTTTATGCTATGCTATGCTTGTTGTTTCTTCAGTGATCCTGTATATGCTATTATTGTGAAATGGAATGTAGTGCTTCTATTTTATGTCTTATCATATTAAATCTTAACATGGTATCAGAGCTAACCTGAAGGAAGGAAAGGTATGGCACTTACGACACTTGCTTTACTTACGACAATTTGAAGGTTAGGGTTTTACATAGAAAAAACCAGTCATCGTGGAACTTTCGCTATAAATCTATTTCTGCGAAGTTTCAGGGTTTGAAACGTTTATAGGTCGAAGATAACATCCACAGGTACCTTGTGTCCAAAGGGAACCCTCAGATTCGTTGTACTTTATGAGTTATGATCAGTACAAGTTAGGGTTTCTACCTCTTCCAGATCTCAGTCAAAATTAGGTAACCTTGGAAAAAAGGTCATAACTTGGGCTAGGAAGCTCCAAATGAAATTTCGTAAAAAGTGACAGGTAGTACACAGACAATACTATATCAAGAAATTTTGTCAGAGGCCGAAGGTGAATCAGTGATATGTGGAACGCCGTACAAGTTCGCTCTCTTGTTTTATCCCATAAACAGGTCACGTTGCGACACTTGGCATAACTCTCTCTCAGAGAGTCCAATTGATGTTAGACCTATCAGGATAGAAAGATAACAGGGCGAGCTATCTCAGAAAACGTTTTCAAAGGCCAAAGTTCAAACAGTGACACGTGGCATGCCGTACAAGTTCGCTCTCCTGTTTTATCCCATAAACAGGTCACGTTGCGACACTTGGCATAACTCTCTCTTAGAAAATGCAATTGAGGTCAGACCTGTCAAGATGGAAAGATGACAGGTCAGGATACTACAAAAAATGTTTTCAAACCCTGTGGAGCAAAAATTTTAGAGTTATAGCAGAAACAATCAGGTACATATTTCTGTCAAAACAAAATTATTTTTGGAGCACCTTTATTCATGGCTTCCGGAATTTAGGGTTTCGAAGAAAGTTAGAATTTTTGGAATCGGAATCCACGGCTGAATGCTACTCAGGAAAATCAAAATTTAGAGACCAAGATCGAATTTTTTGGTTGGGTAGAAGACCGGGCTTGATTAAACCCTAGCTCGGGATTTTGATCGGAAAGATGGAAAATTAGGGCTTCAACAAAAGTTGGAATTTTTGAAGTCTGTAACCACGGCTAGAAGCTCCTCAGAAAAATAAGAGTTTAGAGCCTTGGATCAAACCTTTTGATTGAGTAGAAGGGTGGGCTTCATCAAACCCTAGTTTGAGATCCTGTCCAAAAGATCCAGAAGTTTCAAAGGCAATTTTGAGGGGTCAAATTTTGGAGATTTCAAAATTGAAGTATGCTAGTTTGATCAGCTCAACAAGACACGTCCTTCCATTCATTCGGAAGTGTGAAAATCAAAGATTGAATTTTTATGGTTTCTCTAGCAACCCTAATCAAGCTCCAGATCAAGTTTCAGGGGGAGTTGAGGCTAAAGCCTTACATAAGAAGACTACAAGAAGTCTCGACAGGTATGACTTAAGGAGGTTCAGGTATGTCTTGAAATATGATTCTTGATTAAGTTCATAATGTGCTAGTCTTCATATTATTTATTAGTACAATCTTGATTATTGTTAGAATTGTCTTATCAACCTAGTAACAGTATGAATGCATGTGAATGATCGAAGACATTCATTGATTAGGGATATATGATTGTACTAATGCATTATGGTGTTGTGTGAGGTTGATGTTGTCTGCTAACAAGATACAGGTACATCACAAAAGACAAATCAAGTTCCATGACCATGACAACATGAAGACAAAGACTCATCCATAATATTTGTTCTACTTACAAGGTATGTATGACTTTGTTATATTATGCTTAACCTATGAGACATGCAGGTTCTAGCTCAGGATCTCTAAATCATTGAAGAGATTGTTTAGGTATGTTGTACATAACTAATCCATATATGTTTTCTTATGTCAAGTTAGAATCTTACCTTGTGTTAGGATCCCTTATATAAGTATACTTGGTATGATTGGTTATGCTTATTCATAAAGTTAGTAATCAAGGGTTTATGCATATTATGTCTCTTGTCTTGATGATTTAATTAACCAGAAGAGTACTATGATCAAACAAGAATATGCATGAGTAAAAGAAGACTTCCTTGAAACCCTGAATACTAATGATCATGACTATACATATTCAAGATTATTTAGAATTAGAATGTTTGGAGAATATACTAATGAACATATGTTTGTGTATGAGATCATGAGGATAACACTAGTGCACACTTGAGCATGCACAGTGGTACAGAATGAATACAAGTTCAAAAGACATATAGAAGATCAAGCGGGAGGCAACCACACAAACATAAAAGATAAGTATTTGATTTGTTATTTGAAATAGTAAATGATATTGCTTGTATGCATATTTGTATTCCTAGAATATATCATGTTGAGTGTAAACATTCATAGAGCATTGAACAGTATACTACTAATATGCATATGATTGGTAAGTTGGACAAACATTCCGTTGTTGCTTGTCTAGAATGAAACCTCTTTGCTGACATGCCGAGAGCTGTGCACACTCTCGATAGTATGTTCTGGTAGAGATGGAAGGCATCTAGATAGCCACTGTATGCATACAGGATATGGGAAAGTGTTGTGCCAAAGTATTGGTCAAAATAGTTGCATAACTATGTAAATGATATCTGTATGCATAATAGGTTATCATGTCAATATGATTTGATGATTATGAAGTATTACTAATCATGTACTTAATTTTGATTTGTAGGAAAGATCATGATGAATGATGAACACTAAACAAGCGATGGATGTTAAACAAAAAAAAAGATTTTCAAATCAAACACACTATAGAAGGCTTGTGGCTAGAAGATTCTCTTAGAAAGAAGAAGAGAATCATGATGAGATGTTTGCTCCAAGTGGCTAGATAAGACCATTCTCTTAATGGTGTAATTAAAGAAGAAGTGTGAATCAAGTTCTGTATGGGTTCCCAGGATCGATAGTAATTGATGAGAATACATGTGAGGATTGCATCATCCTTGAACACAAGTTCTAAAGTGAGCCGTAGACAAGTGTCTCCGAGAAAGAAGAGGGATTGTATCATCCTTGAACACTTGTTCTAAAGAAGAGCCGTAGACGTATGTCTTCGAGAATGAAGTCCTTGGTGGACTTGAGGGGATTGGATCACCCCTGGACTTTAGTCCTAAAGAGAGCCGTAGACGTATGTCTTAGAGAATGAAGTCCTTGGTGGACTTGAGGGGATTGGATCATCCCTGGACTTCAGTCCTAAAGAAGAGCTGTAAACGTATGTCTTCGAGAATGAAGTTCTTGGTGAACATGTGAGGGGATTGGATCATCCCTGGACTTCAGTCCGAAAGAAGAGCCGTAGATGTATGTCTTCATGAATGAAGTTCTTGGTGAACATGTGAGGGGATTGGATCATCCCTGGACTTCAGTCTGAAAGAAGAGCCGTAGACGTATGTCTTCGAGAATGAAGTCCTTGGTGGACGGTTGAGGATTAAGTCATCCTTGGACGTAGTCCTAAATGTACGGTTGAGGATTAAGTCATCCTTGGATGTAGTCCTAAATGTACGGTGGAGGATTAAGTCATCCTTGGACGTGGTCCTAAATGTACGGTGGAGGATTAAGTCATCCTTGGACGTGGTCCTGAATGTACGGTGGAGGATTAAGTCATCCTTGGACGTGGTCCTAAATGTACGGTGGAGGATTAAGTCATCCTTGGACGTGGTCCTAAATGTACGATGGAGGATTAAGTCATCCTTGGACTTGGTCCTAAATGTACGGTGGAGGATTAAGTCATCCTTGGACATGGTCCTAAATGTACGGTGGAGGATTAAGTCATCCTTGGACGTGGTCCTAAATGTACGGTGGAGGATTAAGTCATCCTTGGACGTAGTCCTAAATGTACGGTGGAGGATTAAGTCATCCTTGGACGTAGTCCTAAATGTACGGTTGAGGATTGAGTCATCCTTGGACGTGGTCCTAAATGTACGGTTGAGGATTGAGTCATCCTTGGACGTGGTCCTAAATGTACGGTTGAGGATTGAGTCATCCTTGGACGTGGTCCTAAATGTACGGTTGAGGATTGAGTCATCCTTGGACGTGGTCCTAAATGTACGGTTGAGGATTGAGTCATCCTTGGACGTGGTCCTAAATGTATGGTTGAGGATTGAGTCATCCTTGGACGTGGTCCTAAATGTACGGTTGAGGATTGAGTCATCCTTGGACGTGGTCCTAAATGTACGGTTGAGGATTGAGTCATCCTTGGACATGGTCCTAAATGTATGGTTGAGGATTGAGTCATCCTTGGACGTGGTCCTAAATGTACGGTTGTGGATTAAAACATCCTTGGACAGTAAATCCAGTAATTTCGAAAGGAAGGATAGTCCTAAATTAATTGAGTGGATTAAATCATTATTGGATAGTAAATCCAGTAATTCTGAAAGGAAGGATAGTCCTAAATGAATTGAGTGGATTAAATCATCCTTGGACAGTAAATCCAGTAATTCCGAAAGGAAGGATAGTCCTAAATGAATTGAGTGGATTAAATCATCCTTGAACAGTAAATCCAGTAATTCTGAAAGGAAGGATAGTCCTAAATGAATTGAGTGGATTAAATCATCCTTGGATAGTAAATCCAGTAATTATGAAAGGAAGGATAGTCCTAAATGAATTGAGTGGATTAAATCATCTTTGGACAGTAAATCCAGTAATTCCAAAAGGAAGGATAGTCCTAAATGAATTGTGTGGAATAATCATCCTGTAAATAGATTGGGATTGCCTCGTCTCTATACATGGTGAGATGTCTTAAAGTGATAAGGACTAATCATGTTGTAAATAGATTGGGATTGCCTCGTCCCTAGACATGGTGAGATGTCTTAAAGTGATAAGGACTAATCATTCTGTAAATAGATTGGGATTGCCTTGTCCCTAGACATGGTGAGATGTCTTAAAGTGATAAGGACTAATCATCCTATAAATAGATTGGGATTGCCTCGTCCCTAGACATGGTGAGATGTCTTAAAGTGATAAGGACTAATCATGCTGTAAATAGATTGGGATTGCCTCATCCCTAGACATGGTGAGATGTCTTAAAGTGATAAGGACTAATCATCCTGTAAATAGATTGGGATTGCCTCATCCCTAGACATGGTGAGGTGTCTTAAAGTGATAAGGATTGATCATCTTGTAAGTTGATCTGGATTGCATCATCCATAGACATGAGAGTTATCTTAAACCGAGAGGGACTGATCATCCCGTAAGCGGATCAGGATTGTATCATCCTTGGACCTATGTCCTAAAGTGAGAGGGATTGATCATCCCGTAATTGGATCTTGTGTGTTGCATGGTATGCTGCTATTGTGTATACTTGTATTGATGAGGATACTTGTATTGATGATATGTATACTTGTATTGATGAGGATACTTGTATTGATATTGATGAGGATACTTGTATTGATGATGTGTATACTTGTATTGATGAGGATACTTGTATTGATGATGTGTATACTTGTATTGATGAGGATACTTGTATTAATGATATTTATACTTGTATTGATGATGTTGTTGATCGTGATGATCTAGATGACGATGTTGTTGATCGTGATGATCTAGATGACGATGTTGTTGATCATGATGATCTAGATGACGATGCTGCTAATCATGTGATGACGATGCTGATGATCATGTGATGACGATGCTGATGATCGTGTGATGACAATGCTGATGATCGTGTGATGATGATGCTAATGATCGTGTCATGACGATGCTGATGATCATGTGATGACGATGCTGATGATCGTGTGATGACGATGCTGATGATCGTGACGCTGATGACGATGCTGATGATCATGTGATGACGATGCTGATGATCGTGTGATGATGATGGTGATGATCGTGAGGATCCAGATGTTGATGTTGCTGTAGTTGTTCGAGTGTTGCAGAAGATAAAGACTCAGTACTGAAGATGTTGATGTTCCAGTATTGAAGATGTTCCAGTAACTGCTTGAGTTACTGATGATGTTGAGAAAGCTTCCAATGATTTATAGATGTATCATGTATGATGTTGATGACTCCTTGCTCGTGCAGATGCTATTATAATATCCTTCTCGTTAAGGGGGAGTGTTGAGATATTGTTACTTCAAAGAATATTATATTTGTACTTTATTATTCCGGAGATGTTTCATTCCTCCGTGAAGATCTTATTGTATATCCGGAGATGTTTATTCTTCCGTCGGAATGTGGTAACTTGGGTTATTAGAATTCCCTAGTGGGGGTCGGCCCTGTATGTGTCATGTGGGTCAAAGGGTTATTAGACCACCCTAGAGGGGTCGGCCCAGTCAGTTGTAGTGGGGTATTTAACCCATTGGTTAAATACGAGCCTACATGTACTTGTGTAAAAGATATGTCAGAGTAGTGTATAAATAGAGGAGGTGTGTTCCTCATTTGACACACACACTCACTTGAGGATAGCGCACTTGTGGAGGAGAGGTCTGCTATTGTGGAGGAGGAGATCATGTCTCAGGGTTTCATCTTTGTATATTACTGGTCATCTATATTGAGGAAGCTTTGCTGGGTTTTCTACCCCATGAGGGTTTCCCAGGATAAATCTCTGTCTCTTGTGTTTATGCTATGCTATGCTTGTTGTTTCTTCAGTGATCCTGTATATGCTATTATTGTGAAATGGAATGTAATGCTGCTATTTTATGTCTTAGCATATTAAATCTTAACAAAATGTAAACATTAGATTTATCACTAAACTATATAAATAGTTTGCAATTGTTATCACATTGTAATATGTCGAAATGATTATAATATAGGGAAAGCGATATAATGAAACCTTTGCATATAGTTACTAATAATATGGCGAATTTAAATGTTATATTAACATGAACAATGCAGGGTTTAAAGTCACGTTGAGGATGCTGACAGGCATTTAATTAGAAACTTGACAGGTTGTTGGTTTAATAAATGATGTCGGTCTCGAGCTGTGGTAGAGATCATGAATTGATCTTGCATTAAAAGCTTGAGTCCATATCCCTACCGAGTTGGATGTCCATCAATCCATGTAGACGTGAATGCCTCCAAACTTGTCAAGGTGTAAGAATAATGCACCACGCGTAGGTTGTGCATGCTCCACTTTGTGCCATGGTGGCGTTGTCAACCTGTAAGGTATGTTAAGCATTTATTGTGGACGTCATTTGTACCAAAGCTCAGTTTGCTAGCAATGTGGAGAACGTAGATGGTGATGAATCTAAATCGTCGGATGGAAACCCTAACATCTACCATGGAATGACTTAAGAACTTGGAAAAGTGGTTCGTTGAGCTATTGTTTCGGCTGGGGTGGCCGACAGGCTACCGAAGTCTTGGTAGGAAGTTTGCAACGGTTTCGAACCCGAGACCTTCTAAAGAAGTTGAAGTTGCAGGTTTTCTTACAGTGATGATGAAGTGGTTTTGAAGGGTTAGATTCTCTGGTTCGAAAGGTTATAGTTTTACGCTTTAAAATCTTTGAGACACGCAAGAGTGAAATGAAAGAAAACACAGAGTTTAGGCGAGGATAATGGATCCTTGGTGTCGTTCGTGACAATGTTCTTGTCAAAGCTATGAAGGTAAGCTTTTCGTTTAGCAAAGGTATTTGCATTTCAAATTTCAGTTTATGAAATATCAGATATCTAACTCCGGCTTAATGTCAGTTGGAGGGTGTAAAAAGAACGTTTGGCTAGGGTATGGCAAAGGGAAAAACCACGCACTCTTACACCGGTAAGCTTCGGGTCTTCCATACCCTTGTATTGCTCTTCCTCTATGCCGTGGCTCTGTCGATGAAGATGGTTTGGGAAATCTTTGAAACATGTTTGTTAACAGTGATACTTGGGTACTATATTTTGCAAACTTAGCTGTTTGTCGACTGGAGATATAACTCATCGATTTTGAATATTCGGGCTCTTCTGCCTATTGAAATTTTGGGATAAACCCTATGTAACTTTGTTTTTTTTTTTTTAAACATATTATAAATGTTGCTCGAGCTTCGTCTTTGTTTTAGAGGTTATTCTATTGTGATGTTGAGGTTTTTATGAGATTTGACTTGTTTTCGAAATCGTTTGTGACAGCAAGACAGAGAGCCTAGGGATCAATCCGTGTGTAAGAATAATACTCCTTTTAGTAATACATTGTATGTTTAAAACATTGTATAGATATCTGGTTTGTTTGCTTGGAAACTGTAAGTTGATGTCGTAAATCGTCTTCATGCTAAAGGTTACTACAATGTCCTTTGAGCTAGATTAGGGTTTTGAAGTTATCATTGATGATAAGGTTCTGTGTATAATTTAACTTCAACCTTAAGAGGGAACTATAAGCTAAGCCCTTCATATAAGTCTGTATGGTTTGTTCTAATACTGTAGATTGATAATGTGTAACCTTATTTGTTGATGTTGGCAATTTAAGTAGAGTAGAAGGCTGAACTGATAACTCAATAATATTTTGCAAGGAAAACGAATAGGGTCAAACCCTAATTCATGTCTTTGTTGAAAATGATAATCTGATCATTCATTAAAGTTATTGGATCGGTTTCAATCTCAAGTTTTGAAAAGAATGTCAAGTTTTGTTATGAAATAATAAAAGAGAAAATATGAATCTCGCTAGGGTTTTTCTTTTGATACAAAACTCAGATTTACAATAATCTCAACAATGTTAGCAAATCTAAAAGAGAGAATTAAATACATGATGATAATAGTTGTGTTCAGTAAATTCTTATCATTTATTAAATTTCTAAATGATACAACAGTAACATAGAAAATGAAAGCAATGTGATTGTATAGTGCAGAAAGTCGTGAAGACTGCGTAAACTATAATTCTATCTATCATTTAATTTTCTATACTTATAATATTGGTATAGTAATTGAAAAGGAACTGTGTGTGAGTAATATATATGAATATGAAGTCTCTATGAAAAACTATTGTTTTCCAGCTTAGTATAACGAATATTTTATTTAATATTAGTAGTCTTAAAATAATGTACAGTATATCATTTATCTACCTTCCATGAACATTCTTTAAATGTAATGCAGGATGATTGTACAAGAATTATTTATTGACTGTTTATCATATAAATGAGGAAAGCTTATATATACTAAATATTATACAGACCTCCTACAATTATTTAACTTAAGAACAGAAAACTGATACATATAAGAATATTATCTAGCTATCGAATTCAATGGAAAATTTTGCATATCTTCTAATCTATTTTAATTTGCATATCTCTACTAGACTATGATGCTGCCAAATAGCATGTGGAAAATGGGGATATTGATTTATCAATTTAACATTAAACTTAAACATTCATACTTAAAATTTTCAGAATTAGATTATTGTCGGAAGCAAATAAATAGAATAATACTAGATAAACATAACAGAAATATTTACTGAGATAAGTTAGGAAATCTTTTAAGAACCTGAGAAAACTCTGTAGGGAAATAAACAACTCAGGAAGACTATTCCACCCAACCAAACTCCTGAAAACAGTTAAATACTGTCTTAGGACCCCCGAGCCTGTTCGCTGAACCACCAGGAGGAAGAAGCTTCAGGAAATAGGACTTCTTCTTGTTGTAGTAGTAATCTTCTAAATCTTCAATAGGTAGCAGTCTAAAAGACTTGCTCCTACAACTCTGTTTCTCTTCAATAACAAGCAAAAAATCAGTTTTCAATAACCACTAACCTCCCTTATTCGAATCTCTCTTGCAATCACCTGATTTACAAGAGGAAAACATTCTGCAAAAATGTTGATTAAGGGCTGCCTACTCAATTCGAATTTGCCTTTATAGACTGCCTAGGCCTTTTCAAATGTTACTGGGTCATTAAATGAGCTTCCTGCTCACTCCCTCCACTTGGGGGATAATGCCCTATTTTAGGGGAAGTTGTCGCATAACCAACAATTAGTGTTGTGATGAAAACTGCTGCCATGTGTCCCATACCTTCCAACAACTTCCATTCCTCCTAGTGGGTTAGTGAACACTCATTCAACAGTCCTCCTGAGTGTTTGTCTTCTAATTAATTTATTTAAATAATAATATTCAGTAATTACATTCATCCATGATCAAAACTGATCATAATTACAAAACTTGTAATTAAATTTAACATAAATGATTTTTGCAAATAAATAATAATGTTCAAAAATTTGGGTAGGTGACATACACCCCCCCTTAAGTCTCAACATCGTCCTTGATGTTGGCTAGTCACTCCTTGAGTGTTCCTGAAATAATGTTGGGTATGCTACCTGCATACTACTCTCCAAATCCCAGGTTGCCTCTTCTGGACTAAGGTGCTTCCATTGCACCTTCACTTGCCCAATGCTGCGATTCCAAAGAATAGTTTCCCTCCTTCCAAGGATACAATCTGTTCCACCAGAAAATCTCCGTCTTGTCCCACCTGTACATCATTCCAGTTTAGAACATGAGTAGTATCATGCACATATTTCTTTAAAAACGATATATGAAAAACATTATGTATTTTCAGGTTAGGTGGTAAGGCCAGTTGGTATGCCACCGCTCCAACCTTAGATAATATTTCAAAAGGACCACAATACCTGGGTGGTAACTTGGCACAAATCCCCAGTTTCAGTGAACTCTTTTTCGGTCTTACCGTGAGAAACACATGTTCACCCACCTGGAACTCTTTATGAGTTCTTTTTGAATCTGCTTGACTTTTCTGCCTATCTTGGGCAGCTTTTAAATGTCCTTGCACCTGTTTCACAATTAGTTCTAATTATTGCAATAATTCAGGTCCTAAAACAACTCTATTGACTGGATCATTCCAAGAAACAGGTGTATTACATTTCCTACCATAAAGAATTTCAAAAGGACTAAGTCTGGCTGAAGCATGATAATGATTATTATAAGCAAATTCTTCTAAGTGCAGATAATCTTCCCACTTACCAGGCTGAAACTTAACATACATTCTTAATAAATCTTCTAACACTTGATTTACCCTTTCTGTTTGTCCATCCGTCTGTGGATGAAATGCTGTACTGAAATTTAGAGTTGTATTCAATCCCTTAAACAATGATCTCCAGAAGTTTCCTGTTAACTTCGAGTCATGATTTGAAATTATTACCTTTGGTATTTCGTGCAGTCTAAAAATTTGTTTCATAAAAATCTCTGCAATGTCTGGTGCTTTATGTGTGGTCTTCATTGGTATGAAATGTGCTGCCTTGCTAAGTTTGTCTACCACCACCATGATAGAATCATGTTGTTTCTGATTTTTAGTTAATCCAGTAATGAAATCTATGCTGATCACTTCCCATTTCCAGCTTGGTATTGGTAATGGTTGCAACAATCCAGCAGGATGTTGATGTTGAACCTTCACTTTTTGATAGTCCAAGCATTTTGCAATGTATTTTGCTACTTCATCTTTCATTCTAGGCCAATAGTATTATTTTCTTAGCATAGTGATGGTCTTTTGACATCCTGGATGACTAGAATAGTGACTTTTATGCATCTCATTTAATATCAGAAATTTTATTTCTGATATATTTGGTACATACAACCTGTCTTTATA
Organism: Larix kaempferi; assembly: GCA_027924585.1. Classification (NCBI taxonomy): domain Eukaryota; kingdom Viridiplantae; phylum Streptophyta; class Pinopsida; order Pinales; family Pinaceae; genus Larix; species Larix kaempferi. The sequence goes on from BSBM01000030.1 coordinate 9,966,346, forward strand.
CAGTAATAGACCATTTTCCTTAATTCTGAAATCTGTCATACAATTTTCAGAACTGTTATAGGTTGTCTTTTTCTTCATTTTTCTGTATTCTTCATCTGTTTCACCTTTTTCCAAAATCTGATTTTCCAAATCGGTTGAATAATTAATAATTTCTGAAATGAAATTTAGTTTCGCCTTGCGACTCAAGGCATCTGCCACTTTATTCTCCTTTCCTTTGATATGCTGAATTTCGAAATCATACTCACTTAAGAATGTCAACCATCTAGCTTGTCTAGCGTTTAGGTTTGTCTGATCCAATAAATATTTCAGACCCATGTTATCTGTTAATAATGTAAACTTTCTGCCAATAAGGTGATGACACCACATTTTTAAGGCATGAATAACTGCTAATAACTCTAAATCATATGTAGAGTAATTATTTTCATGTACTTTCAGCTTTCTAGATTCATATGCTATCGCATGCCCTTCCTGTGTCAAGACTCCACCGAGTCCATCATTGCATGCGTCTGTGCAAACTACAAAATCCTTGTTGGGGTCAGCTATCTTCAAGATAGGTGCTGTCGTCAATTGTTCCTTTAATTTCTTAAAACTCTTAGCACATTTCTGATCCCAAACAAATTTCTTCCCTTTCTTCTGCAAGGAAGTTATGGAGTTGGCAATTTTTGAGAAATTCTCTATAAACTTTCTGCAATACCCCGTAATGCCCATAAATGATCTCACTTCCGACACATCTTTTGGAACCAGCCATTCCTTAATGGCCCTTATTTTGTCGGGGTCAACCGAGATTCCCTCCGCTGAAATTATGTGTCCTAGATACTAAATTTTGTCTTTGTGAAAGTAACATTTACTAAATTTGGCATACATTGACGATCTCTTAATACTTGTAAGATAATCCGTAAATGTTCGTCATGCTCTTCTTTGCTTTTTGAGTACACTAAAATATCGTCTATAAACACAGCAACAAACTTGTCTAAGTACTTATGCAAAATATTATTCATTAAACACATAAATACAGCCGGAGCATTAGTTAAGCTAAACAACATGACTACGAACTTGTAATGCCCATAACGAGTTCAGAAAGCTGTTTTGAAAATATATTCATCTTTAACCCTTACTTGATGATACCCTGATCTTAGATCGATCTTCGAAAATACTGTTGCTCCACGCAGCTGATCAAATAGATCATCTATGCAGGGTAACGGGTACCTATTCTTGATCGTCATCTTATTAAGCTGGCGATAATCTATGCATAGTCTTAATGTTCCATATTTCTTGTTAACGAAGATGATAGGTCCTCCCCAAGGAGACACATTAGGTCTAATATACTTCTTGTAAATAAGTTCCTTCAACTGAGATTTTAATTCATTTAACTCCAGTATATTCATTCTGTACGGAGCTTTTGAATTTGCTACTGCTCCTGGTATTAGCTCTATAGTAAAATCTTAATCTCTTTTGGGTGGTAATCCTGGAATCTCCTCAGGAAATACATCTTTAAAATCCTTTAGGACAGGTATGTCTTCTAATTTTAGTTTGTCCTCTTTACCCATAATCTCATCATTTATCACGTTTACTGCAAACATTTGGCATCCCTTCCTAACTTCCCTCTTAACTTGCATGGCTGAAATTTGTCTAAGGGTTACGTTCCTTGGAATGCCTTCTATTTCTATAGTTTTCCCTTCATCATTTAAGCATGTAAAACTCTTTCCGTAACAGTCTAGGATGACATGATGGGATTCTAACCAGTCCATCCCAACTATAATATCATATGAACCTAAAGGTAAAATATTCAGCTTGATTTGAGTTTGCAAATGGTTCATGGATAAAATACAGTTCTCTATAAAATCTGAAACTTTCCTCTTTGTTCCAGTTGCTAGTCTAACTAGCCATGATTTACTAAACTTTTCAATTTTCAGTTAAGACTTTCTACAACATCTGGTGATATATAACTTAAACTGGCACCTGGGTCAGTTAAAATAGTAACAGGATGGTCATGTATCATACCTTCAATCTCCACCATGGAGATTTGATGATCTGCCTTCCTGTTGTCAAGTGTTGCATTAATTCTTGGAATCTCCCTTGCTACATCTCCAACAGTAGGTTCAGTCTGAATAGAGTTGATGTTGTTTGCTTTCCACTTCCGTAAGGGACATTTTGATGCGTAATGCGGGCCTTGACATTCAAAAAATTTAGTATGTGTCTTTGGCTCACTGGTCTTTGCAGTATTAGATGCATTTTTCGGTGTTGTAGAATGCTGCTGTGAATTATTTCCTTGGGAATTTCGATTTTGAAAATTTTTCCTTTGGAATCTGGAATTCCCACTGAATCTGAAATTTCTCTTCTTCTGTTCAAAATTGTTGGGCTTATGATTTTTCCAATTAGACATACCCTCTCTCTTCCGATTTGTATCATAACAGAAAACTGCCTTCCTCATAGCCTCCTCTAATGTTTTAGGACTATCATACTTAATTCAGTCTTTAATGCTGAAAGAGGTAAACAACTTAAGTACCTTTGAATTTTTGGTTTTTCTTCTATGAAGTAGGGTACATATCTCAGTAAGTTCATAAACTTATTGTTTAATTCTTTCATGTTCATACCTCCCAACTTCAAATCGTAGAACTCTTTAGATTTTTCTTCGTAGTACTGTTCAGATAGATACTTCTTTTTGAAATATCATTTGAAAGCACTCCAGCTTACATCTTTATCCTTGATGCCCTTTTCCCTTTTGACATCCTGCCACCAGATATCCGCTTTTCTGGTTAAGTTATATATAGCCATTTTTGCTTTTAAGAACTCTAAATAGTTGTAGATATGGAAGTATTTCTTCATCCCTGACAGCCAAGATTCAGTTGTCTCTCCTTTCTCAGTTTCTCCATTGAAAGTTGGAGGTCTTATCTTCTTGAATTCTCCAGAAATCTGCTCATATTCCTTATGATTTTTCCTTTCTGGTTTGGAATCTTCTTCACTACTCTCACTGGTGTATTTACATTTCTTTTTGTGTTTTGCAATAGCATCTCCAGATGAGGTTGAGCTATCTTTTACTTCACTAAATTTGATGTTCTGATTTTTATCAGCGTGAGGCATGTCCTCAACTTTGGAAATATCCTCATTGTTTTTCTCTTGTTCCTCTGTTTGGCTGTGTTCAAACAACACTTGATTCAGTCCTTGTGCTTGCAGGATCTTTTCATTATCTAGTTTCATAGATCTGATTTCTGCTTTTAAATCTTGAAAGGCACGTAACAGTTTCGTCGAACGGTTATTTATTTCCCCGTGGCCTTCCTCCACATAGTGCTATCTTGAACTATGACTGTTTGGCTGAAATCTATCACTTAAATGTTCAGCTGAGTTCTCCATACCTGTAACTGAAAATAACTTCTGAAGATAACATAATAATAAAATTTTGAGTTAGTATAATTTTTTGCTGTATATAAAAATTTCTACTGCATGTTTTTGGAATTCATTCAGGCCTAGAGTTTGAATCTGTGCTCTGATACCACATGCAACATCCCATATTTTCGTAAAAATTAAAAAAAATTGTTAAAGGCAATAATAGGTTAATTTATGAAAATTTATAATTGCGGAAAATATAATTGCTGACAGTAACAATGTTAACTAAACAACTGTTTGTACTAAACATAAATATATTTCTGATTAACTAATGCAACCGTGACAACTTAATTACATTTGTAACATCTATCATTAAGAGTCAAATGCATGGTTAGATTAAACTTTTGATGCGACACTTTTTAAAACAGTGAAATGTATGAATGATGTAATAATGAAATGCCAGGTTAGAGATATGATATGTACTTTTTCTTTGAGACGATACTGACTGTTTGCTTCATTTCTGCCCAAGGGAGTCCTATGAGGGACCTCGAAGCTTACTTAGCTGTAATGCTAAAACATTGGACTTGTTCTATGTGCGGACAACAGTTGAGAAGTTTCATGATTGTAATAAATTCCAGTTCGCATGAGTTCAAGAATAATTAGAGACTGTTGCAAATGTAAAAGCATATAGGTACTATTTACGTGCTTACTCTTCAACTTTCCAAGGTTCGTCTTGTATCAACTTAAGTAAACATCGTCACTGTAGTCCTCATTATACTGGCTAGTTCTGTTGTCGTCATTGTGCTAGCTAGTTCTATCGTTGTCATTGTATTAGCTGTCTTGTCGTCGCCAGTTAATTGGTAGTACCAATATGGTACAATACCATTGTATCGCATGAATAAACTAGGTAGGAAACTTGGAGAACTTATTATTCCCAAATTACCAACTATATGTGATAGCATAAATATATATGTGAGTTTTATACAACACTATTGATTGGCTATATAAGTCTTTTGGTTCACCATTCATATTCATCACTATAACTATTTGAGTCTTATGTAAGCAAAATTAGTCTTTCCCAAAGATTAGACATTTGTAGCAATTGGATAATAATCAAATACAACACATAGATTAACTATGTTGCAAAATAAGATTTGAACTATTTAACTATTATCCCATATTGTGATATATTCAAAGTCCTATGTACATAGTGGTGTGACTATGTCGATTCTTGGTTTATTATCAACATTATATATTCATATCGAAACTCATTGTAATAAAATGCAAACATTAGATTTATCACTAAACTATATAAATAGTTTGCAATTGTTATCACATTGTAATATGTCGAAACAATTATAATATAGGGCAAGCGATATAATGAAACCTTTGCATATAGTTACTAATACTATGGCGAATTTAAATGCTATATTAACATGAACAATGCAGGGTTTAAAGTCATGTTGAGGATGTTGATAGGCATTTAATTAGAAACTTGACAGGTTGTTGGTTTAATAAATGATGCCGGTCTCGAGCTGTGGTAGAGATCATGCATTGATCTTGCACTAGAATCTTGAGGCCATATCCCTGCCGAGTTGGATGTCCAACGATCCATGTAGATGTGAACGCCTCCAAACTTGTCAAGGTGCAAGAATAATGCACCACGCGTAGGTTGTGCATGCTCCACTATGTGCCATGGTGGCGTTGTCAACCTGTAAGGTAGGTTGAGCATTTATTGTGGACATCATTTGTACCAAAGCTCAATTTGCTGGCAATGTGGAGACCGTAGATGGTGATGAATCTAAACCGTCAGATGGAAACCCTAACATCTACCGTGGAATGAGTTAAGAACTTGGAAAAGTGGTTCGTCGAGCTATTGTTTCGACTAGGGTGGCCGACAGGCTGCTGAAGTCTTTGTAGGAAGTTTGCAAGGGTTTCAAACCTGAGACCTTGTAAAGAAGTTGATGTTGCAGGTTTTCTTACTGTGATGATGAAGTGGTTTTGAAGGGTTAGATTCTTTGGTTCTAAAGGTTATAGTTTTACGCTTTAAAATCTCTAAGACAAGCAAGAGGGAAATGGAAGAAAACACAGATTTTAGGTGAGGATGATGGATCCTTGGTGTCCTTCGTGACAATGTTCTCGTCAAAGCTATGAAGGTAAGATTTTCATTTAGCAAAGGTATTTGCATTTCAAATTTCAATTTATGAAATATCAAATATCTAACTCTGGCTTAATGTCAATTACAGGGTGTAAAAAGAACGTCTGGCTAGGGTATGGCAAAAGGAAAAACCACGCACTCTTACACCGGTAAGCTTTGGGTCTTCCATACCCCCGTAGTGCTCTTCGTATGTGTCGTGGCCCTATCGATGAAGATGGTTTGGGAAATCTTCGAAACACGTTTGTTAACAGTGATACCTGTGTACTATATTTTGCAAACTTAGTTGTTTGTCAACTGGAGATATAACTCGTCGATTTTGAATATTCAGGCTCTTCTACCTATTGAAATTTTGGGATAAACCCTATGAAACTTTGTTTTTTTCTTAAAACATATTATAAACGTTGCTCGAGCTTCGTCTTTGTTTTAGAGGTTATTCTGTTGTAATGTTGAGGTTTTTATGAGATTCGACTTGTTTTCGAAATCGTTTGTGACAGTAAGACAAAGAGCCTAGGGCTCGATCTGTGTGTAAGAACAATACTCCTTTTACTAATACATTGTATGTTTAAAACGTTGTATAGATATCTGGTTTGTTCGCCTGGAAACTGTAAGTTGATGTCGTAAATCATCTTCATGCTAAAGGTTACTACAATGTCCTTTGAGCTAGATTAGGGTTTTGAAGTTATCGTTGATGATAAGGTTCTGTGTATAATTTAACTTCAACCTTAAGATGGAACTATAAGCTAAGCCTTTCGTATAAGTCTGTATGGTTTGTTCTAATACTGTAGATTGATAATGTGTATCCTTATTTGTTGATGCTAGCAATTTAAGTAGAGTAGAAGGTTGAACTGATAACTCAATAACATTTTGCAAGGAAAACGAATAGGGTCAAACCCTAATTTGTGTTTTTGTTGAAAATGATAATCTGATCATTTATTAAAGTTACTGGATTGGTTTCGATCTCAGGTTTTGAAAAGAATGTAAAGTTTTGTTATGAAATAATAAAAGAGGAAATATCAATCTAGCTAGGGTTTTTCTTTTGATACAAAAATCAGATTTACAATAATCTCAAGAATGTTAGCAGATCTGAAAGAGAGAAGTAAATACATGATGATAATAATTGTATTCAATAAATTCTTATCATTTATTAAATTTCTAAATGATACAACAGTAACATAGAAAATGAAAGCAATGTGATTGTATAGTGCAGAAAATTGTGAAGACTGTGTAAACTATAATTCTATCTATCATTTAATTTTCTATACTTATAATACTGGTATAGTAATTGAAAAGGAACTGTGTGTGAGTAAGATATATGAATATGAAGTCTCTGTGAAAAACTATTGTTTTCCAGCTTAGTATAAAGAATATTTTGTTTAATATTAGTAGTCTTAAAACAATGTATAGTATATAATTTATCTACCTTCCATGAACATTATTTAAATGTAATGTAGGATGATTTTACAGGAATTATTTATTGACTATTTATCATATAAATGAGGAAATATTATATATACTAAATATTATACAGACCTCCTACAATTATTTAACTTAAGAACAGAAAACTGATACATATAAGAATATTATCTAGCTATCGAATTCAATGGAAAATTTTGCATATCTTCTAATCTATTTTAATTTGAATATCTCTACTAGAGTACGATGCTACCAAATAGCATGTGGAAAATTGGGGATATTGATTTATCAATTTAACATTAAACTTAAACATTCCCAGAATTAGATTATTTTTGGAAGCAAATAAACAGAATAATACTAGATAAACAGAACAGAAATATTTACTGAGATAAGTTAAGAAATCTTTTAAGAACCTGAGAAAACTCTGTAGGGCAATAAACAACTCAGGAAGATTGTTCCACCCAAGCAAACTCCTAAAAATAGTCAAATACTGTCTTAGGATCCCCAAGCCTGTTCGCTAAACCACCAGGAGGAAGAAGCTTCAGGAAATAGGACTTCTTCCTGTTGTAGTAGTAATCTTCTAAATCTTCAATAGGTAGCAGTCCAAAAGACTTTCTCCTACAACTATGTTTCTCTTCAATAATAAGCAAAAACTCAGTTTTCAATTACCACTAACCTCCCTTATTCGAATCTCTCTTGAAATCACCTGATTTACAAGAGGAAAACATTCTGCATAAATGTTGATTAAGGGCTGCCTGCCCAATTCGAATTTGCCTTTATAGGCTGCCTAGGCCTTTTCAAATGTTACTGGGTCATTAAATGAGCTGCCTGCTCACTCCCTCCACCTAGGGGATAATGCCCTACTTTAGGGGAAGTTGTCCCATAACCAACAGTTAGTGATGTGATGTAAACTGTTGGCATGTGTCCCATACCTTCCAACAGCTTCCATTCCTCCTAGTGGGTCAGTGAACACTCATTCAACAGTCATCCTGAGTGTTTGTCTCCTAATTAATTTATTTAAATAATAATATTTAGTAATTACATTCATCCATGATCAAAACTGATTATAATTACAAAACTTGTAATTAAATTTAACATAAAGTATTTTTGCAAATAAATAATAATGTTGAGAAATTTGGGTAGGTGATAGCAGTGATCACTCAGTCCGGTTACCTAGTCTCTTTTCATTATGAAACTTTTAACGACATAGTTAGAAGTTATTCGACGTACGAAAAAGAACTATATGCCATTGTGCAAGCTCTCAAGCAAAGGAGGCATTGCATCCTTTCCAAGGAAATGATCATCCTTACTGACCATAAGCCTCTACAGTTCACTTTGACCCTATTGAAACTAAAGAAAACCAAACAACTAAAGTGGATTAATTACCTACAACAATTCCAGTTGGTGATTAAGTATCAAAAAAGTAAAGCTAACGCCACCGCCGATTGTCTGATTCGACCACCCATTACTCTCCTTTTCATAGTGACGAGTATGCAAGGATACAACACGACCACTTGGCCTCAATTGTATCAGGATGACATTGAATTTTCACTAGTCTATCGACAAATTCAAACTGACAAGTCCTCGAACTCCAACTACTTCCTGAAAGACACCTTTCTATACAAGATTGGACAGCTTTGTGTATTGACCAGTGAACATCGACGACAACTCATTTGTATTGGAATATTTTATATTCCTTGGAAGGTAATAATTTATTTGTATTATGTCAGAAGATATCCACAATCTTATGTAAAAGAGTAATACATTTATCCCATATTCATTATGGTAAATATACTCTTGATATTCATTATTATATAAAGAGATGTTACTATGGAGAATTATATTATCCCACATGTAATATGTGAGACTAATTCCTCCTCATCTCTAGGTATATAATAGAGTCAATGGTGTCTCTCACATTCGTCATTTTGTGAGGATCAATTCATTCGTGAATCATTCATCCATTGTGGATCATATTGTATTGGGGTTATTAGCATTGCTCTCTGTAAGCTTGGAGGAGATATTCCAGAGATAATAGAAGACTACCTTCTTGTGGACGTAGCCCAATTGGGTGAACCACGTATATCTGGTGTACTCTTTTCCCTTGTTCTCTTTATGTTCTTATTTACTGTGATATCTTATTGTTTGCATATATAGGTAAGCTAGTTTAGTTAGATCCATATCTCTAACAATTTGGAAAGCACACTACATCAAGACTGTAGGACACTTTGGAGTAGAAAAGACACTTGCTATCCTCCATAAGTATTTCTTTTGGCCTACACTTAAAACTGACATCAACAAGCACATTCGATCATGCATGGTTTGTGCCATTTCTTAACTGCCCAATCGACAACAGGGATTGTACACACCTTTTGTAGTTCCTAGCCGACCATGGGAATCTATTTATATGGACTACTTTACGAGATATCCTACTACCAAACATCAGCATGAACCAATCTTAGTAGTAGTTGAAAATTTTTCCAAGATGGCCATTCTCATTCCATGCAAGAAGATGACGACAGTGCAACAGACTGCTTAGCTCTTCTTCACACATGTTTGGAAACACTTTGGTTTTACCGACAACCATCATTTCCGACATAGATTCCAGATTCGTCAGCATCTTTTGGAAGACCCTCTAGAAACAGTTGGACACGTGACTCTCATTGTCGACAGATTTACATATGTAGACCGATGGATAGACGGAAGTTGTGAATCGCTTGGTAGTACAATTGCTTCGCATGTACAACCACAAGCATCAACGGACATGGGATGAAAGTCTTCCATACATACAGCATAGTTACAATTGTGCTCAGCACATCTCTATGGGAAAGAGTCCATTTGAGATCTGTTACGGATTTCAACCCTTGGTTCCTATCAACTTGATTAGCTCCTCGACACAGTCGAACCCCGACACAAACTATAGCCACCGAGATGTTGATAAAGCCTTGAAGTTTCAAGATCGGATCTACGACGTCCAAATCAAGCAAAGGACATGTTGCAACAATCAAGCAAGAGAGCTAAGTCCCGACACGACAAGCATCATATTCCTCATTCATTCCAAATTGGGGATAAGGTCTAGTTACATCTCGAGAAGGAGTGCTTGACCAGCCCATCCAATAAGCTCAAAAATTTGTGATATGGTCCATATCGTATTCTTCGACAGATTGGAGAAAATGCTTTTTAGCTCGACATTCCTGCATGCCTAGGTCTGAATCCAATATTCAATGTGGATCTACTTCAACCATACCATGCACCACTATTGGACTAGAATGACTTACCGAAAGCAGAACCCAAAGAAATCTATCCAGATGTTCATGAACCTCTTCCTTGCAACATGTTGAGGCCTCGGATGTGCAGGGTATGCAAGGTGCTGCAATGGGTTCCTAAGCTCTCAACAGAGTGGGAAAACCCATACTGAAATTCTTCAAAAGATCCTACGCAAGGACAGTTCTATCCCCAGCCTGTTTGGTATAGTAATCTCCCACAGATATTTGGCCTCTGCTAGCACTCTATGAGTTGATAAGTTTTGATCCAACGGATCAGTCTTCCAATGAAGAAAAACAAAGTGTAAAATTCTATAAACAAATCTACCTAATAAAGGGAAACTAATCTAAGTTAGACCTATTCTAAAAGGTGAATTGTTTATGTGCAGGTCAGCTTGATGTAAAAGAAACAAGTTTTGTTCATCCACTTAATAGAAAAGTTAATAGATTTGTCACTTATCTGCTCAAATTACCATTAATTAATTAATATTAACCAACAACAAATTAAGGGTTAGATACATTCAATATCAACCTTTAACTGATATGTTAATTCAAAAATTAACATTAATTATATCTTATTGGAAGAACCATTTGCAGAAATCGATAAAAGTTTTAATTGAATAAACTCTCTTAAAAATTCATGAACACACAGATCACAAGAAATGATAAACCAGAAATATAGATAACAGTGCATAATTGAATTGCAAAGATTAAACCATTATTCGATAAGCAATTTGGAGTAAAATCACCATTCATCAAAGAAACTTGATTAATAAACAAAGGTAGATCTGAAAATAACTTTACTTTATTTAATGACAGTTTGTAAGAAATTACAAGCTTGTATAAAAATAGAGCATCTCCAGTCGCTCATGCAGTTCTTTTTCTCCAAATTCCATCATCCCTCTCTACGAGAGATCATCTCTCTTAAATAAGAGTTACAAAATAATAATACAAGGAGTAAATTCCCACAAACCGGGATTACAAAATTAAAACTAAACTAATGGCCTAGAAAAGCTTTCCATTTGTCCCAAATCTCTAACAACTCATCCACATTCGGATAGTTAGATGACTCAAGCCCCACTTGGGCATTACATTCGAATGTTTCCATCTCATACTTAGCTAACTTATGCCAAATACAGATGTAAATGTGGATTTTGCCTTCAATGCTGACTAGCTTCCTAATTAGTTGTTCCACATCATCAATATTGACCTCCTAAAGATGATGAATTTTCTCCTTGGCCGCCTCACACCTACGCTTGATTTGCTCAATCATCACCTTGGGCGGAAAAGAATATTCAATGAGCTCCATAGCAATGAACTATATAATCTCCATGATGTTATCAACTTCATACCATCTCCATGATGTTATCAACTTCATACCATGGGTATGTCTTCTATTACATCCTTGATATACCTCTGCCACTCAATAATATTTTGATTTGCCTAAGAAGCTTGGAGAGTTTTTGCCTTCTACCCTTCAAGGACACTAGACATCTTACCAAAAGTGATATAGGTTTCCCTAATCTCATCCAAGGTGTTAAATAGTTTCTCCAATAAATTATGATGTTCTTCATTAACCTGGAGGGCTAAATCCTTAAACCCTTGGGAAGACAACTTAAAGAAAGTAGACGAGGCTGCACTTGTAGTTGCATCCTCACATTGCTTTTCCAGTAAGTCTATCTTCTGAGTATTAGCAGAATTCTCAGCTTGTACATCATGAAGTTCATCCTGCAAAGAGGTATTTCTTTGCTCCAAATCTTCCAACCTGTCTTCCCATATCCTCCTAAGATCAGCAACATAAATTTCATGTTCCTCCTTGGTCTTCACCAATTGTTCTTCCAGCCTTTCCAATTCTTCCTTCTTTTGATCAATCTCTCTATTCAGAATCTGGACTGGATCAAGGTTTTCACCAGCAAATGATCATAAGGCTGTTGGTGTCTTAATTGCTCATGTCTGGGGGTCATTTGTTTACTAAGTACATACTATTTGATTAGGAATAGATACTTCCAATTCACCTTCATCCCTACTCCTCTTCTTAGCTCTATTTACCACTGCTTTATTTTCCTTACTGTAGAAATAATGTCCAAGAGGGACCACCACATCATCTTCATATTCAGTTATTATTTCTGAAGAAATTGAGATGAAATTCTTTGTTGAAATCAATGGTGGTGTTTGAGTGACCATGGGATTGGGTATAGGCATGGTAACTTGAGTAGTAGTTATAGGAGTAGAGACAATCAGAGGAGTTGATGGGACAAGGGTTGGATAAGGGATTGAAGTGAAGGCTTCAGAGAGTGGAACATGATAATCATTAGCAGGTGACGATGAGGAGGGAATTGAGAGTGGCTCTTCCACAGTGGGTGATGACAAAGTAGATATGGGTAATTGTAGGGGGGCAATCGAAGACTGGACCTCTGCAATAATAAATGGGGGAATGGAAAAAGTGACAGAGTTGTCTAAAAATGGGGTGGCTCTGCAAGTCAAAGTATGGAAGAGTTGTGTTATGGAGAATGGTGGGATAACCCGTGGGGACAAAGCAGAAAGATCCTGAATGGATGACATTAAAAATGATGAAGTCATGATGTCAAGGGAAGTAGTCACCTCCAATACCTGTTGATCAGACAAAGGGTTATCCATCTCAATGGTGTCTAACAAATATGCAACTGCTTGTGAATCTTCAGTCACCTGTTCAGTTACTTCCCCAATCACTTCTTGAGTTAATGACACTGGAGGATTGGGTCCATCATCAACATCACTGTCAATGACCTCAACAGCAGGGACTTGTGATGTAGGGATCTGGATTTTCTATCTTTTAGCTGGGTTGGCCTCAGCTATTATCAAATCATCAACTACCTGTGTAGCTGGAGCTATCCCTTGAACATCCACATTAAGCTTAGGAGGTTCCACTCTTCGAGTGTCCAATACTGAAGTTAGCTTTGCTAATTCCTGCTGGAAATGATGAGAGGTCTGCAACAAAGCTTTGACCTATCCAGTTGTTTTCACCTGAGGAGGATTCTCCATGGGAGCTTTAGCTTTATCTCCATCTGAATAAGTAAGCATTAGAGGGGCATTAGCCTGCTAGATTTGCTTTTGTTCTTTATCTCTTCTCACTTGCTCAATCAGATTCATCTCCATTGTCCTTTGCATGTATACTTTAGTTTTAATCTCTTTTTGATATGCCATAATCTGTTGTTGCTCATCTAAACTCTTGTCCCAAGCCAAGACTTTAGAAAATGTATTCACCCCTTGATAAATAGAATCATTTGGAAGGTCTTCATGGACATAGTCCATCTTCATGTGATATTGTTTGAAATGTGCATCAAGGAACTTCTTAGGATAAAGTTTCCTTTTGGGAGCAGTCCCTAATTTTAGGGGAGCCACCTAGTCACCAAGTACTGCAGCCCAATTTGAGGTCGGAATGACTAATGGCCCAAGATTCAAAGAAAATTTAGGCCATTCTTTCTTCTTGGGACTAGTTAGCTTTCTGTAAACACCATCAGTGATAGTTTGATAGGAGACTTCTTGAATAACCAATCTATCAGGCACTATTCTGGGCATAAGATGAACAGTGTCACTTCCCCAAACTCTGATATATGAAAAAGACTCATAAACATACCAATCACCAATTGTATTGATGAAGGCCCTGGCATCATCTGAGAATGTTGGTGCCTCTTGTTTGAATATCTTAAAGTAAATGGTTCCCATAAAGTGGTCACAAATGTCATAAAGAAATGGCACAAAATTGGTTTTCCATAGTGTTGAATGATAGATGTGGACTGGTGGGTCTGAAGAGGTCCAATGCCATCCCAAGGTAGGATATTGGAACTCAAAACAAAACATATCAATGATGAAGGATGATAGGAAGAAGTGTGGCTTTCTTAGGGAAGGTGCCTTCTGATAATCTTTGATTGTTGTTTTCAGTTCTGATGACAGGATAGAGGCCCAAGGGAAGGATTCTCCTGTTGTTAACACATGATGAGCTATTGGGGCCCATTCAGCTTTAAAGATTGAACAATTGGGAAGGACAAAGAGCCTGCATAGTGTGAAAATCCTCATAACAGATCTAAGACATGCTGTATACCTCACAAGAAAGAATTTAGGAATAAGATTAAGAGTGGTCAATGCAATAAGATGAGCAACAAAATAATAATATAGTAGAACTCTGATAGAAGCAAAAGTACTTCACACACACTAATTAATTAATCACAATATGGACAAATAAGTAGTACAATGCATGAGGATTCGAATGCCAAGGTGGCAATTCGAATTAGCCTTCATGGAGTGATCAAAAGATCACTGGAGTGTCATTGGAGCATAACTAGAAGTCTATCCCATCATCAGTGGAGTCATCAATGCTCAAGTAACAGTCAACCATCAGTCAAACTGAGTCTAACTGAGTGTGGTAGGTGTAACTAAGTGTAACTGACACTAACTGAATGAAGGAGGCTCAATGGAGGGTGCATGAGGAGCTAACTGGAGTCAGAATGAGCAGTCTAGTCACACTAGAGGTCCATCGGAGTGGTAAGTTCAATTAAGAGTGAGTTAAGCCTAAAATCAAGGAGAGAACTCAGTTAATTGAAGACAACTGGACTGGTAGGTGAAGAAGGGTGCCTTTGTCAAGTGGATGGTGAGATGTGGGTGCATCACTAGCTAGGAGGGCTCAATCTAAGTGGAAATAAGCTCCTGAGTGCTGGAAGACTAGGGACTAGGTGCTAGAGGTGTCAACCTGATGACTGGGCAGCATGCAGATGCATGCAATGCATGCAAAATGTATGCAAGACTGGAAATGCAAAGGATGAAAATGCTAGTAAGACTAGGATGGAGTATAGGAATATCCTAACACATAGCATGGCTACCAGTAAAGAGTAAGGCTCCTTAAACCAATAAATTAGGTAAAGGTCATCATCCTTCGGCACAAAGCTGCTAGGTTTAATCATCCATGATTTCATCATTTCATCGAAATTATACCTAGTTTTAGAAGATTTTATGAATATAGGGGCTAAGGGTTTGTACAACTGGATTTAGAGAAAAATCCCTAATAAAGACTTCAGGGCGGAAGGTGGTCAATTGGGACCCCGTACTATCATTAAACGACCGGTCCTTGGGGTTAGCATTTTCCACAATCCATTTAATTGGGTTTGTGTAAGGTAGAACAGTGGTCCGAGCAGCAATAGCATGGATTTGAGAAGCCCTAATCTTCTCATATGCAAGTCCTTCTTCCTTGATATCGGAAAGGTCATCATTATGAAAAATTGAATAGATTTTGGACCAATCCATTTCATAGGTTTCAGTGACCCTCTCACTGGTATCTAAGAGGATAGCAAAATTTGGGTCTTTGGTCAGCAAATCCCCGTGGACTGTCTTAGACCGAGTGTTCTATGACATGTTGGCAAAGTCTGGAAATTCTTGTAAATAAATAAAACTAAATCATTAACAGGAAAAATGTAAATAGCAAATGAAAAAATGACAACGAACCAACCTGAAAGTAATTGAAAAATTGTGAAAATGACCCCTGGTAAGAAATCCACAGAAAAATCCACGTAGCAGAGTAAATTATGACAGTGAAAATGATAAAGAAAAATAGGAAAAATCACATATTTATCAATTTTCGGTCGGATCAAATTTGGACCGTAGGATTAAAAGAAAAGAGTGGTTGAGATTACCCTCTATAGGATGCAGGATCGGGTTCACAAGTTTTATTTTCAAACTTTATTCAAAATTCCCGCAATCCACAATCTGCTATTTGTGGGTTACGGGTTTACAAATTGCAAAACAATGAACAAACGTGTTTCCGAAATCCGCAACCCGAAATTGCGGGTTTCGGGTTTCGGAAACAAAAACAATGTTTAAAATTAATATAAGGTTTTCCACATCCTGCAATCCGCAATTTGTGGGTTGCGGGTTTCGAGAACACACAATGCGATTTATTAACATAACAAATTCCTGCAATCCGAAATCCGGAATTTGCTGGTTTCGGGTTTCGAGTTTCGGAATCGAAATTTCTGAAAATATTAACACAGTCTTCTCGCAACCCGTAATTTCGAGTTGCGGGTTTCGGGTTGATGAAAATCCAAAAGAAAGAATAAACTAATTTCTGCAATCCGCAATTGCGGGATTGCGGGTTTCAGGATTTCGAGATTTTGTGTTTCGGATTTGCGGGAATAAAATGACACTTTCAAGAATCAAAGGCTTTCTGCAAATCAAGAAAACAACCAAAAACTTAAAAAATTTCGAAGAAAAAGATGATAATTACACAAACCAGAAACAAAGGTTATGAGACCATAACAAACTAAGTTTAAAAACTTACCTAAATACCTTTGTATTTACAATAATGGGGCTCCCATGATCAAATGGAGCATGGGATCTGTTGTACCTACAACAAATGGTGACTAGCTAGGAAGAACCAGTTATCTCTTCAAACAAAACTTTAGTCAAAGAAAGTATGTCAACCCTCTAATTTTCATCCTAAAATTTTAGAAAGTGTTCATAAAATGACAATCAATAAGTAGAATTAACATAAGATTGATATACTCCCATCCATGATCATTTTAAAGATAATGCAAATATGATAAGGAGATCTAAGAAACAACAGGAACACTTTTGCCATTACGTAATCATCAGAAGACAGCTTTTAAATGAACCTAGGAGCAAGCTTCATAATACTCTGGATATCTAAATCATGAATCACCTTGGCTTATTAACTACTTTATTATACACAAATAATTCCATTCCAATATTTACATTTTTTCCTCTCCTTTTTTTTATTTTTCTCTTTTCTTCTTTTTTCTTTTGTATCTTTTCTTTTGAAACAAAAAGGGAAAGCTATACATAAGGCCTTGTTAATATAATGCCACTGCTCTGACTTGGTGATCAGATTTTGGCAATGCTATTCACAAACCTAATCTGGAAAGTGAACAAGCTAGCTCAGTAATGAGACTCCTTGTCTTCCAGCTGTAACACTGAAAGTAATTATCATGGCTTGGTGACCACATAATGATAATTTCAGTCCAAAATCAAACTCATGATCATGGCAGGGATGGCTTGTGATAAGACCCCCCTGTACTTATATACAACATTGTCTTATAAAGAAAAATAAAACAAAATTTTTATTAGGGTGTGAATTACAAGACACCACCATGGCTTGGTAACAATATGACAGTGGCGTTACCCACTGATGCTTTGCAGATCATGAATGGACCGACCTGTGATACGATCTTCCACCCTTTCAATAAACTGAAAGTCATCTTCCAAGTTTGGTGGCTTGGTGTGAAGATGTCATTCCACTCACATCCATGAACCTAATGGGATGGCTTGTAATAAGACCCCCCATCCTATAATCCACAATTATTGAATAATCTCATTTTCAAGGTGACTGTGATAGGATCCAGAGCAGATAAAGGTTGACCAGGTTATTAAGATATGCTATGCTACACTAATGAAACATAAGACAAAAAAGTCAGTCACTTTCCACAATATCAATTAAACAAATAAAGCATGTATAAGATAATGACCAAGGTGGAAAGGTATCAATCAAAGTTCTGCAATTAATGACTGTCTATTCTTTGTAAAACAAATTCTGACATAGGTTGAGAAAAACCAAAATTGACAGAGCATTCCAAAACTTCAGTTCAAACCATTCTTGAGACAAACTGACCATCAACCATTACCATATGTATAGATTTTATTAGAAGGAAAACCAATAAAAGGAAACCAATCAAACAAAGAAACTGCAAAACACTTCAAACTTATGTACAGAGTGCATCAAATTATTCAGGCAAAATACTTCTTGAGCCAAGACACATTCACTAGATAAGTGTCAATGAACCCTTCCAATGTTTGTAATCAAACAATACTAGGACCAATCGTTTCCGTAATAATCAAAGGTCCTAGCCAAAGGCGCTAAAACTTGGTATAATTATTTTCATCTTTATGCTGCTTATCCCATCTCAATACCAAGCATCCTACTGAAATTTCCCTATTAGAAGAGGATTTCTCATCAAACCATCCCTTAACCATATGTTGATGATGATATAATTTATTTTTAGCCACTTCCTTGTCTTCCTACAACTTAAGCAAGGTATCAATTCTTTACTGAAGAGGGGAGGAATCATCTTCTTGAATGGATTGGGATAACTGTAATGAGGGGATGGTATGGTTAGATGGCAGGATGGCTTCCTTGCCATAGACCAGACAATAGGGAGAATTTCCAATAGCTTCCTTTGGGGTAATTCGATCTTCCCAAAGAGCATTATAGAGCTACATGTGCCAATCTTTGTGATGACAGGATACTATATTCTTCAAAATGTTTACCAGATTCTTGTTAGAAGATTCAGCAAGCCCATTACCTTGTGGACAATAATTGGTAGAAAAATTTAGTATGATCCCTTTTTCAAGGGCATACTGTGTCAAGTCAATTGAGCAAAACTAGGATGCATTGTCAAAGACAAGATATTCTGGAGCACCAAACCTTGTAACTATCTGGTTATCAAGGAAACAAATTACTTGGTTTGTGTTACACTACCTAAGGGGGATTGCCTCTACCCATTTAATAAAGTATTCAGTTGATGTAAGGATATACCTATGTTGAAGGGAGGAGGTGGGATTAATTGGTCCAACAAAATCCAGTCCCCATTGCTGGAATGAAAACTGAATTGTTACTCGCTGCAGAGGAAAAGCCGGTGTTTTAAATTTCCTTGCACACTTTTGACATGGTTCACACCTTCTAACATGAGCATAGGAATCCTTAAACAGAGTAGGCCAATAATATCCAACTCTGAGGATCTTGTGTGCTGTGGTTTCACCTAAAAAATGACCTCCAGTAGGTCCTGCATGAAATTGAAAAAGAATGTCATCAGTCTCATTTCTCTCCAAACACCTAAGGAAAAATCCATCATAATTTTTTCTAAACAAAACTCCATTAATAAATTGGTAGGAAGCATACTTTAATCTTAAAGCTCTGCATTTTTTTAAGTCTAGGGTTTCACGACCAAACCCATGGTTTAGAAAAAACTTGATATGATCATACCAGTTAGATGTTGGAGTGTCTATGGCATTGAAAAAACTTGTAGGAACATTTTCCTCCTACTCCCACTCGGTCTGTTGCTGGACGGGATCATTCGATTGGGCAGTAAGCAAGCACAAACCTTGCCCTTTTACAATCTTTGCTGGCCTGATTTCCAGGTCATATTCCTACGAAGTTGTCATCCAATGGGCTCTTTTCTCGCCTAATTCTTTCTATACCAGTACGTTTCTGATGGCAGTGTATGGCACAATCACCTTGGTTCAAGACTTCAATAAGTAGGGCCTATAATGTTTCATAGACTTGTAAACTACATAGGCCTGCTTGTCAATTTGGGAGTAGTTAAGTTCTGCTCCCTTAAATGTTGAGATCATGAACGAAATTGGAATCTTAGTATCATTGTCATGCTTATGTGTCAAAACCACAGCATAAGAAAAATTAGTAGTGAAAGTATATATAATAAAATCCTTGTTGAAATATGGGGACATCAGAGCAGGAGCTTCTGCAATGGCCCTTCATATTTCAACAAATGCATCATTCTGTTCCTACGACCAACTAAACTGTACAGCTTTTTTGACTAACTGCTGCAAAGGCTTAACAATCTGTGCAAAATTGGGAACAAACCTACATACAAAATTGATCTTACAGAGGAATGATTGCATGGCTTTGCGCAAACCAAGAAAACCGATCTTTGAAATAGCATCAGTGCATTCAGGATCAATTATCATACCTTCCTTGGAAACAATTAAACCCAGAAGCTTACCTTCTGTCACCACAAATATGGAATTATTGGGGTTCAGAGAAATTTCGTACTTCCTGCAGCATTCAGAAACCTGTTTCAAAGCAAATAAATGTTCATGTTGTTTCTTCGAATAAATAGTGATGTCATCTAGATATACTACGACTAAATTATGCATTAAACCACTAAAATATATATCCATAGCTCTCTGGAATGTGGCTTCTACATTTATTAGTCCGAAGGGCATTCGCTTGTAGGCGAAGGTACCCTAGGGGGTTCTGAAAGTTGTTTTCAGTTGGTCTTCAGGGGAAACCACGACTTGGTTGTACCCTGAAAAACCATCCAGGAGAGAGAACATCTCTGGCCCAGCTACCTTTTGTAGAATTTGTTCCATGGGAGGAACAGGGTAGTTATCATTTTTTAAAGCTCTGTTCAAGTTTCTGAAATAGACACAAAGTCTAATTTCCCCATTCTTTTTTCGAACATGTACTAAATTTGCTATCCATTGTGTGTGCCTGACAGGGAATATAATTCGGGCTGTTAGTAACTTTTCAAGTTCTTTCTTTACATAGGGTTCCAAACCAGGATGCATCTTTCTCAGTTTCTGCTGGCAAGGTTTCACTTCTGTATTCATGGGTATGTTATGTTGCATAATGCTAGTATCAAAGGTTTTTAGCTCGTCATAGGTCCAGGAAAAAACATCCTTATATTATTTACACAACCTGATGAAAGCTCTTCCTTCTTCCTCATAACATTCAACTCCAAGTTTAATGAATCGGGGATTATGTTCAGTACCAAGATTGACTGGTTCATAGTTCAGAGAAGAACTCGGTGTCTTATAGTTGGTATTGTGTCTAAACTTGTCTTGCAGGTCATAAAACTTCTCCAGGTTGATCACTGATTTTGTGATAATGTTGGAAGGATCAGCCATGGATTTTTCATGTTCAGCTTCATTTATTTCCATATCTTGAAAGGTATCTTGAGCTGAGAGAAATTCTAGGATCTGTTGATCATCATCAAACACTTTCCATCTTGTTACATTATGAAGGATGGAAGTCCTATACATAAGTTCTATTGAAAAGGTATCAAGTGACAAGCCTTCTAGTGGAATCATCCTAGATGCAGTATTTGCTAAGAGGTCAGCATCAAAGTTTTGTGACCTAGGGACTGAGTTAATGTTGAATGCAGAGAAAGAGTTGATGAGTTCCCTTACCATGTTTTGATAATTAGGTAAATAAGGAGACAGACAGTGTATCTTGTTTCTTACTTGTTTGACTATAATTTCAAAATCACCAAAACATTCTATCACTTCTGCACCCATATCAATATCCCTTTTGAGTCCCTGCACCAACGCCTCATATTCAGCTACATTATTTGTACATTCAAATTCAAGTCTACAAGCAATCATGGTTTTAGTCCCTTTTGGATCAACCAGGACACAACCTGCACTAGCTCCATCCTTGGATCTGGAGCCATCAAAGAATAAATTCCATGCAATAGGATCTATCCTAAAATTTGTATTAACATTATAAACATTATGTACAATAGTTCCAGAGAATGGTATAGTAGTAACATTAGCAATCTGTGATTCATTCTGCACATTCTCATGTGGTGAAGAATCAGTTGGAAAATCTCCAAAGAAAGTATCAAAAGTTAAATGCTCAATATGTGAACTGAAATAGCAAGCAGGTTCACTTGAATCATTAAGGTCAGTGACTGTTTGCTTCATAAATGGCTCCCTACTGATCTTAATCTTATTTGGTTGTCCATTGTAGGGTAACCACAGGTGAGACCAATCAGTGGCAAAGTAGCCCTTAATTTTTTCTTACCAGTCTTTGCTCAGGCACATTCCATAGGCTTTAGGAATGTCAGCTACAACAATATCAATAGTATGGTGAATCCGAGGATTAACAAATAATGTCAACAACACATTTCTCAATCTCCCCACTACTCTTACCTTAGATCTGTCAAGCTAGACAAGCTGCGTAGGACAGGGTTCCCAAGTGGCATTAAGTTTTCTGCAGACAGACAGGGGCATCACATTAGAAGAGGCACCTGAGTCTATCATGCAATTGTGTACATTCCTATTGAAGATTTCAAATGTAAGCAAGAAAGGAGGTGTCCTCTTGCTTCCATATTTTTGGTCTTCTGGTTTGATAAAAGAGTCTAAGTTATTGTTTTGTGATTATCTTGGTTGTTTGATTATCATACTTTTAGGCAAGGAATCCCTCATAGAAGGTATTTTTAGAAGCTCAAACAAAGAGATATTTGCTTTAACTCTTTTCAAACCTTCACCCAAACTATATTCCAATTCGGGATTAACTGTATCCTTTTGGGGAACAATTTTTCTTTTGTTGGGAGGTGTTGTTGAAGATGAAGGTTCCTGAGCAGGTTGTGGTCTTGATCTAGTATTGTAAGCATGTTGAACATTGAACACTGTCTCAGGTTCTTCTTCTTCTTCATTCATTGGGAGTTCAAAGAAATAGCTAATAGTATTAATTTGTGGATCCTCTTCTTCATCTCCTCCTTTTGGTAACTGTGGATCTTGTTTTGTTTGATCATCAGAAGGTTCAGGGATATTTTGTGATTCAGTGGCAAGAGCTTTGAAAATGGAATAGATCTCTTCAAAAGTCAATCCTTCATTAGGATTAGAAGGTGGTGGATTTTGGGGAGGTTGATAAGGTCTCCTGAAAGGTGGCCTTACAAAACCTCTGTTATTATTTTGATTCTCATTATTGTTCTTTTTTAGATCAACCATATCATTTGACATTTTCTGGAGAAACTTCTTGATGTCAGTCATTTCAAAGGGATCTTTGTTTTGGGTGATGGGCTTGGGAGCATTATCAGTTTTCTTCCTAGATGTAGAAGGTTTCTCTTCTAAATCCTCAGGATTGTCTTTTAGGCAATAGATATCCGTTTCAACTTGAATGGCTTCAGCATAGGCTTCAAACAAGTTGTATTTGTGTGCCCTTTTGATCAACATCGCGATGGGAACAAATAGACCCTTTTCATAATAGGAAACCAAAAGCTATTCTGTAAGAAGAACAATGGCAGGGATTATATTATTTAGATAAAAAAATCTTTGATTGTAATCTTTGACACTTTCTTTACCTTTCATTTTCATGGAAGTTAACTCCAAAACTAAATCTTCTGGTGTCTTATCATCCCCAAACTTCTGTATAAACAATTTTTCAAACTCATCCCATGAAGTTATAGTTCTAGCTTCTAATGCAAAATACCATGTGGATGCTTTCCCTTCAAATGTGTAAGGGAAGAATCTACAAGCCACATCTTCATGAACAACACTCCTAAGTCTGATGGCCTGCATAAAGGTTTTAATATGATCTAATGCAGGTGACTCATCATCGATATTGAACTTAGGAAGCCATTTCTCAGGGTTTTGGGGCAATCAATGTTGATCCCCAAGTATGAATACAACATCTTGGTCAAGCCAAGGTCTGTTTTGGCCTTCCCCAGCCATAGGTCATTCTTCTTCTTCATCAGATAAAGAGTTAGAAGAATGTTCACTTTTAGATGAGGAGGATGATGAGGAAGGAGGAGAGGGTGGTGGTCCACCTAAAGCAGTAGTGTGTGAGACTTGTTCTATTTCACTAAACAATAAATCAAGATCAAATTCAGGGAATTGTTGTTGGTTTGATGAATTATTTTGCTCAGTATTCTACTTAGTTGAATTTTGATTATCTTGATTATCTTGAATATTTGCCCATGGATTCGTATTTTCTTGGTGAATTGTTGCTAATCCTTGATTTCTTTCTACAGAGATCCTCTGTTGTAACCTGGCAATACTATCATTAGAACTTTTGAGTATCTGTTCGAGTGAAATAGGTCCTCTTGTAGGTGATATAATGATGATATCTCTTGTTCTAGGATCTCGGTCAGTTGTAGGGGTGACAGGGATAGTATTAGGATGTTGCACCGGTTGCTCAACAAAAGTAGATGCTTGTGTGTGGCTACGACTCACAATCGGTATCCTTGTTGGAGGAGGTTTCTGAGTATTTTGTTTAGGGATAGTTTACTACTGGACCTCCTTCTAGCACCATTTGTTGAGGCCTCGGATGTGCAAGGTATGAAAGGTGTTGGAATGGGTTCGTAAGCTATCAACAGAGGGGGAAAACCCAGACTGAAAGGATTCAAAAGATCCTACGCAAGGACAGTTCTATCCCCATCCTATTTGGTATAGTAATCTCCCACAGATATTCGTCCTCCATTGGCACTCTATGAGTTGATAAGGTTTGATCCAACAGATCAGTTTTCCAATGAAGAAAAACAAAGTTTATAAGTCTATAAAGCAAATCTACCTAAAAAAGGGAAACTAATCTAAGTTAGACCTATTCTAAAAGGTGGCTTGTTTATGTGCAGGTCAGCTTGATGTAAAAGAAACAAGTGTTGTTCATCCACTTAACAGAAATGTTAATAGATTTGTCACTTTTCTGCTCAAATTACCATTAATTAATTAAAATTAACCAACAACAAATTAAGGGTTAGATACATTGAAGATCAACCTGTAACTGATATGTTAATTGAAAAATTAACATCAATTATATCTTACTGAAAGAACCATTTGCAGAAATCGATAAAAGTTTAAATTGAATAAACTCTCTTGAAACTTCATGAACACATAGATCACAAGCAATGATAAACCCAAACTATAGATCACAGTGCATAATTGAATTGCAAAAGATTAAAACAATATTAGATAAGCAATTTGGAGTAAAGTCGCCATTCATCAAAGAAACTTGATTAATAAACAAAGGTAGATCTGAAAATAACTTTACTGTATTTAATAACAGTCTGTAAGAAATTACAAGCTTGTATCAAAACAGAGCATCTCCAGTCTCTCCTGCATTTCTTCTCCTAATTCCATCATCCCTCTCTATGAGAGATCATCTCTCTTAAATAAGAGTTGCAAAATAATAATGCAAGGAGTAAATTCCCACAAATTGGGATTACAAAATCAAAACTAAACTAATGGCCTAAAAAAGCTTGCCATTTGTCCCAAATCTCTAACAACTCATCCACATTTGGATAGTTAGATAACTCAAGCCCCACTTGGGCATTACATTGGAATGTTTCCATCTCATTCATAGCTAACTTATGCCAAATACGGATGTAAATGTGGATTTTTCCTTCAATGTTGACTGGCTTGCTAATTAATTGTTCCACATCATCAATATCAACCTCCTCAAGATGCTGAATTTTCTCCTTGGCCTCCTCACACTTGTGCTCGATTTGCTCAATCATCAACTTGGGCGGCCAAGAATATTCAATGAGCTCCATAGCAACCAACTGTATAATCCCCATGATGTTATCAGATGCATACCATCTCCTACTTTATATGGCCTATGCTTTCTTGATAATGTGCTCAACTTATTCATTAAGATCAAGCCAAGTGTTGAATGCGGCTCTAACTTTTTTGAACTGAAAGCTGTTGAGAATGGGCATGTCTTATGGTATGTCCTTGATATACCTCTACCACTCAATAATATTTTTATTTTCTTGAGAAGCTTGGAGCCTTTTGGCCTTCTTCCCTTCAAGGACACTAGACATCTTACCAAAAGTGATATAGGTTTCCCTAATCTCATCCAGGGTGTTAAATAGTTTCTCCAATAACTTATGATGTTCTTCATTAACCTGGAGGGATAAATCCTTAAACTCTTGGGAAGACAAATTAAAGAAAGTCGAAGAGGCTGCACTTGTAGTTGCATCGTCACATTGCTTTTGCAGTAAGTCTCTTCTGAGTATTAGCAGAATTCTCAGCTTGTACATCACGAAGTTTAGCTTGCAAAGAGGTATTGTTTCACTCCAAATCTTCCAACCTATCTGCCCATATCCTCCTAAGATCAACAACATAAATTTCATGTTCCTCATTGGTCTTCACCAATTGTTCTTCCAGCCTTTCCGATTCTTCCTTCTTCTGATCAATCTCTCTATTCAGAATCTAGACTGAATCAAGGTTTGCACCAGCAAATGCTCCTAAGGCTCTGGCTGTCTCAATTGCTTCTGTATGGGCGTCATTTGTTTGCTGAGTCCATACTATTTGATTAGGAACAGATACTTCCAATTCACCTTCATCCCTACTCCTCTTCTTACCTCTCTTTACCACTGCTTTATTTTCCTTGCTGAAGAAATAATGTCCAAGAGGGACCACCACATCATCTTCATATTCAGTTATTATTTCTGAATAAATTGAGATGGCATTCCCTGTTGAAATCAATGAAGGTGTTTGAGTGACCATGAGATTGGGTATAGGCATGGTAACTTGAGGAGTAGTTAAAGGGGTAGAGACAATCAGAGGAATTGATAGGACAAGGGTTGGAGAAGGGATTGAAGTGAAGGCTTCAGAGAGTGGAACATGATCATCATCAGCAGGTGATGATGAGGAGGGAATTGAGAGTGGCTCTTCCACGATGGGTGATGACAAAGTAGATATGGGTAACTGCAGGGGGACAGTCGAAGACTGGACCTCTGCAAGAATAGATGGGGGGATGGAAAAAGTGACAGAGTTGTCTGAAAATGGGGTGGCTATGGAAATCAAAGTATGGAAGAGTTGTCTTATGGAGAATGGTGGGATAACCCCTGGGGACAAAGCAGAAATATCCTGAATGGATGAAAATAAAAATGATGAAGTCATGATGTCGGGGGTAGTAGTCACCTCAAATACCTATTGAACAGACGAAGGGTGATCCATCTCAATGGTGTCTAACAAATCTGCAACTGCTTGCAAATCTTCAGTCACCTATTCAGTTACATCCCCAGTCACTTCTTGAGGTACTCCTTCAATCACTTCTTGAGTTACTCCTTCAGTCACTTCTTGAGTTACTGACACTAGAGGATTGGTTCCATCATCAAAATCATTGTTAATGAGCTCAATAGTAGGGACCTATGATGTAGGGATCTGGATTTTCTGTCTTTAAGCTGGGTTGACCTCAGCTATTATCAAATCATCAACTACCTGTGTAGCTGCAGCAGTCACTTGAACAACCATATTAAGCTTAGGAGGTTCCACTATTTGAGTGTCCAATACTGAAGTTAGCTTTGCTAATTCCTACTGGAAATTATGAGAGGTCTGTAACAAAGCTTTGACCTATTCAGCTGTTTTCACCTGAGGAGGATTCTCCATGGGAGCTTTACCTTTATCTCCATCTGAATAAGTAAGCATTAGAGGGGCATTAACCTACAGGATTTGCTTTTGTTCTTGATCTCTTCTCACTTGCTCAATTAGATTCATCTCCATTGTCCTTTTCCTGTAGAATTTAGTTTTAATCTCTTTCTAATATGCCATAATCTGTTTCTGCTCATCTAAACTCTTGGCCCTAGCCAAGACTTCAGAAAATGTAGTCACCCCTTGGTAAATAGAATCATCTGGAAGCTCTTCATGGACATAGTCCATCTTCATGTGATATTGTTTGAAATGTGCATCAAGGAACTTCTTAGGATCATGTTTCCTTTTGGGAGCAGTCCCTAATTTTAGGGGAGCCACCTGGTCACCATGTACTGCAGCCCAATTTGAGGTCGGAATGGCTAATGGCCCAAGATTCAAAGAAAAATTAGGCCATCTTGTCTTCTTGGGACCAGTAAGCTTTCTGTAAACACCATCAGTGACAGTTTGATAGGAGACTTCTTGAATAACCAATATGTTAGGCTATTCTAGGAAGAAGATGAATAGTGTCACCTCCCCAGACTCTGATATATGAAAAAGAATCATAAACATACCAATCAGTAATTGTATTGATGAAGGCCCTAGCATTATCTGAGAAGGCTGGTGCCTCTTGTTTGAATATATTAAAGTAAATGGTGCCCATAAAGTGGTCACAAATGTCATATAGAAATGGCACAAAATTGGTTTCCCATAGTGTTGAATGATAGATGTGAACTGGTGGGTCTGAAGAGGTCCAATGCCATCCCAAGTTAAAATATTGGAACTCAGAACAAAATATATCAATGATGAAGGCATACAAGAAGAAGTGTGGCTTTTGATAATCTCTAATTGTTGTTTTCAGTTCTGATGACAATATAGAGGCCCGAGGGAAGGATTCTCCTATTGCTAACAGAAGATGACCTATTGGGGTGCATTCAGCTTTAAAGACTGAACAAGTGCGAAGGCCAAAGAGCCTACATAGCATGGCTGTGAGTAAAGAGTAAGGCTCCTTAAACCAAGAAATCGGGTAAAGGTTATCAGCCTTCGGCACAAAGATGCTAGGCTTAATCATCCATGATTTCATCATTTCATTGAAATTATACCGAGTGTTAGAAGATTTTATGAATTCAGGGCTAAGGGTTTGTACAACCAGCTTTAGAGAAAAATCCCTAATAAAGACTTTAGGGCGGAAGGTGGTCAATTGGGACCCCGTACTATCATTAAACAACCGGTCCTTAGGGTTAGAATTTTCCACAATCCATTTAACTGGGTCTATGTAAGGTAGAACAGTGGGTTGAGCAGCAATGGCATGGATTTCAGAAGCCCTAATCTTCTCATATACAGGTCGGTCTTCCTTTATGTCGGAAAGGTCATCATTATAAAAAATTGAATATATTTTGGACCAGTCCATTTGGTAGGTTTCAGTGACCCTCTCACTGGTATCTGAGAGGATACCAAAATTTAGGTCTTTGGTCATCAAATCTATTAACACCCAAAAAGTGCTCACTAGCTCACTCCCTTATTCACATGACCCATTTGTCCACTTTTTCCACCATTTGAGCCTCTAAAACCTTCAAAAAGTCACCAAAAAGACCATAATACCACTTTTCCCCCTCAAAATATGTGTTTTTCCTCAAAAAACACAAAAAACCCTAAAAAAGGGTCCAAAATTCCCAAAAAATCTTAAAAGGGAATAAAAATATAAAAAATATTCAAAAAAGGAAAAAGAGGGAAAAAGAGACCTAAACCATGTTGGTTAATACCATTGGTTTCCTCAAAACCATAATGGTATTCCCCATCACCAAAAACTGTAAAAAGGTGATAGGGGCTCCTCACTTTCCATCGGCGTTTCATCCTATCCTTATGCTGCCAAATTCCCTTTGAGAGCCATTGCCTCCCATTTTGAGTTTGAATATCCCCATTGAAGCTTTGGAGAAGAAGAGACCATTGGATATTGGAGCTTCTCAACCTTGGAGTTGCTCAACACTCATCATCGTCACCATTTGAGGCAATACAAAAACAAATTCTTTTAAATTTCTTGTCTCATTTGCTTATTGTTATCAATCTAGTTCTTTATTTTTCTTATACATGTTAATGTTAGATTAGATTCAGTTTATTGTTATTTACTTTTCATTCGAGACTACTATTACAAGTTAATAGGTGCATCCTTGCACATGCTTGAGATCATTTCTTGCTCTCACCACCAGATTTTTTGGGCATTTTTTCCCATGCCCCCCGTCGCCTCGATTTGCGTGCCACATCGGCCGTAGTCGTTTTTGACGAGTTTTATATCGACGGATTCAGTTTTCCGCGCTCGTGATGATGCTTGAGATCATTTCTCGCTCTCACCACCATATTTTTCAGGCATTTTTCCCCATCCCACTCAACGCCTCGATTTGCATGCCACATCGGCCGTGATCCGTTTTTGACGATCTTTATGTAAAGTATTTAAGGTTTTTGTGGTATGCAGAGATTGAGTGGGTTGTCGGATATTCCACGGTCAGCATTTTATATTCGTCGATGTTTCGAATCCTCAGCTGGATTCATCTTCAGGACAAAAATTGTGTAGAAGAGTTGCTCACCATGCCAATAAATAGTTAGAGAAGCTTGGTCCTTTCCCATTCTAACCTTTCATCTTCTCAAAGAAATTTCAAAGGAACCTCCAAAATCAAGAAACCCTAATGTGTGATTATTACCAAATAGTTAAGAACATCTATTCATCAAGGAAGAAGATGTAAAATAATGATAATAAATGAATTATTAAAAACATTATTAAACAACTTAAAAGGCCAAATGTTTACTAAAATAAAATATTAATGATGTAAATGATCATTAAAAATCACCTTACAACATACTTGGCCAAAGGTTAAAAAGATAATAATAATATCAATAAATGAAAGATCTCCAATGATAAATTTACTAAAATTAACTTTGAAAACACCAAATAAATAATTATTAATAACTTCAAAAATAATTATTAATAATTCATGATGATCATACCATTGAAGATAATATCAGATAAACTCAATGATAAATTATTAATAATTCCATAGAAATAGTTAATATTAACTTTAAAAACCATAGAAATAATTATTAATACCTTCAAAAAGAAATTTATTAATAATTCCATAGCAAATATTAATAATTTCAAAAATATTTGGAAATCAAATTATTAATAATTTGATAGAAAAAATTAATAATAACTTTAAAAACCCTAGAAGAAATTATTAATACCTTCAAAAAGATAATTATCCATAACAAATATTAGTAATTTCAAATTAATTAATTAAAGGTAATAATCACTATACTTTGGAAACCAATGCTTCGGAAATCAATGCATATGTATGACTATTATCAAGAAAACAAGAAGGAGGCTAGGTCACTCACAAAAACGATGATGAAAAAAATATATGTCGAAAAATATTATGATGAGAAAATTAAGCCTGCAGAACATACCTGGATCTAACCGTTACCTTCCTTACTGATTAGAGGCAGCCAACTCTTGCTTATTTCAAGCCCCCCATCTCTATTCAGGTTTTTTGGATGCTTTATGATTTCTAAGGCCTCTCTCACCCTTCTTTTGTAGTAGTGGTCCTCAATCGCGAGCATCTCTGTGTTCTCCAAGCAAACATGGTTCTTTGTTCTGTGAGAATGTTCTGCGAGCATGGAGGTATTTGTCCTTTCCTGAAGATGAATCCAGCTGAGGATTCGAAACGTCGACGAATATAAAATGCCGACCATGGAATATCCGGCAACCCACTCGATATTTATGTCATCGGATTCAGTTTTCCGTGCTCATGATGATGCTTGAGATCATTTCTCACTCTCACCACCAGATTTTTCGGGCATTTTTTCCCATGCCCCTCGCCGCCTCGATTTGCGTGCCACATCGATCGTGATCCATTTTTTACGATCTTTATGTTGCCGGATTCAGTTTTCCATGCTCATGACGATGCTCGAGATCATTTCTCTCTCTCTCGAAAACCTTCTTATTCAGTAATAATTTTATCCCTTTTTTAGGCTGAGCAATTCTTTTATGAAAAAGGCACTTAGGGAGTTTCTGTTAAGATCTTTTCTGACTCCTAAAACAATGAAAAGATCGTCGAGCAATCTTGCTTCCTTTCATGCTTGCTAAAAGTATCTGAAAGGGCGTCTACCTGGTATAAGTTTACCCCTTTTCCGGACCTTATAGACTAATTACGAAAAATGAATACTCTAGTCACATTGGCTAGAAGAGTTCTCCATTTGCATCATTTTATGTTTTTTTGGGCCTTGGAGACTAACATACGAAAAAGAACACCAATGGAGTCTAGTTATCGCTTTCAGACTCTTAAAAAATGAAAGCAACCACAAGCAATCACCATCTTGGGCTCGTACAAATCCACAGGACGGTACTCCTCCACCAATTCAGAGTCTTCTTATCGTTTTCAGACTCCTTAAAAATGAAAGCACTCACGAGCATGAACAGTCCTGGGCTCACATAAATCCACAAGATAGTACCATTTCAGAGCACACTTTTATCCCTTCTTAGATCTCATTAAAACTATGAAGAAGGACCCAATGGTGCTTTTTGGTGCCATAATAGATCATGTCTTCTCATAAGGCAGCTTCCCCATTATGGTCACCTTTGTTTAGAGTATTCTGCAGTATGTCACCCTGAGAGTCCCCCAATAGCATCCATCAGCTTGTCCCCCCCCAGAGTTACTCCAGTCTGCAATACATATCCTTGATCCCTTAAAGCTATGGTCCTCACACCTAAAAGTTATTTTCCTATGCTGTCAGGTCAACCATGTCATCATGCTTTGAACAAAGGAAGTTTGATTCCACCTACTCTATGACCCCAGTTGTTTCCACATCCCCATAGTATGTCAGTCCTATTATCACAGTTTCGTGGCACACCTCGCACTCCCATCAAGGAAACATCATTGCCTTGGTAGTTGCCGGTCCCCCTCTGTCGACGCCAACCAAATCTATTCCAGAGGATAGACCCAGAGGTCCCTGTGCCTTGGACTCATCACCATTAGTGATGAGTACCTACGGATCATTTTGAAAGGAGTCCCCAGTGCGTCTCCAAATGATTGTTTCTCACATGCTCAATTTCAACACCTTGATCGCATCGTTGAGACTCGTACAGGGTATCGGTCCTTTCAGTTTGTTTGTTGAAGACCCCGGATATCACCTGACTCTACCACATTTGAGAGTCTAATTGAGGAAACCACCAATTACACATTCCTATGGATATTCGGGTTGCGCTCAGTGACAATTTATAGATGTACCGCATTTTTATACTCCCTAGAGTATGTAGTTACATATACACCTCAGAATTGACTCACAGTTATTGAGTCCTTACAGATGCTGGACACCTTTAGTTTCAGTAGTTCATCAACCCTTCTAATACCTTATTCAGAACGATTGTTGCTTTTTTCCAGTGTATCAGTTATTGAGATCAGTCATGGAAAAACCATGAGTACATCCCAGCATTGTGTCCCCTATGGACCATTATGATGTACAAACAGTTCTTATGTATTATTCAGGTCCCCCTTCTTGGGACTAATTGTTATGTATATTTCTTGACACAAGCATGGGTATGCCTGCCTCGTCCATTATCAGAGATTATTCCTCATTCATTTTGAGGCCATGTATTTTTTCAGTTTTTGCAGCTTCCAAGAGACCGTTGTTCCAGTCTCCAATTGGTCTCTTCTCTTCTCCAAACCCCAGGGAAAAAGACAAAAGAACTATGATGTCTATCGGCCATACGATGAGCTCCTACCCTCACACATCAGGAGGCAATCTGTTAACACCCAAAAAGTGCTCACTAGCTCACTCCCTTATTCACATGACCCATTTGTCCACTTTTTCCACCATTTGAGCCTCTAAAACCTTCAAAAGGTCACCAAAAAGACCATAATACCACGTTTTCCC
This sequence comes from Larix kaempferi, assembly GCA_027924585.1. Lineage (NCBI taxonomy): Eukaryota > Viridiplantae > Streptophyta > Pinopsida > Pinales > Pinaceae > Larix > Larix kaempferi. The sequence goes on from BSBM01000030.1 coordinate 9,999,343, forward strand.
CTCAAAATATATATTTTTCCTCAAAAAACACAAAAAACCCTAAAAAGGATCCAAAATTCCCAAAAATATTAAAAGGGAATAAAAATATATAAAATATTCAAAAAAGGAAAAAGAGGGAAAAAGAGACCTAAACCATGTTGGTTAATACCATTGGTTTCCTCAAAACCATAATGGTATTCTCCATCACCAAAAACGATAAAAAGGTGATAGGGGCTCCTCACTTTCCATCGACATTTCATCCTATCCTTATGCTGCCAAATTCCCTTTGAGAGCCATTGCCTCCCATTTTGAGTTTGAATATCCCCATTGAAGCTTTGGAGAAGAAGAGACCATTGGATATTGGAGCTTCTCAACCTTGGAGTTGCTCAACACCCATCATCCTCACCATTTGAGGTAATACAAAAACAAATTCTTTTAAATTTCTTGTCTTATTTGCTTATTGTTATCAATCTAGTTCTTTATTTTTCTTATACATGTTAATGTTAGATTAGATTCAGTTTATTGTTATTTGCTTTTCATTTGAGACTGCTATTACAAGTTAATAGGTGCATCCTTGCACATGCTTGGTTGAAAAACCAAGCAACAAAATCCCTGTGGACTGTCTTAGACCGAGTGTTCCGTGACATGTTGGCAAAGTCTGGAAATTATGGTAAATAAATAAAACTAAATCATTAACAGGAAAACCGTAAATAGCAAATTCGAAAACGACAACGAACCAACCTGAAAGTAACTAAAAAATCTTGAAAATGACCCCTGGTAAGAAATCCACAGAAAAATCCTTGTAGAAGAGTAAATTCCGACAGTGAAAATGATAAAGAAAAATAGGAAAAATCACATATTTATCAATTTCTAGTCGGATCAAATTTGGACCGTAGGATTAAAAGAAAAGAGTGGCTGAGATTACCCCCTGCGGGATGTGGGATCGGGTTCACAAGTTTTATTTTCAAACTTTATTCAAAATTCCTACAATCTGCAATCCACAATTTATGGGTTGTGGGTTGCGGGTTTACACATTGAAAAACAATGAACAAACGTGTTTCCGAAATCCGCAACCCGAAATTGCGGGTTTTGGGTTTCGTAAATGGAAACAATGTTTAAAATTAAAATAATGTTTTCCGCATCCCGTAATATGCAATTTGCGGGTTGCGGGTTTCGGGAACGCGCAATGCGATTTATTAACATAACGAATTCCCGCAAGCCGAAATCCAGAATTTGCGGGTTTCAGGTTTCGAGTTTCGAAATTGAAATCTCTTAAAATATTAACACAGTCTTCCCGCAACCCGCAATGTCGGGTTGTGGGTTGACGAAAATCCAAAAGAAAGAACAAACTAATTTCCACAATCCACAATTGTGGGTTTCAGGATTTCAGGATTTTGGGTTTCGGATTTGCGGGAAGAAAATGACACTTTCAAGAATCAAAGGTTTTCTGCAAATCAAGAAAACAACCAAAAACTTAGAAGTTTTCGAAGAAAAAGATAATAATTACACAAACCAGAAACAAAGGGTATGAGACCATAACAAACTATGTTTAAAAACTTACCTAAATACCTTTGTATTTACAATAATGGGGCTCCCATGATCAAATGAAGCATGGGATCTGTTGTACCTACAACATGTAACTATCATGGGATGACGAATACGCCAAACAAGGATGAACGCAATTCCCTTGTTTCAAGTTGCTAAAGCCGAACATCTCCCGGCACAAGGAAAATGGTACTCTGCTACTGAACTGATCGACAAGTTTCCTCACTTAAATGAGTAAACAATGGGGATCATTGTTTTAAGGAAGGAGGTCGGATCTGCATCGCAGTTGGAATTATTATCGGATGCTAACTTTGACACAACTTCGACAAGTCATCGACTTCATCAAAACTTCGACAAGTTGTGAATGCGACATGACTTCGACAAAATCAGCAGCTTCAACAAGTTCAGCTACCTCAAACAGTTTTGTGACATCAGCATGTAGCATCAACCTGTAACTTGCGACTATCGAACTTCGACAGACTATCTATTTGTCATTCGAATGTAATGATTGAACTTCTGAAACCATTCTAACTTCTCTTGTAACTGAACGTAACGGAAAGGCACCCAAGCATCTCAGCATTCTCTATATAATCATGTATAATATTGTAACATACATCAATCGATGATCTCATATCCAGTAATAGAGAAGATCAATTTGCATTCCTGCATATTGTCTGCGTGTATTTGTGTTTTGTCTGTGTAGTGTATTCCTAATTTGCTTATTCTATTTCTTATGCTTCTGCCATAATAAAGCCAAATTGTTCAGTTGAACTGTTGTCCCCCTCGTGCTTCATGGCCACGTGTGGATCAATATAGGGCCAAATTTTTAGTATCGGTTCCGCTAGATATTGTCATGGATCTTGATCTACAACTAATGTATGTGTCTGCTATAGCCAAGCAGGGCCTTCTAGAATGAGTGGATGTCCCCCCAACTAATATTTGGGCTGCAATACGAGAAATTATGTGGGGTATTCCCATAAATCAACAGAAACCACTAGGTCATCTAGAATTCCCCCAGGTCTATTTGTGGATCTATTAGCCAGTTCTAGCATCGTGGGGGTTGGTCTACGATTGGTGAGCCCAAAATTCTTTACGGTTTCAATGGTCATCACGTTTATTGCTGCCCCTAAATCAACTAGAACATTGGGAATTTTAGTATACCCAATATGCACTGTAACGGTAGGATTGCTTGGATCATCATATTTAGCCACAGGAACCTTTCCCATCATTAAATCAGACAATTTCCCAACCACATGAACTATAAGAGGGGATTTAGGTTTTCTTCCTGGTTTCTTCACACATAGATATCTAACAGTCTTGTCATAAATGGGTACATCGTGCAAGGCTTGCAATAGTGGAATTTTAACGTAAAGGTTTTTCAATTCCCCTAGAATGTTAAAACATGGTTTCTCTAGTGCTTTCTATAGAGTTAATCACTTAGGGTATGGAGGACTTCTTGGAATTATTATAGGGATATCTTCAACGTATGTTTCGATCGGTGTTTAAACCGGTGTTTCAACAAGTTTTTCATCATTCTCAATGATGGGAATTGCTGCGTCGATTGGGCTCTCCACTTGTTTATTTGTTCCTTCTTCAGTCATAGGGGATGAAACATCCTCAATGACAATAGGTTCTACCACCCTCCCATATTGTGAATGTAATTCATTATATGGGATAGGGGTGATAGAATAAGCTGGCATGTTTGTTGTTTCAAATTGTTGCACTGCCTTATTATTGGGGTAAGGATTGGGTTGAGTAGGCAGTTGAGGTTGTAGTGGTGCATTAATTGGTGCTGCATTAGTAGGGAGTTGCAGTTGTGGTTGCTGATATTGTTGGTGAGGAAATTGATTGTGAGGGAATTGGTTCCCTGGATTAGGATTTCTCCAACCTGGAGACCAATGGGTTTGTTGATTTGACTTTGGTTCCCATGACATCCAAGGAGTATGATATTGCATTAGAGATCGAGTAGATGGATTCCATTGGTTATTAGGATAAGAACATTGTGGAGGAAATTGATTATTCATATTATTCCAAGAATTAAAATATGTGGGATCTGGACCTGAAGCATAAGGTTGCCAAGGATTCTTTTGTGAAATGAAGTAAACTTGCTCCACATCCCCGTTAGATGCTTAAAAAATACCTTAGCTTTTGGAAATGAAGGGAACTCCTTAGTGTTGTGATCCAAATCACACAGACCATGCACCTCTACCTTGTCAAGTGGGAATTCCCTTAATGGGTGTCTCTTTCTACATTTAACAAAAAATATGCCCAGTGCCAAATATTCCTCTCCCTGAATCTGCTTTGCTTTCAAAACATCTAATTATGAGGAAATAGAACTCATCAAATCAGTTTCGAATTTTTCAAGAATATTACCTATTTCTGCTCGTGTAGCTCCACCACTAGCTGACTTTTGTTCCCTTGTAAGGACATCTTGGTCTCTTGTGTTGGTTCTGGAAGATCCCCTAGAGTATCTTCGACATAGATCTATAATATGGTCAAAATGTTCTCTTGAGATATCCCCTTTCCCTAATAGGTTGAGCATATCCAGATAGTCTTCTCTCATTCCTCGCAATAATATGATTTTAAGGACATCTCTTCCAATGTCAGCATGGCGAGATCATTGCAAATTATATAAGAGTCTTTCCACAAAATATTCCAAACTCTCATCCTCTTTTTGAACCATTTTGAATAGTTCTTCCCTTCTATCCTTGGTTCTGCAATAATCGTGATATTTAGAAAGGAAGACTTGTTTCATTTGGTCCCATGCTGTAACAGTCTCACCACCCAAACTCATAAACCAACGTAGGACATTTCCCTTTAAGGTGGCAGGAAATAATTATAAATTTGGTTCACTGGAAGTGTAGTCATAACTTCAATAGAGAATGTCAAACTAAAAAAGGAACTCGTTTGGGTCCTCAGTGGACTTACCATAAAAATTGAACAATATCGAGGGTGAAATGTTCTTCATAGGATCCACTCCAAGCGTCTGTCGAATGGGGAATTCAAGTGTAGAAATTGTTTCTCCATGCAGATTATTTCCATTGTCCCCCATCACTTCTTCATGATCATTAGGGTGCTCTCGATGTTCTCCATTATCTTCGTTGTTCATTTCTTACTTACCCTCTTGTTACTTTCTTCTTCCATTTCTTGTCGATACTCCAGCCACTTTTCCTTAGTGACTTCCTTCCCGTTAATTCGATAAAAATACTATGGATTTATTGTACCCACAACACTTCCCTTATCTTCTAGAGGATGCTTCTCAAAGGTAGGAGTGGAAATTTCCAATACATTCTCCACATTTGATACTGATGATTCAAGATTAGGGAGAATATGACTTCCTCTTTCTGAAGATGTTTGCGGTAATCTAGTCAAGGAATTAGCTTTGGAAATGAATTCGTCAATCAATTTTGATCTTCCTAGTCCTTTGTTACTACCACGACCTCTTCCACCTACAAAGTTAGTGCTTTTGGGGTTTTCACGTTCTTTTTTTCTTGTATTCATGCAAGCTTAAATAATCATACATTTATTTTGGGGTAGGAACCTGTTCAGTTTGTTGAAGGATGCACAACTCTTCACTGCGTCTTACCATCCCTGCAACCCCAAAAATCAAGATAGCTAAAAAAAAACAAACTAATCAGCTACATTCTATGTCTACCAATTACCTTCCCCGACAATGGCGCCAAACTGTTGGTCACTATAATTTCCTATTAATTGGAGTTAATAAACAGAGTGCTCAATATAAATTATCAACCCAAGGAAGTCTGATTATTTCAAAGGTAATCAAGCAAAATATATGTGTAAAATTTTTAGCAATTGATGAATCAATGAGAATTTATCCAACCTATGTAATTGCTAAGTACATGCTCCGCTTACTGTTCAATCCAACTTCAATTACTAATTTAATTGTTCAAGATTAAGAGGGTTGCAATCCTTCTACAGTATCAGTTATGGAATTAACTTCTTCAAGAATAAATTAACAAACTTGTTTTTGCAAGAAGTTAAATCCTAAATCAACATAATAAAAGAGATTCAATCCGCAATTGCAATATTCAACCATGAAGGAAATCAATCTTCTTTCTACTATGTTCTTCTATACTAATTACCAGTTCAACCATTCATGAAAGGAATGAAGCATGAAATGATATGCAATAGTAGAGCATAGTTGTATCAGTATAATAAATAACACACTTGCAATAAGAAACCACACATTACTCAGTCGATTATTTCAGCAATCAGAAGAAAAAAAAAAAAAAAAAAAAAAAAAAAAATAATAATAATAATAATAATAATAATAAATAAATAAATAAATCCGTAAATGGGAAATCCTATTCTAATTATGCATATTGTTTCAGCAAAGAGAAATCATAAATTAAGAAATCCTATGCTTAGTAATTAACTATTTCAACAATGAAATCTAACTAACAAACCCACACCAAACAAAATAAAAGAATTAAAAAACTAACTAATTTGGCAACTCTGTGAGAAGGTGGGCCCTTTCCTTCTAATAGAGATGTTGTTGAAGGATACTAGATTAACTCAACAGACAATGAATCATGAAAACACTTCCTCTTTCATTAATGAATAAATACAATTACAAAATTCCCCAATCCTATTACAATTCTTCTCAGAAAAATAAGCCTAACCTTCTGAACCCTTTCGTCTTTCTATATATGCTAGATAAGACAATTCGGGTCCTCTTGATTCGAGCAGCCATGAAGATCGAAGATCTTCAAGATGCTGAATCAACATGTTGAAAATAGAAACAATTATGTTCATAATTACAATTGGGACGAAATCTGTTTCATAGGCATTAATGCTCTTTGCAGTCCAACTGATCCGATACCAAATGAGTCTCAGCAGGCTACGTGGATAGATGCTCGACTCGTTCTTGTAACAAGATGAACCAGAGCCCAGAAAAGCGTGACTGCTAGCCACACACTCCTTTGTCTACGTGTCTTGATAAGATGATATACCAGTATCTTATTACTTCCATTGATCCTTTACAAGTCAGCACAATTAGGAATAACACCCATAATCACAAGTAATCTTTAAGCATTAAATACAACAAAGCAATAATAAATTATACCTATTTGAATCCATGCTTTTCCTTAAAAAGATAATGACTTTAGTTACAATAATAGGGAAAAACAAGGAAAATGATCTCAATGAAAGTGAGCACAAAGGGGCATTTCTAACACCCAACATCTTGCGCCTTCATGGTCCACAATTTAGTGGGAATTTACACCTTGGTGGTGTACTCCTACACTCTTGTTGTATCATTGATTTGAGGTATGTGCACATCCTTGGTTTTCAACTTAGTGTGTCTTCAACCTTTGTTGTGCCATCCCTTGAGGGTAATTCACCCTTAACGTGTTGATGCTTTGCGGAAACTATGCATACTCCAACTTTTTCTTGGTGGGAGTTCGACCCTTTCCTTGTCATCACTTGTGGGACTTGACCACCGGATGTTCCATCGGATGTGGAATTTTCTCATAGACTTACTTCAACCACTGCACCCTTCTAGGATCTTGTGCGTGTTCCACTGATTTAAAGCATCTTCTAATTGGCTAGGCTTGCGTGCTTTCAGTACTGTCCAACCATTTGATGTTTCTTACTGCTTGCGCACTTCCAATCTTTTACCAAGCAATGCTTGTGCATTGCAAAGACTTCTTTCAATATTCTTGTGCACTTGTACCATTTTCTCAACCAACTCCTTGGTTGCTTGTACACATGTAATTTTTTTCAACCAAATCCTTCGCTTCTTGTGCACATGTACCATTGTCCAACCAACTCCTTTGACTGCTACCATGAGAGAATATGACTTGGTGGACTTGATCTTTGCGCAGGTACCATATGTAGTAGGATACATTACTTGTGTTCTTCTTTGAACTGGATCTAGATTATTTACCTTCCTTATTTACTTCTTCAAATTCATCATGCATGATGTATCCTTGGACACACATCATCATACTGGATGGAACATATATACTTTTTCATACTACCATCCATATCGGTCACCTTCACCATCTTACGCATCTACTTCTTCAAAGTGGATTTTGTATACTTTTTCAAATTGTTGTAGGAATGCTATAACCACTTTGACATCAGTTGATATCAATGAGTCAAACTAAATCAGTTGACATCCTCTTTGAGATTAGTTCACATCAATGACAACCAAAGTTCAACAATTGCAATGGTAGCTACTTGATGCAAACTAAATAGTCCTCGATCTGATCAAAAGAAAGAGGTTCCAGAGAGATAAACTCTTTCTTTATCAGCATAACTTGGCTTTCATTCAACTTATTGAAAAGGGTCTTCAACTTATTCCAGATGACATGAGGATAGTCAATCCCACTTGTGTGAAAGTTAATCTCCCTTCAAATGTAGGCCATGATGACCCCAACAAATTCTTCCTTCTTTACTTTGATGATAACCTTGGATTGGCATCTGTCGTATTAGCAATATAAGTCTTCATGTATTTCCACAATCCTTTGCTCTTGAAAAAAATATCCATATTTGTTTCCGAGATTGTATAATTATGTCCATTGAGAGAAACATGCCCTATCTTGGAAATCATCCTTCTAATCAAACATATTTGATCCAAGTTCACGAAGAGGTATCAATCAAGAAATATCTCATCCCAAATTTATCAACCTTATATCCGAAACAACATGATTTGTAGAAAACAAGGCTATGTTAATACTGATAACTCTGATACCATGTTGGGAAACCTCTTCACCTTGATCTATATACCAGAAAGGAACAATATTCCAAAATACAATGAGGTACACCTAGTAGGTTTTCCTATAGAGGATGCCGAGCATTTTCATTATGAACAAAAACATTTGGAATGCTCGATACTTTTGGTAACGTCAAATGATTATTCACATGATAAACCAAATTTGTCTTTCACGTGGAGTGGGCAGCTTAGATTCCATTTGTCTCATATGCTCTGGTTGATACAGGGAAGGTTAACTTAAAATACTCTCTAAACTGAATTTTAATATTATCGTGACCATAAAATATATGGGTTTTTATTATTCAATATTTTTCAATTCTGCTGCCCCTTGAATCGTTCCAAGAAACAAGTGGAGATCAATAAGACCCACATGCGACATGGACAATAGTTCGTTAACCTGTCCGTGCTCCCCTCTTGTCCGATTACAATAGCCTACCCACTTTATTAAATAGTCGAATAAACAATCCATAGTTGAAGTCCAATTCTACCCCTACCCCACTAGTTCAAACTATAATATAATTTTGCTTTAGTTTAAGTCAGAGGTATAATTAAATTAAAAAAAATTGTCACTATCTCGTCTGGCTTTCCTTCTTTGAAAATCGGGAGGGTTTCGTCGTTGACCCATTTATAAATTCAAAATCATAATTTAAAAAAAAATCCTTTTCGTAAACGTCATGCTCGATAACAATATCCAGTCGTCGATTTTTAATAATAGCGTAAATCAATCAGCATATATAAACCATGAGTTAGGTATAATCCAAAATAAACTACAAGCAAAGCAATTTTTTTTTTTAAACAACGCATTAAATTCACTTCTATCACTCCTCACCAATCATTCCTAAAACCATGTGTTACACACATCTGACCAAGCGTTGGAGAGATGAAGCAAGGGACTGATTTCAAACAATCTACACAGTTCTTCTGAGCTCTGTCTATAAAAAGAACCAGTTCAATACACAGAGCAGTTCTGTTTCTTTATAAGAGACTCTGCAACTTAACTTCAGGCAGTTTATTAGTAAGTAATGGCTGTGCATGGTTTGACTAACAGAAATTTAGAAGAATCCCAGAAATTAATTCATATCAGAGAATTTGATCCAGAGAAAGATGTCCAGAGAGTAGAAGAGTTGGAGTCACAATGTGAAGTAGGGCTGAGTGGCAGCGCCCAGCTTTACACAGACCTCTTGGGTGACCCCCTCTGTAGGGTTCGCCACAGTCCCGCTTATACAATGCTGGTACGTTTCATAACGTTCAGCCTCCATCAATCTTGCAAGCAAAATCCATTAAAAAAAATAGAAGTTTTTGTCATAGAAATCAGTACAAATATTATATTTCTTGATAGCTGGAATGCAAATAAGTCTATTGACAATTTTGTTTTGTTTAAGGCAGGTTGCGGAGTACGGGGCAGAGAAAGAGATGGTGGGGCTCATCAGAGGTTCCATTAAAGCAGTCGTATGCGGGACTAAGCAACTGCGGCCTGGAGAACAGCAAACACCGTTGTTCGCCAACGCAGCTTACATTCTTGGTCTGCGAGTCTCGCCCTCCCACAGGTACTAGATTTAACAGTTTGGTTATTATGATAAATGTTAACTCTTCATTCATGTTTTCTTCAATGATTTTACAGGCGTTTGGGGATCGCGCTGAAGCTAGTCCAAACTATAGAAGAGTGGTTCAGAAAAAACGGTGCTGAGTACGCGTATGTGGCCACGGAAAAAGACAACGAAGCGTCCATCAAGCTTTTCGTAGAGAAATGCGGGTTCGCCAAATTTAGAACCCACGCCATCTTAGTCCACCCCGTCCATTCCCATTCCAAACGATCCTCGATTAGAGCGAACATATTCAAACTTGACCTTGCAGAAGCCGAGAGTTTATATTTGGAATGCATGGGAACGGCGGAATTCTTCCCCAAAGACATGAACGCCGTGCTGAGCAACAGGTTGAGCCTCGGCACTTGGGTGGCCGTCCCTCAGGCAGAACGATGGCAACCCCCCGGCCGATACGGTGCCCGTCCTAGTGGCTCTAATTCTTGGGCTGTTATGAGCTTGTGGAACACCTCGGAGGTGTTCAAGATGACTGTAAAGGGCGCGCGCATGGCTACGCGTGTATATGCCGCTACGAGCCGGTTTTTGGACTGGGCGTTGCCGTGGCTCAAAATCCCATCATTTCCGGACGTGTTTTGTTCCTTCGGTGTGGCTTTTATGTATGGAGTGCACGCGGAGGGCCCGATGGGCGGAGAGCTCATTAACCATCTCTGTGGCTTTGCTCACGATTTAGCAAAGGAGAAAGGGTGTCGACTTATAGCCACCGAAGTTGGGGAGTGTGACCCATTCAAAAACTGCATCCCTTACTGGGATTGTTTCTCTTGTCTGGACGACATCTGGTGCATCAAGAAGCTGACTCATACTTCTGCCAGTGCGGAAGAAAAGGAGGAATATTATTGGAGCAAGTCAACCCCCACTGCTAGGCTCTTTGTTGATCCTAGAGAAATATGAAAAATACTTGTAAATATGAAATTTAGAGTTCTGATTTGGATAAGATGAGGTTCTTTGGTGAATAATGGGTTTTTCAAGGGTGTTTTACTTTCGAATAGTAACTCTAAATCTAATCTAAAGAGAATTTATAGCAGCGGTTAAAAAGAAAAATAAAGAAAGACTATATTTATTGATTAATTCATTGTAAAATATTTCTTTGTCTTTGTAGAATCTATTTATTATTCCGTGCTAAGCAGGACTATAGCAATCCATTTGTCTTTGTAGAATCTATTTATTATTCGCCGACTATATTTAGTATCCCGTGCTAAGCAGGACTATAGCAATCCATCGGTCTTCTCATGAGTTTGATTTCCTATTAATACTTAATTATTTTAAAATGTTTTATTTTTTTTAATTTTTAAAGTATTTTAATATTGATATATTAAATTTAATATTTTAAAAATATAAAATATTTGAGCAAATTTTTAAAATTGAGTATTCTAATTTTTTAATTGGTTAAAAAGTTCAACCTGAAAATTTACTTTGCCATAATGAAAAATTGTTAGCTTAAAAAATTAAAATTAAAAAATAAAAATAAAGAAAAAATCACAAACTACCATGTGTGACTAAAGGACAGTGCTCATTAATGCTAGACAATAAATGAAAACTAAAGAAATTGTCAGATTAAAAAATAAAAAATGAAAAATGAAAAATGAAAATAAATTAAAACTATATTTAGATAATTGAGGGGGCAAGGAAATAAGTATGAAGCGTAATGTATTTGAAGACAGTGGTAAGCATGAATGCTAAGTAGTGGAAAGCCAGAGTCTAAGAGTGATAAGCAAGAGGTGGTAAGCAGGGATAAACAGCAGTCGTATAAGAGGTGAGATACTCCTTCTTGGTACATAAGAGGTAGCTTCTTCTTAGTAAGTAAGAGGTAGCTTCTTGGCTTACTTTATAATTAGAGGAATCTTTAAGTTTACCTGAGTTGTCGGTATAGGGGGGTTATATGTGACATATTTATATACGTTAAAACGGTTGCACGAAATTAGCCTAATTTTTACACCCTCTTCTTGCCTATAGGAAGGGAAGGAGCTTCACTCTTCACACTTACTTCGGTTACCTTTGGTAGAATTACTCTATTGAAGATACGGGTATTACATCCCCTTTTGAAAGGAGGGCAAGAATAAATTAAAGATTATAAAATAAAAAATGAAAATAAAGACAAAATCACAAACTCCATGTGAGAGTGAAGGATAATGCTCATTAATGCGGGAGGAAAAATTAAAACTAAAAATAAAAATAAAATAAATAATCACAAGGTGTCATGTTTGATTGGAGGACAATGATCATTAATATGGAGAAAAAGGCTCATTAATGGAGAGGCAAAGGACTTGTATGGCACTTCTTCACTAGCCAGTACAACATACTGGCATCTGCATGCCACTATACAGTTTATTTATTTATACAGAAAAGAAAATAGAAGATGCAGAGGCTAGAGCTTATGTATTTAAAACTTACTATAAAACAACAAGGGAAAACGTAGTAGAAAATATACTAGAAGCGGCCACTATTTTTCTACTTCCACGGGCAACTTCTACTTCCACTCTATCGCCTAGGAAAAATTTCAATTATTCAGGAGTGGCCTCACCAGTAGGGCTTGGGTGTTGTTAATCCTCATTGACTACCATCTGCCACCCGAGCATTGTCTCCTCACTGCCTACCACAACCATTGTCATGCGATCAAATGGGTCGCTCTACCGAAGGGCGAGATAAAGTGTGTTGTACCCAATTTCTTCATTACTCATTTTAGGAAACAAGGTATTTTTTTTATATTAAAACTATATCTAAACAAACCAAATGTGATAGAATCAAGGATTATATAACCACTTCACATAACATATTCCTTTTCAATATAATCATTGTCTAATACCTGTCAAATAACCTTACTTATTCATTAAACATTTTAAAAGTAAGGTTACTCTATGGACAATGACCCTTTTCATCAATAATACCATCTTTTACCTTATGTAAATCTCCCTATTCCAAAGACATTCTTTTAAGTAAAGTATTCTTGAATAATAAGGTAATCAACTTCAAGTATTCATACAATCTAACTCCAATCTTTAATGAATAACTTAAACCCATAATGTATGCCTTCTCATCTATACATGGGAAGCATTATAACTTCCAACAATAATTCAAGTTCATGATAATACTCTAATACAAGGTAATAATCCTTTTTCTTTAAAACAAATTGTCATTCAACGTAGTGTGAGACTATCTTAACTTCCAAAAATAAGGTCTCCACACATTATATGCCGATTATAAAAAGGTATTTCATGTGCTTACTAGATATCACAAGAAATCACGTAATAATCCTTTTTCTTTAAAACAAATTGTCATTGAACGTAGTGTGAGACTATCTTAACTTCCAAAAAATAAGGTCTCCACAAATCATATGCCGGTTATAAAAAGGTATTTCATGTGCTTACTAGATATCACAAGTATAATGAAATCATGGCAATTATAACATAGTTATAATGTCATAGCGAGGATAGTAAACCTATATTGATAACATCACATCCGTAGCGTATCTATTTAGTTTCCTTCATGTATGTGTAATGTAGCTAAACCAATCATCCAATATAAAATTAGATAGATGAGGGCATGAATCAAGCTTAGATATAATAGTTCAATTTATCAAGTTCTCTTTCAAAGCCTTCTTCTTCAAAGCCGGCTTTGAAGGGTACCCAAGAAGTTCTAAAATAATACTTTGGATTAATTCCAAGAAGGTAAAATTAGTTCATTATCCATTTGAAAGCCATTCAATATAATGATTAAACCAATATATAATTTCCTTGTATAGAAGAGATCTTACACATTTACAAGAATTCTATTTATCTCAATCGTCAAAGTTAAATCTTCTCAAAGTTAAATGAACAATAGTACAATAGCTTAAGAGTGCTTATCTTAATCGAGTAGATTTGCATGACTATAGGTGACTGAAGGCTTATCTGCAACATTTCACCCAACCTTCTGGATCTCTATTTGATGTATATTCCTTTCACTGAGAGGCCACCCCTGAGATGGGAAACAAATCCACTATGACCTCAAATATACCCCCCCAAATCATAGCCTCCACAGTATCCTTTAGTGTTTGAATCTGTAACGCCTCCATGGGCATAATAATTTTTTTTTTGAACAATCTAATTTTAACATCTATTTTCTTTCATTTTCGAATGCATAAGAGTGTCAATACAAGCTCAAATGGTGGGTTTTTAACTGTATAACTAAGGAGCATATATGGATCATGTAACCATAGAAGCATATAAACAACACAAAATCATTTTACAATAGCATATAAAAAATTTACAACAACATATAAACAATTTAAAATTACAACAAAAATACCTCGTTATAAAAATGGTGATGGAGTCCAAACTGAGCAAGCTTCCACCTTCATCTCAATTTGCTTCTATCTTCATTTCCCAAAGCGGAACCACGGTTTTACCTCCCAACCAACTAGGGGCCTAGCTGGCTCCTTAGCCCCAGGAAGTTATCAAATTGTCCCATCCAAATGGTCTCCTAGCCCTCCGTGCCCGAGACCCCCAAAGAATATAACAGTGATGCAGTAGTAGGCTATCTATCAATATTCCAAGAGTTCTCAAACTCTTCCAACTCTTCCAACTTCTCATACCCCAAAATATCCAAAATTCCCCTTCCTAGAAAATTCTCACCCAAAATATCCTCCAAGAGTAAAAGAACCTCCCTCCTTCCACTCTCAAGTCTCCTATTTATATCAAAACTCCTCATCATCTTCCTCATCCATCAATAAATTCCAATAAATAATAATCAACAATCAATCAATTCATTTTCTCCAAAAAATATAAATTTGATTTAAATAATTAAAATATTAATAAACATGGTTGCAAAGTCTCACTTGTCATGCTTCCATCTTAAATGCAACTATGACAACTGTTTTCTAAAAATTTGTGCAAATCCTGTCTATCCATTTATTTATATTATCCTCTCATTCATAAGTCAAATAAGATATTTTCATATACTATATTATACTATGACATATTTTATATTATATGTGTCATTCAATAATCCAATCAAATTAAATAAATCTAAAACATATTAAACAAGTCAACAAATTCATACTTTCAACACACAAGTAATATTTTCAACAATTCATCAGCCAAGTTACTAATAGCTAATATAACCACATTAATTTATTCATCGATCGACCAATCATAATAGCGTACTCACAAATTGGCATATGCATGGCCAGTGCACATGTCTTAAGTATGGGTACTAATAATCACTTTTAATGCTCCTAATATATCATTATTATATGCTTGCAAACAACATATAGAAGAACAATTAAACAATGCATCATTCATCATTCATAATGATTCATACAAAAGCAATAAAATAGAATTAGGAAAAAGATAATGATGAAATTTAGCATATAATCATGATGGTTAATAACAATCAAGAACACCATCCAATCCATCATTGCTCCCATCCATTCCATCAGTACTCCAACCCCCTAATCACCACTACTTCCATATCCTGACCTCATCATCCATCCTCCGCTGCAATATATTGTGGCATCGACTACACGACCTAACCACATATAGAACCCGTAAGCAGAAGTTTCGATCGATTACATCGACCAATCTTCCCTAACAGAAATCCGCTAGTCGTCATCACACATCTAGGGGAGCGTGCACAACGCAACCCTCCCACGACTCCAGGTTTCAGGGGATAAATAGTGGGAAATGCCTCCACCCCCTGATAGTACTAGGGTCAACACCCTACATCAACCATATTGTTCCATCACTGTTTTAAGGGGTCCCTCATTGAACAACCACCTTTGGTAAGTCACAATTCCTGTAAAAACTCACACTCACACACAAGTCATAGAAATATTGGAATTCACAATTAATATAATGAAAATTTTGATATAACATCATTATCCTCCTGATGTCTAAGACATCTCATGCCCCTTGGCACTATAGGAATCCTCCTATCTCGTAGCCAATCAACATGTGGAATAGTTCGTCATCAACATGAAACTCATGTTTAAACGTACCCAACTCTTTCAAGTGTTAATCGATATCATTAAAACGACATTTACATATAATCATGCAAATTCTTTTGCAACAACTAAATTAGTAGTCTACATATGGATATTCTATATTCAATTTGGATGTTCAATATGAAGTAACATATTCATTGTCATTAATGAATTAAATAGTAAATTCCATTTACCATACACACCTCAAGGGAATCCACATGTCCACATAACAATCATCTTAATCAATTTATCTTCGTCAAACAGATAATAAGCAATGCATTGCTAAGCTAATTCACATTAGAGTTTTTAGTTAATGATTACCAAAACATGGGTCGTTACATACACCCACCCTTCAAGAAACTTCATCTTGAAGTTATGGTCATTCACAATTTTAAGGATCAACACCATATCTCTATTCCTTTCGACTAGAGTACCTTAGCCATGCTAGTCCCATGAGACTTTCACATGATCAACATGTCAATACTATAATTTTTACTTCTTCCATCACATAGGATGTGTTCACAAGTTACACTTTACATGTTATACACACAATTGACCTAACTTCATCAAGGTTTGTCAAAAGGATTTTACCCCAACTAGTTGGCTTGATGTCATAATTTGCAGTTATTCTCTATATCACAGTTCATAGGATAACCATGTCTCCCATATAAATTTTCCTTAGGTTCAAGATGTCATTTGTATGACTCATTTATTGATTCTTAGATTGACTAAATCTCTTTCTAAGAAACACCAATTACTTTCTCATTAGTATAGTTAACTAGACCCAAATTTGAGTGGCATCTTGAATGGTGTATTATATAATAACTTGAATAATGCCATGTTTTTATTTATTCATAAGTACAACTCAGTCACCTAACCATTATCTAGGTCCTTCAATCATTATTTCAATATGTACTAATCATAAAAATTATACTCTAATTTCATTATCACTATAAATTATGTGTTTTGGCATATACATGGATCTCAAGAGTTTGGCATATAGCAGTTTCCTTCAATTTAGGAACACCATGTAACACATCACTAAATAATGTCTAAAGAAACACAACTACCTTGCGGTCTAACTGTCACTACTTATACCAATTTGGTTTATCCATTACACAATCTAGAGTAGATCCTACTCGGTTGAATGCTAAGTATAGGATCCTCTTAATCATAACTAAGGTACAATATAGGTGTTGTTTTAATACCCACTTTTGTATATTTAAGGTCTCATCAACCTTGTATATATATAATATATAGACACACACACACACTCATTATTCTCCCTTGGTGTAATGTATATATGGGCATGCGCAAGCTAATGAGAGTCACTTTTGGCGCGTTAAATGTAATAGAAAATTGAAATCAGGCATCCCTCAACTTACTTGTTTTTTTTTTGATACTTACACAAGATATCTTGCATCGAGTAAATAATATGAAATGTAGGAAATTGAGTCATGTTTCCAAATATATAAGTTTTAAGTATTGAAAATTTACATCACCATGTCAAATTTCATCTTTTCTAATAGTCGCTTTTTATTTTTTTGGAAAATGATAAGGTATATGTTTTTGTGGGTGCATCCTTTGAGTGCCTAAATGATGGTTTAGGGCTACAAAAATTGGTAGACATGTAGAGAACCTGTAGCACTAGTGCAGAACTATTTTTCCAAAATTAAATGTTTAATTTATTTATTTTTTTAATTATCTATGTGACCAAACCTAGAGAATGGTATGTCAAATGTGGGTGCATCCTTTGAACGTCGTAATGCAATCATTTCGACTTGGATTTTTTATAGCATGTAGAGGTTAGTGTCTACTAGTGCAGCATACAATTTTTTTTTAAATGGTTTTGAAATGAAAAAGTTACGGAATAAACGCTAACAATGTGTTTTTTGACTTAAGGAGTGATGACACAAAAAATTTAGGCAACAAATAGAAAATATCAATATTTAAAAAAAAATTACACATTTGGAATCTGCATGAAAAATGATATCTATGTCTAAAATTTCATCAATAATGGGCATGTATGTCATGCTGTAGAGAGCGGTGAAAAATAGGCATATTGAGAAAAAAATGGTGGGACTGCCTAATTAGCTATGGTTGAGTAAATTCCATAACATAGGTTTGGTAAGTCTGAACAAACCACATAGGACTGTGGCTGACACATGGGAGCAGGAGGAGGGGGTGATTAGGTACTCCAAAACATGCGCGTGATATATTTAAATTCAAGTATTTAGATTGGCGCACAAAGAACGCACGCGCGTTCTGGATTTTCACAACACGTGCTCGTTCTTAGCTTCACAAATTTATATTTTTAAATGCTGAATAAATTTATATA